>VZRU01018747.1:389719-482103 GCA_013398155.1 Pedionomus torquatus | reverse complement strand
GGCGGGCGGGGCGGGCCGGGGCCGTTGGGGTCGGCACCTCCGCTGGGGCTCTTGGAGGGTAGTTTGGTCCAGGCAAACGGCCACCGAATCCTTTCGTGTACTTACTGATAAACGTTTTGATTAATAACTGTACGGCGTACAGGAAAAATACTATAAACACGTTAAATGAGGCTGTGTTTGAAGGTGAACAATTTAATGTGCTTTAATGGATGAACAGGAAGTTAAAACTTGGAAGACAACTCCTAAGAGAATGTTTTAAAATTCTTTCTCCAGTTGTGAAAAAGATTTTTCTTCTCCCTCCGATCCAAGAACAGTATAATCACATAACGTTCACATATCAAACCAACCAAACAATATTTTTATAACAAACATTGAATGGATCCAACAAATAATGCAAGATTATCATAATCCATTATGATAAAATGACTAAAGATAAAATGACTAAAGATAAATGATAAAGAGATTTTTAGTCTTTTGAAGGATTTGATGAGCTGAGGATTGTGGACAGACTTTTTTTTTTTTTTTTTTTGGCTAGCTAATAACTTGTTGGCTCTCCATTATCTCCTTGAGAGAAAATGATCCCAGAAAATGGTCTTTACATTTCAAGGAAGGCAATACTTCATGCAAGATTGTCTACTACATTCAATATACAGCTGATGTCCCAGTAACTTTAACAGGGTCAGGGTTTTATTGGAACTTGTCTTTTCTGTTATCTTTCATGGATCTCTGACTGTCTGGAAGAAGCAATGGAGGATATACAGTGCCGTTTATTTCCCTGCCTACTGGTGTCAAAGTGAGCAAAGCTGCTGTTGTACTTGGCAGTTCAGTTCAATTAGTTTAGAAAAGATTTTATTATAGATGGACATCAAAGCTGTAATATTAAGAGAAGCAACCATGAGAAACTATGTATTTTTCCAAAGTGTGTTTGTCTTTCTAAATATCCTGTGTTTCTAAAGTATTCACCAAGTATCCAATCTGATTACCTACCTCCTGCCTTTCACTAAAATTTATTATTTTGTTCATGTTAAGTGAAATGGTTGACTAGAAATGTCAACCCCCACCGTTTTCTTCACTTTCACTCCTGTGCCCATACAAAGGATGAGAGTTTTTCCTTTCAGGTAAATAGAATCTGAAGCACTCAACTCTAGGGACTTCAAGTATGTGGTAGACCTTAGGTGTAGTAGGTGATAGACCCTAGGATTCTGGCTGTGGGAGGATGAAACAAGACTTTGTGTGTGGTTGGTTTATTTTGTTAACAGCAGCAATAGATTAGTCACATAGCTTTTGGAGATAAGGCGGAGTGATTTAGCCTGCTGGCAGGACCCACCCCTACAACCAGACTTGTCATGTGTTATATCTAACAGTTTAGTTTGCTGTTATCTTGGTCAGGGGGATTTTTCTTAAGGTCATCTGTTTGGATTTTAAGGGATTTTCTCTTTTAATGGCATCTTTCTCATTTTATTAGTATTACATTGAAATAATGTTTCAGTGTTCCGTAATTCCACTTCCTTTCTTTTCAACAGGAAAAGCTTTCACTTTAGTGAGTCACTGTTTTGCTGTTCTTTTTTGTGTGTGTGTAATTCTTGGTATATGTGCCTTTAAACAGCTATTTGAGAACGTACTGCTGTCTCTTACAACCTTTGAAGAGATGTAGATTTTTCCTTCTCTGTACAGGAAAATGATATGGTACGGTCACTCTTCCAGTAGCTATATATAAAATGGTCAAACATATTTTCAGTGTGTCTGTCACTAAGTAATTTATTAGTTTTTGACATTTAGGAGTGTATTTTCCACCCAGTTATAAATGTTATTAAAAGCACTGGTGATGTTAGAATCATACCGATGGAGGTTTTGCCTCCTTTCTAGGCAAATTGCTACTGCAGTGTAGTTAACCTGGTTTTGGTCCACGTTTCAGTTGACAGCTCTAAAATTCTGCTCATGGTGTATAAACCTTGTGATACACATCACACTTTGTATGGTTCCTCTTCGGGTCTGATTTTTCAGTGTTTAAGTTGACTTTTCAGCCGTACCATGACTTTCATTGCTGCTTATGAGAATCTCAAAATGTTATCTTGAGTCTACAGTTTCCCAACCACCGTATTCTCATCTTTTGCTTCTGAAGTCGAAAGCGTGAACTATCTTTTTGGCTGTTTTCAAGAAAGCAATTTATGGCAGCAAGATTTTGATGTTTTTGAAATGTTGCTGAGTTCTTTTACCTTCCTGAATAAAGAGAGGATTACTAATAGATATCTGGTATTCATGAAGCAAAGATGATTTATGTATTGGCATTCTACATTTTTACTTCACAGTCCTGAAACTGGCTGTAACACCTATGGAAGTTCTGGGTAAGATTTTTTTTTTTATTTGCCTTGCTTAACCCCTTCTAAATAGTTGTAGTCTGCTGACAATGTTCTACAGAATTCAGCATCTTGGATGCATAGCATGCTCTGCCTTTTTATCACAAGTTCTTTGAGTATTATATTGGTGTGAGACCACTGAATAATTTGTCACATATCAACACAGTAATTTTTTTTTCCCTTGAAATTTAAGAGGGAAGTGCCATACCAATTAAGAGGCTGTGAAATAGCAAGCTTTTGAATTTGGAGCTGTGACAGGTAGAAAGCATTATTTCATGAAGAATTAGGATTTAGCAATTCAACATCACCCCCTTTTTTTCTTTGGTTGCTTTTTGTTGTGTTTGGGTTTATTTTGTCTAAAAAGCTTATATTTAAAATGCAGTACACTTTCTGTTTACTTTGTTTTATCATCAAGCTGTTTTTTGTGTGTGTGGTGTGATGGTGCTTGGGAGTTTTCTTTGTTTTTTAAATTCAATCTTCTTGTCTTTTATGTACTGGACATTGAGAGTGGAGCTGACAGTGTTAATGAGGTGCAAAAGCTAATTTACTGTATTTTCTCTGAATTTAGCCTGGTATCTACTCAAGTGAAGAATTAATCTTGGATATATGATGATATATAATAGTGTTGCACTTGGGAGCAGTGCCGTTACATTTCTCTTATTTAATTATCATGTCAAGGAGAGGAGAGTTGTCTCTCTTCATATGGTATGGTAAGGTTATAGCTTGAATTTTCCATGCATACAAATCTGAGCATATTACTGCTGTAGGATTGAGAAATCAGAGGACAGAGCACATACAGTGTCAGAGCAGGAAAATTAAATATTTCAGTACTAAAATTTCCACTTGCTGTTTGAAGATGAAGAGGAGCAGATAGAAGTACGTTGCAATAAGATGGATGCAGGGGTGAAGATATGAAGGAATAGTCTAGAAGAGCCTAAGAGCTTCTAATTGCAAGGGGATGGAATGCCAAAGAAAGGTTTGGTTCATAATTTTGTGATATTTTTCATACTGCATGTTAAATATGTGCTAATGGTATGCTCTCAAACTAGGTGGGACAGTATGTCAGGTTAAGCAATAGACAAAACATCTGTGGTAGAAAATGATGGATTAAACTCCACTTTTCATACCTAACGGGTGTTTATATATACCTTTCTTAACAAGCGTATCTGACTGCTCTCGACAGTTACCTCCCTCTGCCAGAAATAAACAGGCAGGGAGAGTTCCCCAACCCTATGGGCAAAGGGGGCACCAATATACTCTCTTTAATTGGAACAAACATCCCCTTCGAAAGAATGTGAACTACTTGTGATTTAGTAGATATTTTAGTTCCCTCTGACTGAGACTGTGCATGATGACATAGCTTCTGAATGCAAGAGAATCTAAGAATGTATAAAGTGTCCAAGCCTGATATAAAGATTTTAAAATTGGTAGGAAAAGACATGTCTAACTCTATTTGCTCTACCAAGTAGGAAAGGAAAAAAAAATAGTCTTGCAATAGTCTTTAACTAGATTATTTACAATTTTCTGAACTGGAATGCAAGCCTAATAGCCTGTTTATGGAAGTTATGATTTCTGCAACTTAAACAGATTAACTTTTACATATTATTCTGTACTTAATTTACCTGAGATTTACATAAGACACCCTAAAGTGCTAGAATAGAGGTTGTTTTAATAAACACAGTTGCAAGCCTCTTCCTAGTTTCATAACCTTTCCAGTCATAAGGTGTCATTTGGCCATTGAGGCTAAGTGAGGGAGCTATTAGTACCCTCCTTAATGATAATTGAAACAACAGAAAGCACTGCCTGAAGTGCAGGCTGATGTGAGGGGTTATGTTGAGAACTAAACTGTATGGCTCTGTGGATTATTTTTTTCCTGAAATCTGTGAAACCTTGCTTGCTATTGAGTTTTAAAAAGAAAAGTCAAAAATTAGGTGTAGTTCAATCTTAAACATAGTGAGGTGTAAAAGCTGAGAGTAACAAGACTTTGTATAACTGATGTTTGAGATCTTTAGAAACAAGGGAGTTGACTGGATCCGCTATATCCAAATACTCTCTGCTACATAAGAAAACAAATTTTCCCATCCCCTCTCTCAAAAACCCCTAAAACCCGAGCTGAAACATGAAGATTAAAAACTAATTAAGATAAAGTCATTTATTTAAATATGTTTAGGAGCATCTATGTAATTTAGTATTCTCTACTCTCTCTTAAATTGGTCAGAAGAATAATTGTAAAGTTTGGAAAAAAACTAATGACACCAGTTGTTTTAAGTTGCTTACTCAGGAATAGACCTTTCTGATAATCACTCTGTAATATGTTATTCTTACCACTTTTTATCCTTTTCATTAAATTAATTTTTATGCACCAGAATTGTTATTAGAATGTCGTACTTGTATCACTTGTTCCTTGGGAGCATTCATAGTAGTGCTGACACTAATCAAGAAAACTGGAACAACTGTGTTAATCGAGACTTTTTAATGTAATTGCTCTATTTCATGAGTCAAATTGCAAAACCTGCAACTCCTAAAAATAGTACCCAGTAGAAAAGTAAAGAAAAACATTGGAGATTCCCAACCAAATTAACATTTCAGTGTTGTGTATAGCTTCCAAAGGTGTTGCTTGATAGCCAAGTTGTTAGCTGTAAGAGAAGTAAATGGGTTTCCTTAGTGCATGGGTTTTGTGAAATGTTTATTTTTCAACATGGGAGTTATCAGTCGGGGCTGGATTCCAGACAGCTGGGCAGATGGTTCTTTCCTTTCAAATAGGGTTGTGCCGACAAAGAGAGACAGCTATATAAATGTTAACCCCTAAGGGATAGAGAAATCGCTGTTAATGTTCCTCCACCCCAACCCCATTTGAAAAGAAAAGCAAAATAGCAAATTTGATCTAATACTAGAAGAAAATCTGCTTTTTAAATATAAGTTTTCAAACTTTGCCTTTTAAAAAATACCAGTGTTTAGAAACGTAATGCAGTTGATTAGCTAGTGTTTAACATGCGGTTGTGTAGATAATGAAACATGAAAAAACCAAATTTGCTTTAGGTCAAGTACATCTCAGTTGCAGCATCATGAAGATGCTAATATATATAAGAGAAGTGATTAGTACCTTGCTGCAGAATTGATTTGTGCACGGACTATCAGTAGATTTATTTTCTGATGTTTGAATTAATTTTTTTGGTACAGTTTTCCAAGTTTGAAGTTTGTTGCCTAAAAATAACTACTATAGGAAATAAACCTAAAAACTAGTCATCTTGGAAGAAGAATTTTAAGAATTGCTGAAGTTACTTCTGAGTGTCAGGATTTGATTTTCATTGTAAGGTAGTAATTTAAAAGCAAAACTTTCATCCTTAAAAGTTCTTTGACCTTTAAAACAAATTTCAGATACTATTCTTGGCTTATTGAAATGAATGTTATCCTTTTTTTTCTAGTTTAAAAATAAAGCATTTTTCTTATCTGGATTTTTTTTTTTTGCTGGATTTTTCTTTAGATAATAGAGACTGACAAATGTAGAAGCAAAATTTAATTTTTTGTTGAGAAAGAGGAAGTCGGAGATACTACAGAGAGAATAAGCAGCTATTGTTTGTCTTTAGTTGTGAATTAGAGCAAGAGAGGAAAATAATTCAGAAGAAGGTTGATGCAAAGTTCAGTGGTTCGGGACAGGGTTTTGTGTACAGCAAGTGAAAAAGAAATAGATAACACTTTTTTGTGTTTTTTAATGCACTCCTTTTGCTTGGAAATAAGCTGCAGAGCACTCAGTGTTCTGAATTTCGCACCTTACACAAAGAAAAGCAAATCAGGATGGACAGTCTAACTATATCCACGTATGTGTCTACAGCACCTATACGTTTATATGGGAAAACGTTAATGAGATGTGTGGACAAGGTAGTAAGAAAAAAAATAGAATGCTGTTGAGAACAGAGAGTGACTGTCTATTTCAGAGCATGTATTAATCTGCTGAAATAAATCTGAGTTTTATGCAATGATATCTGTATGCTTTTGAGATCATGGGATAATTGGCTGCATCACAAGAAGTAACTTCACTTTATACTTGTGGTTCTTCTTCATGCATATGCTAATTTTGTCTCTTTAGCCACTTATCTGTTAGTATTGGTCAATGAGTAACAGCTTGGAAAACACCAGGAATATCTTTTTTTCCCCCAATGAGACAAAATTTCAGAACTCAGAGTGAACTGTGAGAGCGGTTGGAGCTGGATGGTGTTGTAGTCATGCTTCCTTGGTTTCCATTTCATTTGAGTGGGTATCAGCCTTATTACCAGACAACTTGCATAGTAATAACAATTCCATATATTAGTCTATTCAATTTCCATTCTTTATGTATCTCCTAGAGCAATTGCCTATTAATTCAGATTTTTGAAAGATCGACTTCACAGGACGAAGAAGTTATTTTTGTATTCAGATGCTCATGTCATGCTTTTTTTCCCCCTTTTTAAATATTTATTTACCTTTTCAAATGTTTCTAATCTAAACTTAACCCCTGGACTTTTAAAACAAACAAACAAATATGTTGTTGAAGAAGAAAGTTGGTGCTTTGTTTGGTTTCAGTATTCAGTTAATTGAAAGTGTAAATCTTTGATGTATACTCTTTAAGTCAGTTTGGAACTATTTTTTTGAGCCAAATAGCTAAGGAAAACTGTAGCTGTTGTGAAGCCTAAAAAAATAGCTGCAGCTAGCACTTCAAGGTTGTTTCACAGTAAAAGGCTGAATTTGAAATGCTAAAAAAAATTAACACGGTGTGGAAACATTGCAAAATAATCTTACATAAACGTTATTTACTGTTAGCATGAGAGAGGAGGGTTTATTGTCTAATTAAATAATGATTTGGAAGCAAGCTGAAATTACATATGTAAAGTTTTTCTGAAGGACAAATTTAAAAAGTCTAGCTATTATAGTTTTATTTACAGAAAATAGGAACAGTAAAGAATATAGAAGGGAATTTTCTAGTTTTAGCATTATGTTTGCTCATTTAAATGTCATCCTCAGTGGTACCTAGGCTTCATTTACATCTTCTGTCCCTTTGTTGTGATGTTTTTTTGATACCTGGATTCTGTTGGCCTCACAGGGTATATATAGTACTAACTAAGAATTAACAGTATATGAGTTGTAGCATGGTATTAATTGAACATGGCAGGGATAGAATGAAAACTCTAGCCAATTATTTGAATACTAAAAACATTCTCCATTGGTAAAGCTCTTCTGCAGTGCTTGGCTTACACCTCCTCTGAGACTGTCTTGGCTTTATAGCAGAGAAGTTCATCTTGTAGCTTTTGGGTGGTTCATATGTCCCAGGTGTGAACTGTAGCCCTGGGGACTGGGCAGCCAGCTCTTGGATAATCTGAATTCCGGATTTCTGAAGACAGTGAACAAGCACAGATTTCTCAGACTTCGGTTCACTTGGAACCTGTCCAAATTCCATCTATGTTTATACCTCCTATAATATTTTACTACCTTTTTTTTTCCCCTCTTACCACAGCTTCTCTTGCTCTGAGTGGCATCAACCACCACCAGAACTTTATAACCTGCAATAAAAATTTCCTAAAATTTCCCTCGTTAACTAAACATGAATGGAATGGTACATCTGTGCAGTTATACCCACAACAGCTGCATCCTTAATATCCTTTTAGTTATTTTTCCTTCATAAATTAACTTTTTAAAATTTGATTAATTTTTTTTTTTTTTTAAGTGGAGGGGACTCTGCTCCAAAACAAAGGTGAAGATTTACTGATATAGCTTCAGAATGGGACAAAGTGGGAGAAGTCATGAGTAGCCCAGAGACTGTGTATGTGCTCTATAGTCATTCCAATTCTTCCAGTTCTTGCTGCAGTGTCTAATACTCCCATTAGAGTATAGGGAACTGGAGAAGGAGAAAACACCTAGGGGAGGGTGAATCACCTTTTTAGATTCTTTTCTTTCATATGGTAAAAAAAAGCCCCAGAAAATATGACATGTATTTTACATAGAAGTAAATATAAGAGATTGTTTTCACACTGTAACCTCGAGTTGCTGTACCTTTTTAATTTGCATATTTTTAATTTACTTTAGTAGAATGAATTCTAAGAGTCCCATCAGCTCATTTCCAATTTTATTTGGTTATGTTAGTTATAACTGTGTTTATATTTAATGTAAAACACAGTGTAAATACTAATACATTTGTTCTGCTAGCAAATATTTCAAGTCAAAATGTTTGCATTTTGGCCATGTTTATATACTTTCTTGGATATATAGAAACAACTAAATGGATGAAATTTAATGGACTATCAAACATTATAGAACATAATTCTATTTTCAGGTAGCCTTATAGTCTTAAATTACTTCAACAGTCAGTGGAGCTTTTCTTATTTTGGACATTGCTGTTTGACTGATTATTTATTTATTTAAATTGCCAGCTTGACATTATTTTTGTCCTACCCACTCATTTTTTTTATTGCACAAATTATTTTTGCAAACTGTTTGTCAGCTTGTTATGATAGCATGCTCTGAATTTGATTTAACTTGTGGTAGTAGTAACCAGTAGCCGGGCTTCTCTATTCCTCTCTCACATTCAATCAGTTTTTCTCTTATATCCAGTCAACCTGTTGTCTGTGAAAGTGCTTTTTTTTTTTTTTAAGATCAAATTGTATCCACTTGCTTACATTTAAGCTTTTCTCTCCTGGCCTTGGTTTACAGTAACATAAAAAGTCAGATGGATGGACACCAGGTACCATTCTTTATATACATATGTTTTTTCATTTCAGACTTACATTGTGTGTTTTATGTTCTGATGCTGCAAATATACAGGAATCATTTTGTTGCTGTTGGAGTAGAGTTTGGCCAATTTTCTAGTGAAATAAGTTGAGGCAGGGCAGTGTATAGAGATTTGCTTTAGCATAGCTTTTTGTACCTGGAAAAATAATTTTGGCACTTTCAGTGATTACTTTGTATATTGTATTTGAAAGAAAGAGCAAGCATTTTCTTTCTACATTATATCGATAGACTCTTTACTCTCTAGACTTCTGCTTGTTTTCAAGTGTTCCGTGCTACAAGCCATAGTTTTACCTTATTTTGCTGGGTGATTGTGACCCAAGAGTCTCTCGATTTCTAATTTCTTTGATCTTTCTTAAATGTTAAGAAGAAAGACTGATATGTTCTTAAATAGAGACAATGGAGAATTGATCCTAAATTTTTGATTGCCTACAAAGCTTTGATTGGAATCAGGAGAGAGGTGGTGGGGTAGGTTTGTCCATTTCTTTTAAAATCTTAGGCCTACAAAGATGATTAGGGGCTTAGAACATCTCCCTTATGAGGAAAGACTGAAGGACTTGGGTCTTTTTAGTCTGGAGAAGAGAAGGCTGAGGGGAGATCTGATCAACACCTATAAATACTTGAAAGGTGGGTGTCAAGAGAAAGGAGCCAGTCTATTTTCAGTGGTGCCCAGTGACAGGACAAGAAGAAACAGGCACAAACTTGAACATAAGAAGTTCCATTTAAACATGAAGAGAAACTTCTTTCCATTGAGAGTGGCAGAGCCCTGGAAGAGGTTGCCCAGAGAGATGAAGTCTCTATCTCTGGAGACCTTCAAAACCTGCCTAGACACCTTCCTGTGTGACCTGCTTTGGCAGGGGGTTGGACTTGATGATCTTCAAAAGCCCCTTTCAACCCTGTATCATTCTGTGGTAAGGAAAAGGGGATTTGTGTTTTCTCTTCGTTGTTGGGAATATTATATTCCTTTTGTGAATGCCTGTATCTGTGGGTAACTTTTCAGTAGACACCTGTTTTTTAACTTTCTGAGACACTGTTTTCAGGGCTTACCCTTTGCTTTATCCAAAGAAATGGAATGCTCTTCTTGAGTTACATTTTATGGGTGTAGTTCTCAGTCCAATTAGTGACTAATTAGAAATGAGAAAACTTTTTCAGAATTCTAGTTAAAAGTAATCAATGTGATATATGATGAAATTTCGAATCACATTATTTTGATACATGTATGTAATTTTTTTTTTAAAAAGGTCAAGTATTGTGGCAGCATTTGATGGTTGATTGTATAGAATTTAAATCTATTTTGTTCGCAACTGAATGTAATACATAATTAGGACTGTTACTTAGAAAAGCTTTTAGTATACTTCTGAATGAGGGAAAATGTAGTTTGCTTGATGGCTGTATTGGCAAGTCAGCTAGCAGAAAAGCTGAAAACCCCATACCCTCCAGGAGGAAGGCCTGACTTTCAGCCAAATCAGTGTGATGTCTTTCAGCTAACTCTGTAACTGGCGATGCACTAATGAAAGATTTCTCCAGTACCTTTATTTTCCTGTAACCACGTTGTCAAATAAACTTTTTTCCTTTATTTGTATAATTTAATATTATTTCTCCTTTTCTGTGTGTGCTTTATATAGGGCTCTTGGAGCTTCTAGAGATGATGATCTAACTTCTTTGTTATAAATAGATCAAGTCTAGTTAAATGTTAAGTTCTTTTTTTTGTTGTTGTTAAAAAAAAAATCAAGCTGAAGAGTACACATTCTGTCAGTGTACAAATAGCAACCCCGTGGGCAAGGGAAAGGAGAGTTCTTGTCCTAGGACTGTCTTCATTGAATAAATCTAAAAATAGGGGTCTTGAGAGAGAATAGTGTCAACTCAGAACTCAACTATATTTTAAGACAAGTACTTGTTTTCATTTTATGTTAGTGTAAGTGCATGGAAATTGCTATCTACAATGTATACATTGAAAATTCTTTGATTTATCAAATTGGCCAACTTACGGATTACATTCAAAAAGATCCAAGAAGTTGAGTATCAGGTATGTTAAACACAGGCCAAATTTTTCACCTAAAACCTGGCTCTTGAAAAAGAAGAACTCAGACTTCAAGAGTTTTGTTTCTTGGGAATGTTGACTTTTTCAGTTTTGCTATAGTCATGGTATTTCTCTCTTTTTTTGCCTTCTTCTTAACTTTCAGGGAGGGATAAGAAAGTATGGAAATCCATATAGTTTCTGAATTAATGAGCTTTTACATGAGTGAGTAAGGTAAACTTTACTATTGTGTGCAAATGTCATCTTGTGCTAAGTTTCTAGAGTTTTGACATTACACAGAGAGAAACGCTTTTGGGGAGAAAATTTTCCTATTTCAGCCTGTCTTTTGAAATGTTAATGGTAGAAGTAAGGCTGTTTCTGAGCAACAGTTGACCTCTTGAAAATACAAGAAATCTTGAACTACTTGGGAAAAAAATCTGATGAAAGCCTCTTGTGGAGAAGCGAGGCACATCAGAAAATACCACTGGAGAAAGTGAAAATGTCAGTTCTAATAGTGCTTTGGTTTTACTGGCTCCAGGTCCCTGTACTTGCTTCTGAAGTTTTATGCTGGAGGCATTGGGTGGGAAGTGAATGTTGCTCTGAGGGATTCCTTGGATGAATAACTTGTGGTGGTGTTCTCTGAGGACACAAATTTCTCAATTATCTATGCAATGTTCTGATTTGTGCCGAAGTAGTGAATACTACATGTAGCCCTTCCTTGGGTATTTCATCAGATGTTGCTTCTACTTTAAAAAAAAAATTAACTATTGTTATTAAGTGTGCAAACAATCTAGGGAAGAAACAACAAAAGCTAAATTGAGGTAAGGCAAATCAGCAGCCTACATGAGGTTTAAAATGTGTAATTAGAGAGACCTTCCTCCCTCCTTCTTGGAAAAGCCTTTTATTTATTTGAGTGCAGTATTGCGAAGTCAAGGTTTGAATGAGTAGTTTGTAGCAAAAAGTTGCTTTATTAGTTAATATTTAAAATATCATACTTGTTTCATTCAAGTAACAAAATGAGGTGAAACTGTTAAGTTTCAGCAGAAGATGCAGTGATATTTGCAGAAAGATTTTCTCTGAAGAGGGCAATCGGACAAGAAAATGAATTTATCCCTGAGAAGGAATCATGAGACTTTGGCAGCAAGTGCCTTTAAAAAGGGAGATTTTGAAGACCCTTCATTTGCAGGCAGTGAATCTGTTCCCTCAGGCTGAGTGCTTTGTTCTTGCAATCAGAGCAATCCTTAGAAGTGAAGTAGAAGGGAGAAATTTGCCAAGTAGGGACCAATCTTGCTAGGCAAAGTCATTTTCGTTTCTGAAGTATTTGAGTGTACAATCAGGGAGAGAACAGTCCAAGGAATACATTTTTGATCAATAGAAACAATGGAAAGCTGTCTGAAAAGTCTATACCTGTTTCTCACTTTTCATCCTCTTCTATTAGTTCATCAGAAGACAGACATAAATTCTCAATTTCATTAAACTTATTTGTGCCAAGTAGAAGCTCAGAACCTTGGTAGAATGTGTGGAAACGTTGTTGGTCAGCAAGGAGTTGCAGATGTAATGCAATATCCTGACTTTATAAATTGTAGTATCTCACCTGATTTAGGAGTTGTGAGTTCTGCTAACCTCTTAACATGAAGTAAAATGAATCTGTAGCCGAAGGGAATAGTGTTCTGAAGATGTCTTGGCATTGGCTGGGGCTATAATACTTGATTGAATGATACTATATGAATCTGTTATTATTTGAATGTGGTACCGAATAAATGACAAACATTTTTCTGCTTTTGGGTAAGTCATTTAGTTTTACATTGATGTAAATTGTGTATGTAAATGAAAATATGTCTTGAAGTGGTTTAAAGATGCAAGAAAGGGGACCAGTATTTGAGATTAGTACAATTGCAGTAAACAAATTGTTAAAAGTGTTTGTTCTAGAGTGAAGTAGTTAAGGATTCATAGGAGTATGAAGTTGCTGATTACTGCCTGCTGGCATTGTACTTTGTATTCTAAGATAATAATGAAATAGGCTTTCTGCCTTAGCATTCTTTACATTTATGAATATATATAAATGAATAAATTTCATCAACTCCTACAAGGACAGTGGAGGGGCTATGACAGCATTGATCCAGGGACCTCGGGTTTACATAAACATTAGTTGGCAATATGTGATTAAAAAATGGGTCTTAGCACTAGAGTTGAGGTGGAAAGGAGAGAAAAATCATGTTTCAAAGGTATAAGAGCTTACTTTAAAATTTACAGTGTGTGTTTTTTCTGAACTTAGTACTCTTTTTTCCTCACTCGACTTCCTAACTCAGTAATAATGTGATGAAAAGAAGCTATGTTAAACATATCATTGGATTATTGCTGCTCATGATATACTGCCACTCAAACCACCATCTATCAGTCTTTGAAGGAAGACCCCAGTGATACTTTGTAAGACATTTCTGGTTTGTTTTATTTCTGGTTTATTTTTTAATCCAAATATTTTGCATATTTTTAAATATTTTCTTTGCAATCTTAAGAGATGAAGGATGAAATTCTTTTTTGACTCACATACAAAGAGTCCTTGCTGCTTGGCAAGTGTTCTACCTGACAGTACTGCTGAAAACATAAGTTAAAATCAGTGTTGTAGCCGTCGGTGACGTGAATATGCATTTCATTGTTAAGTAGACAAAGGCAAAAGGCAGAAGACGTGGGGAGGGTCAGGTCTGGTTATGTTTGTAGCACAAAGAAAAGGGAGGTAATAAACAGCAGATGCAGGCAAACTATAAAAGGTCACAGGATAAACTGAAGTTCAGAATGTATTGCCTTTCAGCAAAACATTTCGCGTAGTGTTTACTGGAAGAAAATCTTCCTGTTCAGTTTGAAATATAATAAAGTTATTAGATATTAACTGTAGCAGGCTAATTTGTAACTTTTTACTTGTAAAGTGATTCTGGAAGACAGTCTGTGAGTTTGCAGTATCTACATAAGGACTGATTGTTAGAGGTACATCAGATTGCAGTGTGGTTTTTAATTGCTTAAATTTGGAAGGAATACATACTTTTAAATTTGAAAAAAAAACAGAGACCTGCCTATCTATCTATCATATTCTGATCTTATAATTGTTCACCCTGAGCTAAACTTTTCTGCACTCAGAGTTTCTGCCACCCAGGAGTGAATATAGTGATTTCATGTACAATAGGTAACCCTGTTTTTTGTTTTCCTCTTTCTAGACTATTTCTTACACAGAAGGCATTTGAACTTCCAGAGAAAATCTGTATAGTTCCTGTCACTTTCTTTGTTTTCAAGTCATTCAATAGAATCCAAATGGCCTGTGCCACCCTATTGCCATTGATTGTTTTCCTTTGTTAGCTAGACTAGAACTAACATCGTGTTCTTACCTGTGCCACAGTCTTGCTTTAGTTTCTCCTGTGTACTTTTCCAAATCTCTTTGAGCCACATAATTTATAAAAAGAAGTACCGACACTGTAATGTGCTTTAAGACTAGCTTTCTAAATGTCTGATTTTTAACACTTGAGTATTTATTTGCAGAAGTATCCTTAAAAATGTGAGGTGGTTGAGTTTTATCCAAGCTATCATTGAAGCTACACTTTGCGTGCTGTTTAAACTTTGTGTGTGTTGGTCTTTCTAACTCCCATCTATTCCACCAGACTCCCTTTGTATCTTTTGGGTAATGCTCTTTGCACAACAACAAACTTTATACTGAAACTTTGCATCTTTTTAAATAGAGCTGAAAGGCAGATTTTCATTATGAAGTTACTGTATGCATTGATAAATGAAAAAATTATATGAACTTAATAGAAAGTATCATGTTTTCAAAATTCGAAGGGTGAAGCACAGGGTGTTCTGTGTTATTATAACTTTGCCTTGTGTTTTGAACATTTGTTCATAATTGTTTCATTAAGTGTGTTTGGCTTTGTTTAAAGAGCAGTGTTTGCATAACTGAAATGTAATAATGATCGGAGCCACAGTCAGAGCTGCACAGGGTTTTTATAATCAATGCGTAGAAATATACAATAAAGCCATGATAAAATGTATGAATACCTTTGTAGAGTCACAGTTTTGGCCTTGTAGATATTAAAATATTGTGTTTCATGTTCCTGTTTTCATAGAAAATTCTAATAATTTAAAAATGTTATTTTTGTATTACTTAAATATTAGCATTTGCTGAAATGTCAATCCCCTCTCGAAAGTCAAATAGATACGCAGTTCAGCGATAACAGTGATTTTTGGTAATGGACAGAAACTTGATGAGAGCTTTCCATACATTGTAATCTGCTTTATTTGGTTTTAATAATTTGGGAGGGATGGGAAGTGGTTTTAAGCTCTATATGGCTATGGAAGGAAGAAGAATAAAAAACAAACAGTAAAAGATGAGATGTCTTTAAGAAATCTTCCCTTCTAGAACACCTTTGTTGTTCACATGATTGTGATGTATGTGATACAAGTATTTTATATCAAAGGTTAAGGATACGGGGATTTTAGTAGAAAGAATAAATGGCAAAATATCAATATTGATTTTTTTTTTTCTTTTTTAATGAATGATCTCAAAAAAGAGAAAAGTCTAATTAAAATACTGGAAGTTTAAAATGTAGAATTTCTGGAATGCTTGTCAGTGTTTTAATCAGTAATTTTACCCTAAGTTGGATGCAGTAGTTACATTTGCCTATGACACTATCTGTTCTGCTCATCCCTACCCTTACTCACCTTGTTCGTTTAGATGAGTCCCTATAGCTATTTCTAGGAGTACGCTCTGAACTGATTCAGGAAGCTGATTTGATGTAATCATTCCTTCATTTCTTCCCCCCCACCCCGCCCCTTTCCCAACCTGGATTAGTTCCCCAGTCACATTCACAGTGCAGCCCTACACACAGTTGTGCTGCACAAGTGAAGGGCAGGATGGGGACAAGGATGAGTAGTAGAGTAGGAGTAATGGAAAGCCCTTAAAGTCATCATTGCTACTGAGGAAAAGGTACGTGGAACCCTACCCTTATTTTAAATACAGCAGGTTCTCTTAGTAATTACATATTCTGTAAGCTAATTCACAAGGCTAGAGTATGTATAATGCAAAACAGGAATTATCAAGGAATAAGATTAACAAGAGATTTTTCACAGTGTTGTTCTGGTGAAATGTGAAAACCGTTAGTATGAGGCAGTATTCATCAAAAAAGAAAGATTGGGTTTTGATTACAACAGTCATTTTGAAAAAAACCCAAAACCTTAAGATAGCTTAAAGTAGTTTTTCTTCATGATTTTTATGGAGATTCACAGATTAATTTTCATTTGAAAAAATGGTTTGGGCATTGTGGAAGCCCATAGAACTATCAATCTCTAAGTTAATATACACAAGAACAAAATATTTTGTAATAATTAAATATCAGTTAGCTGTAATTTGAAGAAGTAGTGTTTGACGTAACACCATGGCAATGTAAATGCCTTTAAAAATAGAGTATTTTCAGTACCTTTCTGTGCTTATGCTTTCTGTATGTACAACAACCTAAAAGTAAAATCTAATATCAATTTGAGAGGTGGAAAAACCTAAACTAAATATTTGGTATAATTGCCATTATCTAGTTTAATTTTTGAAGTTTTCTATTATGGTTTCCTTAAGTAAGGTTGAACATTCAAAGGTGTGGAAAGAAATTACTGGGAAGTTGTTACTGAGCTGTGACAAAGACGCTGCAAACTTCATAAAAACATAATCATTTCTTCACATGAAACAGGAATATGCCCTGTTAAGGTAGTTTAAAGTGTTTTTTTTAATATAGGGATAATTCATGATGGTGATTCTGATTTCTAAAGGAATCAAATGGATTATTTTTATTCTTAAGCCACTTCTTTCCCCAGTGGTCTGGTCTTTAAATATAGAAGTTAGAAGGTTCAGAACTTAGCTCTTCAACAACCTGTTCAGTGGATTATGCTGGATGTTCCAAGAAATGTGAAATGAATTTAACTGATACCTTGGAAACCTAATTTCTCCCTTATTATCAGCTGTACTCTTAAGAAAAGTGCATCTTTTCCCCAGAAATGCCCAGAGGAGATTAAGAATGTATGCTCTGGATAGATGTTATTTTAGGAAAACATGTTTTGAGTACTAATTACAGCAGAATTTTGACTTTTAGTATTTGGTTATTATGTTTGCACAAAGCATAACCTGTACTAGCTTTGTGATTGTATTCTTAATTTGCTAGTTTCTGGTCACCCAACTCAAGTAGGGTTATTACAGGTACTACAGAAGAGAGGGATCAGGATTCTGTAGCTGGAGATTCCTCCTGTATGTAAATAGCACTTGCTGAAAATGCTTTTATAACTAGATCATCTGTGATTACAGTTTAGGAATATCAAACTGAATGATGAAATCCAGAAAAGTGACTTTCATGGGAGGTTTGGGGCTTTTTTTAATAGACTCAGAAGGACAATTGCCCACTTCAGGTTATTATTTAAATTTGTACTTAAGACCGGCTTTGGAATTATAGAGGAGCTAAGGGCACATAAACCTTCTAAATTAGTCCCTGCTTCCCATTTCCGTGCCCTTCAGCTCTGTTCCTGCTGTAGCATGGTGGCCACTTTCCAGCTTCTCAGCCATACCTGTTTGAGGGAGTAAATTGGTGCACAAGAGCTTCGGGGGGTGGGGTGGTGTCTTGTACCCCAGACTGGAGCCCTGAGCTGGAAGTCTGTGTCCCAGTGTCACCCATGACACTGTGGGCAAAGCTGAGCTTGCACGAGGACTGTGTCTAATGAGGCCTGAGTCCCAGGGAAATCAACTGGACTTTAACATTTAATGTAAAGCTTTGCTTAATGGATGGGCTTAATCACGTATTAAAGTGTACGCTGAAGTGTTGCTGAATTTGCATCTTTAAAAATGGCTCTAAAAAGATTTCCCTGGACATTTTTAGCATGTTCTCTGCCCGCTATCTTTTGTTCTGCTTTACAAAGTGGGGCCAAGTTGCTTGTCTGTGGTAAGGAATCCTACATGCAATGATAACAGTTGTAAGTTGTAGCAATAATGAGGAAAGTGGGTCTCTCCCATTTATAGGTATAGAAAGCAGGTTCTGTTTGTATGTACATCTCAGTCAGTGAGGAATTTAATTACTGAAATACTTGTTCTTATATATAGTTACTTTGAATCATTAAAACTAATAATTATTTTTATTTAATAAACTGGGAAACATTTTTTATAAGTGATGATATTTTTTATGGAATATTCATGAGACTGGTTTTGATCACTAGTGTAATTTGGAGGTAAATATTCAATTATTCTTTACTTACTTGTCAAAGATGGAGAATTAGTGTCTGATTCTGTTTTGCAGCTATGTGAAATAGGTGAAAACAATACTAAATTGGATTGTAGGGTTTTTTTAATGATTGAACTTCCATGTACTTCACATAACTGAAAATAGCTACCTAGAATGCAAGTCAGTGGAAAATTCACTCTGTTATTCCAGTGCAGTTTCAGTGCAAACTTCAGTACATCCTTAATTATAGAGTCACATAATATTTGCCATCAGATCCATTTGTCAACTCCATTTGCTGTTCGAAGTTACAGATGTCAGAAATTTGTACATGTCATCAATTCATTTGTCATAGTTGTTGTACGTTAACATTAAACTCAAGTTAGCTAACGTTGACATCTAAATTGCCATCTTTAGGTTTCAGAGTCAATAACAGATTTCAATTAATTTCGTACTGATCTGAGATGTTGTGTCAGGGTGATGCAGATAAAGGGAAGTCAACACTGGTTTATACTTGCTTCACTTGTTGGTTTTCTTCAGAAATAAATCATGATGATAGCGTAAAACAAAGATTTCCGAAATGTAATTTTCGTGATTGAAGGTTGATGTTGATACTGGAAGGATAAGAAAGAGCTCTTCAAGTTACTAGCTCATGAAGGTAGATACTAACTGGCTGATCAGCTCTGCTCTTTCTCCATTCCGTTACATTATAGCTCCTGAGGTAGGAGCTGATTTGGAATGGAGATGAAATCCATTTCGGTGTAATCCCACTTGTGGCAAAGCTGATCTCGTTACTGCTCCTCACTTGTAGCTGCAAGGGCTGGAGCCCCGCTGCTGTGAGGGCAGGCTGAGAGTGTCATGGCTGCTCAGCCTGGAGAAGAGGAGGCGTAGAGGACACCTTAGAGCCCTTTCCAGTCCCCAAGGGGCACCAGGAAAGGTGGAGGGAACTCTTGATCAGGGAGAGGAGCCAGAGGATGAGGGGGAAGGGTTTGATACCTGCCCCATCCCTGGAGAGATTCAAGGCCAGGCTGGATGGGGCTTGGAGCAACCTGGTGTGGTGGGAGGTGTCCCTGCCCAGGGCAGGGGGTGGGACGGGAGGGGTCTGTAAGGTCCCTTCCAACCCAAACCATTCTATGATTCTGTGATTTATATAGTACCTGCTTGTTAGCTTTCTTTATATATATATTTATTTTTTTTTCACAATAATGGAAAAAAACAACAAACAAACCAACCCCACTTAATCCTTAATGTGTGGTCTGCAAAATATCTGCAAGCACTGGAGGACAGCAGGTCAGCCATCTCATTCCAATTATTTTTTTCTGCTTTGTAATATGTTTACTTTCCAACCATACATGAGGTTTCTGGTTTTGATACACAGTCAAAAACTGGATGGGGAATTGACTGGGAAAGTTGTCAATAAGGTATGGTACCTGCTTTAAAAATAAATAAATAAAGAGTGATGCAGTAAGTCTTTTAAGTGGGAATTAGAATCTGTGTATCTGTCAAGGCTGGTCTCCGGTAGCTGTGCAAATGAGTAGAGCAGACAGCTGAGGGAGGAAAAAAGAATTTGAAAATTGCAGTTACGATAAGCCAACGTGTAACTTTGTTAAGTAGAAATTTTGTTGTTACTTTTAGTCTCACCAGTTCCCTCACACAGGTCTACATGCCACCGCAGCTTCCACAAACAAGTGGAAAGAGAGAGACAGTCTAAGGATAATCACAACTTTTGTTATCAAATGTCTTATTGGTATCGAATTCTGCTGAAGACTGCCAGCTCTGAGAGGGAGACACCAACGCTCCCTGGGCTCTTGATGTGCTATGGTGCATCTGTGTCCATCAGACATGCCTTTTTATGGAGCAGGACAGCTCGGTTCTACCGCCACGACATTGCTCCCACTGTTTTATAGTAAATCGATTGGATTCTGTGGAAGCAAGCTATTTTTTTTCACGTCTTTTGTATTCTATTTCGCCTTTAGAGTGGGATGTCCCTTCAGGAGGAAAAATAAAATCAATTCACTCTTTTTAGGTTGAATTTTATAGAAAAGTTTACAATAGTTGGTTTAAAATAAACCCTTGAATTGTGTTTAAAAAAACTCACTAATGCTGGGTGTCCGGGAGTTGATCAGGATGCATGTTGTTTTCCAACCTGCAGACTTGGAGAGTTATTCTGCTCTGTAACCTGGGAAAAAAACCCCACGTATTCCTGTACGGATAATGAGAGGAATTCCTCTGTAAGAAAAATATGCAAGTTTTTTACATATTCAGTAGGAACTGCATAGGGTTCAGGCAATTTTATGGGGGAAGAAAGAGAAGGAGAACACAGAATTAAGAGGTGCTGGTTGGGTAAGATATCCAAGCCCAAATAAATTGAGCAAATTGCAAAGAACTATTAACATTTGAATAGAGTTATCTAGGGAAGACAGTTACCAGACATTAACTTCTAGCTATTGTCAGCCAGCAGAGGGAATTCAAATGAATTCTCTGTGATTCGACTTGAAAAGGAACTGATATGTCAAAAAATCCTGTTAAATACTTGCCCTTCCAGTAGAGTGAAAGAAATGAAATCCAGGACAGTGTGTATGGGAGGGCAATACTGCTAATAGCCATCTGTATTTCAGTTTTCCATTCTGTAAAAATCACTGAAATCCTGTATTCTAGACATGTCATGTGCTGGTTTGAAAAATATCCTGAGATAGGTAGATCTTTAGTCAGGATTCAGATTCTTTTCTGAATCCAAAGAGCCAGAAAATGAGCTATCTGCTTTAAAAAAAAGAAAAAAAAAAAAAAAAGAAAAGAAAAAGAAAAAAAAAAAGAACTTTGAGTTGCAGAATTCTAAGTTTTGAAAATAAAAAATCCTGTGTAGGGATAGATCCTAGTTCTTATGGTGTACACTCCCAGTTCCTATGGTGTACATGCGTGTGAGGCACAGAGCTGGCATGTCACGTTCCGCAATGAGACGATGGGGAGCAAGGTGCTGTTCCAGGTACATTCTGTTCTTTTGGTTATAGAAGCCTGGAATTCCATCGGTGCTCAGGGGGCTAAAGAAATAGGAAAAACATTTTTTTTCTCCAGTTAAGGTACCCAGATTTTTTACAAGGTTTGGATGTAGATGGTCCATCACAGGAAAAAATAGAGATCTCCATCAACCAGTGAAGGAAATAAAGGGTGGAAAAACCTAAACATCGTATTGCACGCTTTAATGTGTCTTCATAGTTGTGTTGGAAGAAAGTTAGCTTACATCTAATTAGAAGTTAACATCGCAATAATTGTGTAAGGCAAGCATGTGCACTCAATGAGCTGATGTCGCAGGAAGGAAATGACAAGTGCAGAAGAGCATAAATCAACCTCTAGCTGAGATCTCTTGTTTTTCAACAATGCATGAAAGCTCTATAAAAATTTTAACCCTAAAGGAGTTCTTAGCTTTCGGATTTTCTTAGAGGACGTTTGTAGCTTTGGAAGTCGTGAATTGGCTCAAAAGTGTTTAAAAATCTTTACATTTGTAAAAGTTAGGAACTTAGTGATATTACATGCAGCTGATCCATTTCAGTAGGGGATTTGTACTTGACTGAAGTCAAGTGAGCATCAGCTCTGCACTGATTTAGTGAACAAAGGAGACCTTCACATTAGTATCAGAAAAAGGTACCAGTAATGTAAAAATTATTTATGCCTTTAATAAATGTCACATTTTAAATTATACTCTCAGTGAGTACTTTAGTATTTGTCTTACCAATTACTTCTGTATTAAGTCTCTAATTTTTGCACTCTGAGAGTGTACATTGAATTGACTTTTTTGAACTTAACGAATTTGAAACAGAGCTGATGGGGACTGGCGAGGGTAGTGTTTGCTTTTCTGCTTGATAAAATTGCCAGGACTGGGGTGCGAAAGGGCATCACAAAGCGGTTGGTTTCAATACCTTTGTGTTCTTTCGGTTTTCTTATTTGGAACTCATTAGTTCCTGTTAAAGCAATAATCATTTTTTGGATGCAGCTGAAATTCTTAGTTTTTAGTGAACCCTCCTGTGGTTTTTCTGCCTCTCAATTTTAGTGTATTTTAGTTTTATTACAAGTCTTGACAGCCTAGTGTTTATCTTGTGTTTGCTTAGGATTCAAGTTCCATTTGAAACAATAGGTCTATTTGATTTGAGAGTATATTTTGTCTTTCACACAACTTATTGTGTGGGTTGAGAATATGGAAGGTTGGAGTACCTTTACAATTCATGTTGCTGCAATATCTTTTCTTCTTCATTTCATGTGAAGAAGTTCATGGCATTAGTGTGGCTCAAAAGCAATTGCAATGGAAAAGGTGAGTCTCTGCAAGAGCTTGCCCAGATTCATTTTCCCAAGTACTTTTACCTTTACTTTTTGTTTTATAATCCTTATTGGAGAGAATAGACCAAGGCCACTTGATATAAGGACTGGTTTTCTTTGTGGTTTTCCACTGTTTTATATCCACTCACAAACTATTTTAATGAACTGGTAATATCCTAAAGCCCAGAAGTCTCTTTATCCCCACTTTTCCTCTTTCTTTTCTTTTTCTCCTTTTGATCTATACTAAATTAGTAAATCAAAATTGTGTCATCAAGTAGAATCTGCTTATTCAAAAATGAGGCAGAACTGCAGTTTGTTGGGTTTTTGTTTTTGTGGGTTTGGATTCTTTTTCTTCTTTTTTTTATTTTTTTTTTTTCTTCAGTGTGGCTTCATCTCATTTTTACCTAAAACTCACAGAAGATCTCCAGGCAAATTGTGTTTGGCACAGATAGAGGATCGTGGCTGCCAGGATTAGTGAGGGAGGAGATGGAGAGTTCTGTGTTTGCCATCACTACACAGCCAACTGTACCTTAATGTTAGCAGTAGGCTGCTGCTAATGTTTCTAAGGAGATGGGTTGAGTTTCAGACAAAAATGTTGCCCTGTTTAAGCAAGCTGAACAAACAATCTGTCTGTGAAAATACCTTAGGAACACTCTTCGTTTGAGACTCTTGATCACTGTATGTTACAGCGAAGATTGGTTAGTTGATTTGGGTTTTTTTTTTGTTTGTTTTTGGTTTTTTTTTTTTGCCTACCATAAACCTTTTAAAGACTTTTTGTCAAAATATTCTTTATTTTTCTTTGAGTGAAGAAGAAAACTAGATTGGAGCCCATGGAGTTACACATTACATATAGCAAAAAATACTTAATATAAATGGTAACGCCAGTTTAAAGCTTTCCTCATTGTTACTGGGCCATAAAAAGCTATAATTAGAACAAGCACCCTGTGAAAGCAAACTCTTGTTCAGAAGAATTCTTTCAGTTCAGAAGGAAGCCATCAGTTATTGTAATACTTACCAATTATAGAGAAATCCCTTTTTGTTTCAAATGGTTTATAAGCTTGAGCTAATCCTTCAATGGTCTGTGGAAATAAACCGAGGCAAAAAAAAAAAGGGACGATTCAACCAACGCTAGAGATTACTGACAGTCAGAAATGACAATTAACTCAGAATTCTTAGTCTTGAGCCTCTGGTAAGACTCAGAATCTCTGGTCTTGTATTACATTCTTCTGTGTTTTTAGTATTTGATGCATGTTACTAACAGAATTAATATAGAAAGGTATGAAAACTTGTGACTTTGGTAGACTCCGTGCTTGCAAGTCTTGCTCTTAGATAGGAGGCTGTGAAAGAACGAGTGTATTTTGTGTTGCACGAGTGTATATGTGAGTTGTCAGTTGAGTAGGTGGTTTGCTTGGGATTGGGAAGGCATTGCCAGTGATGATTCAAATGTCATACAATATATTTTATAAATCACTTCAGAGGGTACCATTATGACTAAGGTAGATGAAAAAACAGGGACATTTCAAAGTATTAATGTATAACACTATTGTGTTCTCTCAAGTCAGTAAATTCCACACAGTATTCTCAAGCTTATATAAATAATTTAGATTTACACTGTATGTCATTGTGCTCTGACACGAGCATCTCACTGCAGCACCGACCAACCTGGCTTCCCCCAAACTATTAAATTGAAATATTGCTCAGCTGAACATACCTCGTTAGAAACAGAAACCACATTATTTAGATAAAAATTTCAGACAGGAGATGACTGAGTTTTTACTACTATAAAATTGTCAGAAAGTTAATGATACCTGACTTATGAGATAAATTAAGATGATAGTCTATTGAATACAGATTACCAGGCATACTATATAAATACATAGAAAATCTGTTTTCGATATAGCTATGAATCGGTCTCAAAAACGCTCCATGCATTTTTAGTTTTCATTGAGAGAGATCTTAAAGTGATTCTGCCCTCTAATTTTAGTATTGAGAGGTGATATAATTTGGCCATGGAAGTTAATCTTGTGTATTTGTTTAGGTTTGTATTTATCTTTCAGGTGAATTTCATTACGGTTGCATCATTCTCTTCTTAAAGCATTGAATTAGAGCCTAAATGGCAATAAACAGCAAAAACCTGAAACAGTTTGCTTCTCTATAAAATAAGGGGAACTTGTAATAATGATGGGAGGTCTCTTATTGGATCCAATCTCTGGAGCTGTGATGGGAGAAAAGACTGCCTGGAATTTCAGAATTGGTGTGTAAACACCACCTGCACCCTGGCGGCTTTCACACAGGGTTTATTGGGCAGATTAGGAAGACCATGTATACAGTGAGAAATAATGTATTTGAAGTCTGTGTCACTCCATCTGATGGCTGGCTCACTGTTGTCTCTAAAATGTTGTCTCTCTCGTTAAAACTTGTGAGCAAGACCACACAGTGGCCAGAAAACTCAATCTATTTCCCAGGCCAGTCTTTCAGTTTGCTGTGCTCCCCTTAGCCTGGAGAATCTGACCAGTTATATTTAACGTGCTACGACATTAAAAAACGATTTCAAAACCTCATAGTTATGGTTGTCCTTGTGGAAAGACACTAATGTATTTTTCATAGTCTTTAATAATCACGGGAAAAAATGAAATTATCTCTTAAGTGCTGCGCTGTCAGATGGATCAGATACTCCCCTTCCCAAGCAGATGAAGCGGGTCTGAGCCTCCCCTGGCAATTCAGTGCTTGGGCACTTTAGATCTGCAATGTACTGTGTAGTAAAACATCATCCCCAGGAATCTGACAGTGCTGATGCATGATCTTTGATCCTTTTTCTCTCTAACCACTACAAGATATTCTGCTAAAGTATATGCTTCTCTTTTTGCAGAGCCAGGAGTTCTGCATTCCATCGCCACTTGATTTTTCTGCTCATCTTCCCCAGATAATGCTGCCCACTGCTTCAAAGAAAAATAATAAACACTGTGAAACTTTTCTTAGTTGGGTTTTTTGTTTTGCTTTTGAGTCTCCTCTTTCATGGTAAGACAATTTTTTTTAAAACCTCATTCATATTGTCTTCTCTTCATATCCTCTTTCTTTCTGGAAAACAGGGGACTTCAGGAAATTGGTATTTGAGGATAAAGATGGCAATGGAGATGGCTGAAGCCAGATAAAAGGAAATCCTGTACGTGGTCTGGCTGTGCTATAACTCATTGTCACTTCGTTTTCCCAAGGGATGCTTGTTTGAGAGTCTTTATACTTAAAAGAATAAAATTAAAATAAAAAAAAATAGCAAGTTGTGTAATAGCTGCCTGCCTTCGGGCAGGGTGCAGTGCCCATTTCTGCTCTGATGGAGTTTTGTTTTCTTTTTGAGAAAGAAACTCCCTTTTCAGGTCTTGGTTTGCTTCTGCCACAAATGCTGCCGGCAGTGCACAATCTGTGGCTCGTTACTAATTCCAGGCAATGTCCTTTAATGCTTCACATCAAAACGATGGAGATATCCAACCTATACCTTCCTCTTCCATTTTAGTTTTTATGTCATGCTTCAAATTTCTCTTTTGTTTGTGGAAATTGGTTTTGCAAGTGATTGGTTGTAATAAGGCCAACTTACCCATCATTTCTTCTTCTTTTTCTTTTTCTTTTTCTTTTTTTTTTTTTTTTTTTAATTCTTCTCAAAACAGTGTTTTTTACTAGCACTCCAAGAGCTGTCATATTGAGATCTAACATTTTAGATTTCCAGTAGGAAAAGAAAGATATTGATAGAAAAGAATGGATTTTTCCTTTGCCTTTTTTTTTTTCCATTCCTCCTCTAAAGGAGAGTGAATCTCTGGTGGTTCCAAGAGGTTATGTGCATAATGATAATAATGCAAAATCCTGTTTCTTTGGCTTTGTTTTTGTCATTTTAAATTATATGTATCATATTTCTGTGCATTCTCAGTGCAGACCACAACACACGTGAAAAAAAACAAAGGTGGTTCAATTAGCAAGAGATTTCAGCTCCAGTTTTGCAAGCAGATGAAGGGGAAGTTCAATTAAAAACTTTCCCTTTATGAAGTCGGTAATGTGGTATTCATTTTTTCATTTGTATTGGATTTAGATGAGAGAAATTATTATTATTAGCAAAAAAATAAGAAATTTTATCCTTCATAGAACTTGTGTTTATTAAAAAGCCCCACAACCACAATCTTTTTTCATGTTCATACAGAAAGAAGGGCAGTTGTAAGGCGGGGTGCCCTTCCTCAGCTTTATTTAGGAATTTTGTTACAGTTAATGGAACTACTTTTATTTTTACATCAACTACTTGTGTTACAAGATTGTTCCAATTTGTTATTGGTAAGACAAGATAGTCTATGTTTATGTTTGAAGTAGTAATTACAGTTTTTGTGCCTCAGGGCTATGGAAGGCTTTTTGGTATCACTGAACCTGAGCTGGTTTATCTCGGTGTACTTTGACTTTCATGTTAAGAAAGTCATGAAGTATTTCTGGATTTGTTTTAAAGATAAAATTACTCACTTAGTAAAAGCCCAAGTGGAAGCATGCTATGAATACTGTACAAGTTTTACATGTTGTTTGTGTGATTTCATTTAGAAATGAGTTTACTTTTTTTATAGGCAGGATTAGCTCTATTGGGTTGTGTTGTCCTTTCGCAGTTACTTTCACAGAAGGTCTAAAAGATAAATCTTGTCACACATTGTGACTACTCTTGGGGAAAAAAAGGTATTCTTTGCAAGTGCAAAATGTGAAATGGGAATGTGAAATTAAGAAAACAGGAACTCTTACTCAAATAGATCATATCGTAAATTTATAGAATAAGGCATTGGCTGTGACACCTAAGCTAGAATGGAATTCTGGTGAATATTGACACAAGAGTGTGTAGTGCTGGTTAAGGACAGGTGTAGTGCAGTTTGGTGTCACAACTTTCTTAAAATGTTACACTTCTAATGCTGTGTCACTGCCATTTATACCCAACCAGAATATTTTTAGAATTATATTTAAGATCACAGCCTACCAGCAAGGTTGTATTATTTGATGACTTTTTAATGTGGACAAGGGAATATGATAAGCCGACTTTTTTCTGCTGTGGTTTAGGCCTGTGTATGAGTCTAGTTTTTCAGTAAAAATTCACATACTAGCTTTTCATTTTTATCTTTGAATTTTTGAGTCCTGTTTATGACGCTGATATTCAAAGAGTGTCTTGATGTTTGAAGATGTGACTTCTATACATAATCAAATAAAAATTGGCTTCCAAAATTTCTATCAGAAAGAAGCAGAGTAGAACTGACCTATTTATATTTAATCATAATAATCTAAAAGATAACCTGAATAACATTACTTGAAATTACTGTAGTGGTATGTGTTGAGTGTTCTGAATATAAACAGGGATATGAGGGGCATTCAGAATACAAGATACTATTAAGCAAAACTTTTTTGATTCTACAATTTGCTGATCTGGAATGGGTGGGTTTCACTTCTCAATGACATCTGTGGACAGCATAATTGCTTATTATGAAGTAATTAATGGAGTCCTTTGGTCTTCTGTTTTGTAATGTCCTCAAATGTTTTTTTTCTTGCTGTAGAAGTATTCTGGGCAATCAGCTCCTCAAGGGAAAAAGCCATCCCTGCAGAAAACAATAACATGTAAATACAGTGGTACTGCCAGGCTGGTCTTTGGGCTTGGGTACAGAAATAGATATCAGTGTGCTAAAGGAAACTTTTTAGCATATTAATAAGCTTATGTTGCTTGTTCTCAAAACTTAAGGCCTCTCGTTTTGAGCACACCGAGTTACTCATAATGGCCATCTAATCCCCTTCTGTCACTTTGCAGAGGTTTCTGCATGTGTGCTACATATTCTGTGACTCTGCTGGAAGTGTATGCAAGTGGTAAAAAAGCAAGTGTTTTCTGATGAAGTAAGTTATCTCCTCCTGAGTAACAGGGACAAAGTTGAAAATTTTGAAATCCAATATGAAACTGTAGTTAATTCAAAATTTCTTGGAGTGCTCTTCTAGAACTTTCTGTGTGTTGTCATTACAGTCAAGACTTACCCAGTTGTTCATGACACAGCAGAACAATGTTACTAAACCAGAAGGTTTAGGGAGTTAGAGCATATTTCAGTTTGCTCCTGCAAAGTTACCTGCAGATTATTTTTTTTTTTTTTCCTGTCACAGAATCCTGTGGTTTTTTTCAACCTAGAGCCGGGAATGCCATGGTAAATAAAAATTCATTAATCTACACACAGGTTATGGCATAATATAAGGTGATAGCTATAGACCAAATTTATAATATAATATAAATATAATTTCATAAACCAAAATTATAGGCTGCATATTCCTCAGTTTATTATTCATAGTATTCTACTTTTCCAACAACAGCAGCCCTAATCTAATAACAAGATGTAGCAATCTAATATTAACAATAAAATATTACATAAAGTGTTCAAAATATGTATTCAAATACTGTAACCAGACATCTGTGGATGGTTCATTATGTCTATAACAAGTTCAGGAGTTTAGATACAGTTTCTTTTGATCTTTAATACCTGATTTTGGATGGAGGCACTCCTTATTTATCAGCTAGATGGAAAAAGCACACCAGAGTACAGAGCTGTACCATTTTGAAACAGATTTATTGTGAAACAGTGCATCTTTTGAATCCTGTTTTAGGATTAATTGAAAAAACAATGGAGTTGTATGGGAGTTTAGAAGTCAAAATCGAGCTAATAATTCACAATGCAGCAATAAAACCAAACATGGGTAAGTAGATGAGAACAAGCGCTGTTCCTGAGATTGGTTGACTAGTGTCGCACATTATTATGGTAGAAGAGAATGGAAATCGGAAAGGCAAGGACAAATGTACTTCTTTCACTCTTGCTAATACAGCAAAACAGCTTGAGCCTACTTTTTGGAGATTATTTTTGCGGTTATAAGGTTAGACAGATTTATTTTGAAATGAAAGCTTCAGAACGTCTAGAAAATACTTCATCTTTTCAAAGTACAATCTGGGGGTCATGTCACACATTTGGAGTGTGGAAATACATGCTAGAAGGTGTAACTCTTACACAAGTAACCCCTCTTTAATTCTACTTTGACTTTATCACTGCCATTCGTATTTGGAATTGATGTACGCTTCTGCCATGTCAAAAATAGATGAGAATAGTTTTGCAGTTTTTCTGGGACTAGCTGATCTGTTTTTCTGAAAATAATGCTGATTGTTGTTAATCAACTTGTCAGAGCTGAATAGTTTTCTTCTTTATCAAAGTGAAGAAAATTGGGACACTAAATAACAGCCTGTGCGGAACTAGGACACTCTGTTTGGAGACACAGCTCCAGACACTGTAGAGGATTTTTTTGACAGATAAGCTGTGTGCTTAAAGAGATAAATGTTAATCTAATACGTTGGAAAACACACAGATTACAGTGCACTGCGATGCATTCAAATAACAAGACTAAGTTCTATGCAGCAGCTAAGTCTGTTCCATAACACTCTGCAAACTTCCTGTGAAGTCCAAGGCAGCAGCTGGAAAACCATATCTCATAGGCTTTTGATATGTGATCCAAACATTGGTAGAGTAAGCAACACCTCAACTAGCATTTATTAATTGCTTTTTTTGTTGTTGTTTTTTTTGGTGGTTGACTGTAGGAGATTCAAAGATTATCAACATATTGAGAAGACAGATAAGGGAGACACTCAGGCTTCTCTGTCCCCTTTTTTTTTTTTTCTGTTCCAAGATTCCAGAATATATATTGTCTTCGCTTACTCTGTCCAGAATACTGATGCTTGATAGGGTTGTATAAGCTGATCGTTGGTATCCTGCACAGCGTGTCATTTCTTCAGACACTGAGTACAATACACATTGCAAACTCAAACTTTTCAAATGGTAGTTTAATACTGTGTTGCCTCAGGCATATATGATAGGACGTATTAAAGAATGATGGCGATTCAAAGAGGAATTATAGAAGCTTCAAGGTGTGAGAGCTGTTCTTGTCGTAATAAGACATGTTCTTTTATGGTTAAAGCGAAGATAAGGAACGGTAAAAATGAATTCATTCAATCAAGTTATCTGGTTCTCTGGAATTATTCTTAAATGATATTAACTGAATATAGGTTTGGAGATTACAAAACTCTTAAAGAAAAGTAATTTCTAATATATAATAAAATGTGTTTTATCTTCTGTCTATATATACCTCTGACTACGAAAGGTTTCATGTGGATGTCACTAGTGGAGGGAAAAGAAAGTGATGATCTCTGAAAGCAAAGGTATGCAACAGTAAAATAATTGCCATTATTTAAACTGTGGGAGCAAACCCAGCTATTTTGTTTACTGTTAGGTTTGTGACAACTAACGTGTTTAAAAGAACACATGCAGGTTCTTGTGCAGTGATTTGTCTTTATGTTCTGGGTCCAGAATTTGCGTGGAGTGTGTTATTATAATGTGTCAGTACCCTGTTAGTGTGTCGCTGTACCTGGGCTAACCAGGGCTGCTGAGACCCTGCACTGCTTTCATCTGCCTCTGGAGTTCCCAACCAGAACTGGTTTCCATTTGGCTCAGAACACTGGTGAATGCCTGTCTGCACAGAGATAGCCTTTAGTAGTCTATTTTGTTTACTGGAAATGAGACAAAATAAAGATCCATATTAAAAGGCACTGTCTAGTAGAATACTAGATGGAACTTGGCAAGATTGGTCCCACCTGTAAGAATAAAAAGTTAAATAAAAATAACTGTTCTAAACCAGATCCATTGATCTGGAAAGACAGAAATCTGCTGGAATTAATAACCTCTGAACTTTGATCTGGGTGTTTTTGTCTAATACAAGAACACACCATGATTTTGTGAAGATTCCCACTAATTGCATTGGAGAAGAGTCATTTGAGCCCCAACAGCAGTAACACCTCAGGCAGGAGTTTTTAGACTTTTCCAAAGACCTTTGGACCAAAAGAAGCTGTGGAAGCAGTTTTCTGCTTGTGTTCCTCATTAAGAATTTTCAGTTTTCTGTCTAAACATCCTTAGATGTTTATGGCTTGGCACAAGCATTGACAAGGCAGAAGCCAGGCTGTAGGTACTGTTTCAGGATTGCGCTGCTTTTGCAAAGGTGATACCAAACTGCTACCAAGAGAGCAGACAGATCGCTTGGTATGTTTGGCTGTTAGATTGAAAGGGTGATTTCAGATGCTGATCGTGTCTTTTTATATCTCTTGGCCCAGCATCAGAAGGGGTGTGGTGAAACTGCTCCATAGGTACTGAACTTTTCTATCTCCTGTGCTGCTGTAGTACCTGCAGCCTCCTGTACAAAAACCGCTGAGTAAACAAGCCTTATCTGCACTGCTCTCGCAGCAGTGGGGAGACGGGGAGCCCGTGCCCTTCTCCCTTCCTATAAACCGGTGCCATCCTAGGTCTTGTCATCCCAGGGTACCTGGCACTGGACTTTGAGTAACTTCACATCAAGTGTGAGCTTCCTTCTGTGTCGTTCTCATAAGATAAACCTTGCAGCTGTTCTGAGAATATTAATAAAGGGTAAAAAATCCTCCATTGAAAACTGAAAAGAAAGATAGAGATGTTCTGCCTTTTGGCTTCTGCTTGAAGACATGGTAAGAATCTGTGTGTCTTTTGGTTTCCAACAGAATACTCTTCAGAGCACGCGCTCTCTCTCTGTTCTCCTTTTTTTTTTTTTTTTTTTTTTTAATAAGAGTAGTCATTTTAAGAAATAAGAATTTGGTTGATCTAGCATCTTAGAGGGTTACTGCCTCTCATCTTTTCTGGGATAATTTTTGAACACACGGAAACAAAATGCAACAAATCTTTTTTGTGTAAAATGCAGGGCTGTTGTAACATGTAACAGGAGGAGCACTTGTAAAATTTTGACTGTGCAGCATCTTAGAAGCAAACATTGAGGAGATACATTATAATGTTCATATAAAGATATGTCTGTCTAAATTTAATGCTGAAATAAAGATACAGTTGCCTGAAAAAGGTGCTGCACACTGAGAATTCACCTTGACTGAAGTGCTGAACTGAAATCAGAGCCATCACCACTTTTGCATTTCCTCATCTTAGGTACCTACTTCACTTCAAGATGATCGCTCTCAGATAATCAAAATACTTGCATAAGTATTTGGAGGAGTGGAGGTATATTTTGATATGGTTTCTGGAGCTCAGGCACAAATGTTTGAAAATCCTGGCTGGGTTCTTGGCAACAGTGAAATAACCTAAGGACAGGTTACAAAATTGGGTCGGTTTCTACTTAACTGGGCATTTAATGAACACCAATACAACACTGGAGCACTGACGTACTATAGTTTCTTCTGAACTTTGGTGTGTAATTTTAAAAAGTATTAATTCAAGTGCAAAACATTTGTTAAATGCAAGATTCCTAGTAATTTTTGAAGCAATGTAATACATCAGAATTTATAAAGACCTTGGAAAGGTAAATGCTTCTCCAAGTAGCTTTTGATTTTGTTGGTGGCATAAAAATGATGTTCATATCTCCTCTTGAAGGATTCTCATTAACGTTTATGAAATAAATCAAAGGTGAATACTAGTGTGCCGCTTTGCTACGAAATACTTGGCGAGCATTTCTAATTTGTAGATTAATAATTTCCCATTTCTACCTGTAAATGCTTATTTGCAGAGAATATTGAATAGAACCATTACAGCTGGGAGATTTTCTCATACCACAAATAAAGATTTCTACGTAGCCATCACCAGCATTTCATCTTAGAACATAAATCAGAGAAATAGTCAATATACTGAATAAATTTAAAAGATGTGAGGAACTTTATATGCCACTCCAATTTGATCTTTACTAGTTGGTGTATATTATAAAATAAAACATACTGATATTACTGCACACAAATGCCTTGGAAAAATGGGTTTGACTTACAAATATTAGTTTCTGTCACAAATTATATTTATTTTTCTTGCAGGTAGAACTCAGGGTGCCAAGAATGTTCTGGTAAAAGTTGAAATTACTCCTATGGTGACAGCAAGTGACAGGCTTCATAATATTGCCTTTCTGAAAGATTTAAAGTTTCAATTTTAACAATGTCTAGAATAGGCTTTTGAGGAGTGACAAAGCTCCAGTTTTTTGCTTGGTGTAATTTTCAGGAGAGTGTTTGACTCCAGTTGTGCTTTCAGAGATGTAGCTGGGTTTTTCTCTAGCGGACTGGACCAACCCAGCATGCTACAAATGCTCTCGTGGCTCTTTCCTTTATTTCGGCAGCATTACATTGCCCTGACTGAGGAGCAGAGTGATTTAAGAAGAAGGAAAAAAAAGGAGTTTTAGCTGCTTAAGACAATGTATATATTTTTGAGGCAAATATGTCAGCATTTTATATTTTCACTAGGCATTGTACATTAATTATGTTGTATAAAGAGAATAAATTTTTAATAGAGACATTTATTCTTGAGTGAAAATACTTGTTCTATTTTATTGCCAAAAAGATTCATGGTAACTGACCTTGTCTGGATGCAGACAAATAGTATCTAAGAAAAGATGATTTGGAGCTGTGCATCCATCCTAGACTGGAAAAGCTTATCTTAGAATACATTATTTTAAACTTATTTTCAATTTGGAATGAGAATTAGTATACTGAATATGTTTTCATTTCATTGTCAGCATACTAGATCACAATAAAATATTCTTTCTTAGCCTGAATGCTGCTGTGTAGCCTTTCAGATTTAGGATTCTAATGGCTGCTGACCCTCCTTGCTGAGAAACCGAGACATATACTCAGACTGTTTTTCATTAATTTAAATGATTAATTTAAATTGTTTGAAAATCATCTCTAATTCCAGGTAATCATAAAGCAAATGATGATCAGAAAAAGGTAATGTTTGGTTGAATTATCAAACATTCTTTTTTAGTGCTTTCTAATTAGATTACTGACTTTTTGGGTTTTTTTTCAGAAAAAGTACTTTGTAATAGGAATAAATATAAAATTGCATGCTTGTTTATCTGTCTTTGTATCTATACTTCTCTTGTTTTTATATACCTAACCTGATTGGACTATTATTTAAAGGCAATGTAAGGAAGGCTACTGGAAAAGTAAAAAATATATAATGTGTTAATTTTACCTTTTAATCTCAAGCAAATTTGGGAGTCTTTCCCATTTTTGAGGCTGATAACTTACTGAAAGTAGGTAGGAAGCTTGGATGAGGAAAATGGCTAGTACTGTAGCAGCTTCTACAATTCTTGCGGCATTCACAGTTTCAGTTACTAAAGCAAATAAAAAGAATTCTCCTCAAAGAATTAACACTTCCCCCTGCCAGAAAAAGAAAAAAAAAAAAAAAAAGACTACAAACCAAAGCCCAGACAAACAAAAAAGCCAACAAACTTGTTAAAATGTCTGTGCTGGTGTTTTGCTGCTATAGGACATCATGGGTGGTGGGTAATTGATTGTCCTGGATGGCCCAGAGAACATCATGGGAAATATTTAATTGAATAAAGCTTTGTGTTACAAAGGGACCATTCTGGTTGTAATTATCAAGCTAAGATCAATATCACTTTCCCAGACTGGTACTTTATACATAAGAGTATTCTTAAGTACAATAGTATAATCAATAAACAACCGGACATTTTCTATTTTCAGTAATTAACTCTGTCTAGTATTTTTTCAAGGGACCTTCTGCTTTCTATGCTATTAATAAGGGTTTTGCTTCTTCCCATCACATTTACTAAATGGAGCCTAAAAGCCTGGACAAAATTATGATCGGGTTTTGAATACATTTAGTCTCCCACTCCTCCTCTTTTACTTCCTTTGGTGGCAAATAAATCTCTCAGTGCTGAAATAGAATTGTTAGTTTTTCTTTTAAAGCAAGATAAATATCACATGAATTTTTGGACAAGAACCGGAGAACCTTCTCTTCCACTTGCAGAGAATACCCTGTTTATTAATGATCCCACTGAAGATCAAGTTTATTAACCTTTGTGGCTGCTGAAAGCGCACACAAAATGTTTGCGTATACATTTTGCGGGTATTAGGTAATATACACTCCAAAGCATTAATTCAGCTGCTGTTCTGGGAGTGACTGTTCAAAAGGTTAAGGCATAGCTACTTTATGATATTGAAGTCAACAATATATGCTCTTTTTAATTTCACTGTGTCAGCAAATCAGACCTTTTCAGGAATTTTGCAAGTGTTGCAGCCAGTGCTTCTGGAACAGTCTAAATACTTTTTCAAGTATTGTTGTTGGGAAGTTGAGGAAAGCAACCACATCCCATCTCAATGTTCTCTTCAGATGGTACAACAAATCCAGTTTTCTCACCCTCTTCCTACACAGTGTTTTCTCTGATTTTCCACTGTCTTGGTGGTCCCTCTTTTCACCAGTGCCAACTTGGTCCACGTCTTCCGTGTCTGAGAGAACGGGATGCTGGATGTAGTGCTCCAGCTGTAGCTCCCAGCTGCCAACTAGAGAGCAGCAATCATGTCCCTTGACCTTTTGGCCAAGCTCTAACCAGGAGTCTTAATTTGCACTTGGTACTTCTGCCGAAGAGGAAAGAAAAAAGGGCTCCAGCTGTGTGGAAGGATGAGCCATTTTTCACTTTCCAGGAGCAGAATCAAGGCTAAACTTCACAATTTTAAACCATTTATGTTGTAACAGCCTCATATTCTTGATGAATAGACACAGCAGGGTGTCATCTCTGCCTTGATAAAGGGTACATCTGTTATCATTAGTGATGTGATTGTTTAAGAACTAAATTGGAAACTTGACTTCACTTTAGCTTGCAAGAGAAGGATGCATCAATGTTGGAGATATTATTTTGGTTTTGTTTAAAAGCAGTATTCTTAAATATTCTGATATAAGACAGGTTAAAGTAATTTCTTCTTTGACTGTTGTATTTTTAAATATTACCATTGTTCTGCTTATTTTGTTTTCATCAGAGTTTATTTTAGAGAACAAATATGAAATTATTGTTTCACATTTTTCAGATGTGAATCTCAATCTTTCAGACTCAAAAAAAGTCTATGGTATGCTTCTATTCAACAAAAATTATATTTCATATGTAAAAAATTATAGATAACCTGTATGTTGTCTTTAAACCTGGAAGAAAATTGTCATTTTTCAGAATAAGCTCATGTTACCTTCCAGGAATGGCAAAATAAGTAGCAAAACCAGAAAATAAAATTTCTTTAACAAATAGTGTGTTAATAACCTTTAAAGACAAAAGCTAACTCTGGGGTTTTTTGATCAGTTAGTGAAATTAATTTGAATGAAAACTCAGATTAAGCATATTTACCCTCAGGTGTTTGTGTGGTTTCTAATAATCTACAGGAAGAAATGTGAATTTCAGGAGTTGCGATACCTGCCTGTGTGACAAAAACCCCATCCTTGAAATAAACACCCAGCGACCAGCCTGGCAGGACTTTCCTGGCAGATAAACCGCCAGTGCCCAGTTTCTGTAATAAATGGGCAGGTTGCCCAGAGAAGCTGTGGCTGCCCCATCTCTGGGAGTGTTCAACATCAAACTGGATGGGGCTTTGAGCAACCTGGTCTAGTGGGCAGGGGCATTGGAATTCCGTGATCTTTACGGTCCCTTCCAACTCTCACCATTCTACAATTCTATAAAACGCCTTCCACAGGTCAAAAATCAGTCTACAGATTCTGCGTAAGGAAATGCTGCTGCTCTACTGAGAGAAGATACAGAACTTTACAGCAGCAGTGTTTTTCTCTTCCAAATGCACTTCTCTAATTTGAAAAGGATGTTCTGTTACTTGGCAGAGCGGTGGAAATTACACAGTTCATAAAGAAAAGATATATTTTGAGACATTGTGAATGTATCTACTGAAATCGTTCCTGAGAGCTGAACGTGGAATATGAAAAGCAACTACAGTACTTTTTGCTCTGACTGACTGCCAAATTGGTTTAGTAAAATGTTTTAGTATATTTTGTTACTAATATTTTAGATGTGTATTTTGCTGACAGTAAAAATGGTTACAAATTTACCTTAATCATTCACTTCATTTTATTATCTGTCTTTTCTAGTATATTTGTTCAGTCCCATTTAACCACAGACCAAATAAAGGGTACTTTTGAGAGCTAGTAGAAAGAATTATTGATGCATTGTATACCAATAAAAGACGCTCTTCCATAAAGAGTGGACAGAGGAAAAGAAAGAAACCACATTACCTGAACAGTATTTCCAATTTAAGATCTCTGATGAAATTTCTTTAGAAATGGTGAAATATCATAAAGTGGATGCCAGTGAAGTGTATTCATAAATGTTTTAACATATACCAGTCACCATGTTTAAAACAATACTGTACTTAATTATAAACCTCACCTGTATTGTCAAAGTAGCCAGCCTTTGATAAAATAGTCTTCTGTAAATTATTGGCCTTATGGATTAAGGTACTTCAGTTGATGGCTTCTATAGACAGGTTAAAGCTAATTTTTTGTTATAATTGTGGAAATAAGTTTAATATAACTGTTTTCAAAGTCTTTCCAAACCACAGTATCTATGAAATTATTTAAATTCTATTCTTCAGTAATATATATTCATGGATATTTTAAATGAGCAGAGCAGAACCAAGAGCATGATTTTTCTTCAGTGTTAGTGGGAAATCACCAGTTGAGTATTGAAGGAAAATTGGTACAATTCTTTACTTGAAAGACTTATGTGATAAAATGTGCGTTTCTGAGAGCTAAGAAGGCAGTTTTGTTGGGTTTTTTTTGGTGTATCTGCTTGACTTAAACAGTGGACACGCGAGCTGTAGTTAAATGACCCAGGCACTTCTGTCACCATTTCTGGGATTGCTGTAGGTAATGGTGATGTACTCCCATTTTACTTTCTTTCACTTAATAATGTGTCTATAAACTCAGTTTGTAATCCCATCCCTCTTATTTTGTGTGTGTGCATAATCTCATTCTAGTTACTCAGATTTTACCCTGATTTTGGGATCCTGCTGTCTATAAACGACTGCCAGTCTCTCACATTCTGGGAACACTGGCTGCCTGTGCTGGTTGGTCTCATCTGTGGCACGACAATAGACTTGCTGTGGTTTTATACCTTGGATATAGCGTTGACCCTCGGTCTTCATGGGAACCGGCAATGCATCTATTCAGAAAACAGCTTAAGTTTTCTCATGGCCTTTGCAAAAGCACATTCTTCATATTCCTGTTTGTATAGAGAAGAATTCCTTGCTCGAAGGTTCCCAAGAGCTGGGTTCTCAACTGCTAACCCACCTGGCATGGGAAATTTTAATAAGTGCTATGGATGTTTTTTTGAAAGAACCATCTGTCTTTGCTAATAACACAGTGGCACTGGCGTGTGAGGGCACAAGGGTGTGAAAGTCCAGCTGATGTGCTGTGGGTCTGTGTCTTCCGAAGGAGATGGCTCCAGAATAAGGCTATTTAGAATGTGTGCAAGGAAATCTGAAAGCAATTGTGAAAACTGGGTGCTTCCAACTTTTCCTTTGCTGATTTAGTCAGCTCATATATTTCCTGTTCAGGACTGTGTTTGAACTGTTTTAATGCTGAGTTAGTTGAATAAATCTTAATACAATTTACCTGCATCCTTTAATGAAATTTTAAGCATCCTTATGAGTCATTCTGTTACTTGTACAACCGTTTTCTAAGGATGCGTTTAACTGAATTTATGTCAAATGGGATTTAAAACTTTTATAATATATGCAGAATAAGTGTAATAGGTTTTGCTTTGGAATATGATAACCAAGGGACATTTTAATTCCTTGAGATAACCCAGCATATATAATATTTCTGTCTCAAGCTGGTGATAGAATCTTCAGTTCCTCTCTCTTCCACCAACCAAGAAAAAGAGTGCAGAAAATGAGTATTTTATAGTGGATACTCTATTTACATAATATAGGAGCATAAAGTTTTGAAATGTGTAGGCAGGTAGGGTACTTGCAGAAATAAATACTGTAAATGCTTTTTAATGGCTTAACATAAATAAGATGTACCTGACTTAATACTGTAGTGTCCACGTTTCTTTTGCATAACTGTTAAATTTGTCATTACCCTGGAGATGAGACAGAATTTTATTGGCGTTCTTTGGGATGCAGAAATAAATTAATATTTGTAACCTCCATTGCTTGGAAGAGTAAAACAAGAGGGGTAACAGAAAGAATTCCTGAGGATTTAAAAGCATTTCCAGCCTTGAAGGTTGTGACTAAAATAATAGAATATTTTACTTAAAATTAATAATTTTTCTTTTCAGATTTAAGAAATTATTATAGGATTTGACTGTGACAAGTGGAGTTCACAGCAAATACTGACATTTGTATGGAGAAGGCAGATGGAAAGAGGATTTTAAACAGATCTATTCTTATCTTTGGTATTATATATTAATAACTTCTGCCCCGTCCTTTTGGGTAGTGGGATGGAGTTAACTTTTTTCATAGTAGCCCATATGGTGCTGTGTTTTGAATTTGTGACTAAATCGGAGTTGAGAACCCACCATGTTTTGGCTGATGCCGACTGGTGCTTGCCCAGTGTCAAGGCTTTCTCTTACTCCGCAGGCTGGGGATGCAGTGGTGACAGTTGGCGGGAACTGGCCAAAGGGACACTCTGTCCCATAAATTATCATGCTCAGTAATAAAAAACCAACCAAGCAAACAAAAAAAACCCCAACAAACCAGTGAGGGGTAGGTAGTTGTTGCTTGGAGACTGGGGGGCATCAGTCTGCTCGTGGGAGGTGGTGAGTGGTTGTCTTTGCATCACTTGGTTGTTCCCCTTCCCCATTTCCAGAACTTATTAAACTTTCTTTATCTTCACCTAGGAATTTTCTCACTTTTGCTTTATTCTCTCTCTCATCCTGTTGCGGGGAGAGCAAGCAAGTGGCTGTGTGGGTGCTTAGCTGCTGGCTGGGCTCAGCCCACTGCGGAGACTCACTCCATAACCCACAGTGAGAACACACACAAAAAAAAGGACTCTTTGATTTTTATAAACAGAATAAGTAAGCATGAGAGAGATCACATGTAATCTATTTAGTCCAGTATCTACTTCACTGGAATTGCCCCAGTGGAGAAGCTCAGGTCTTGCAGCTGGTTTTCTTCAAAGCAGAGATGTATGTCTTAGTCTTTTTTTGATAGGTTATAAGAACTTGCCCTTTCCCTAGGAAATGGGGTGTAAATACCATAATTCCAGATTACAGGGAGAGTGAAAAAAATTACCCTAAATCCTATGCAAACTAGATATTATTAGCTTTACTGTTAGCTTTATTGTGTTGGAACAAATTATACGTAACTTTTTTTCTGACAAAACCTTTGCATTAAAGAAACTTGCATTATTTCTGTGATGAATAAACTGGCTTTGCCTATTTTGTATTCTGCTGTTGATCAGGGCTTTGTATTGTTTCCCCTTTGTTAATAAGTAGGTAAATATGTCCAAATCAAAAGCTTGGTGCTGAGTTCATTGATCTTTGGGAAGCCTTTGATTCCTGACAAAGGAATCTTTCAGCTACAAGATGTTTGGAGGAAAAATTCAAGAGAGTTTGAAGTGTCTGTGTCTCATCATGCAGCTCAGACAAGGTAGAATACATTAATAATTAAATTTAATTTTTAAACCAAAATGATCATTGAAGAAATAAGGATGCATTTTCTTTCCATTTCTAATTAATTAGAAAAAACACAATTAATACACAATACTGAAGGTACGAGAAATTCTAGGTTTAAGTATTTTACGCACAGTGGTATGTATGGATTACTTGGTGTGTCCTGTTCTGTTTCATTGACTTTCAGACCTTGCATACTGAATTAATTAGGCGACACTTAAGAATACATAGTTAAACTCAAGTGGCTCTCACTTCTTTTGATCATAAGGTAATGTAAAATAGGAATATAGGCTTGGTCAAGCCTGTATTTTATTTTTTGGTACAAGCTTATCGTTGCTACAATTGATCTAGTGTAAGATTTAGCAGTGATTTATGACAATATTTGTTATGATATTAAAAAGAACAGAAACATCTTCACCTTTTATGAATGTTTATGCATTCTAGAAATACACAATCTATCTAGCAGACTCGGGACATTATTTAATACCTTTATGAATTATGAGGAAGAAATGTGGTGACATTGGAGGCAGTTGTGACTGTAGGTGACAGTGAAGTGAAAAAGGAATTGCTTCATCCTGTAGTCCTACTGTTATTCATCTTGCACGTGTAGCAGTAGTTGGTGTAAAGAGTGAATAAGCTGTTTGAAATAAAATACTAGTGCTGGAGACGGCAGCCAGGCGAGCAGGCATTTATGGGGTCTGTGAGCTGTGGTCCCTGCGTGTCACCAGAAGTGTCACAGACAGCCCTGGCCTGAGAGCAGCCTAACCTTTGGTCTAAGCTGCCATAGCAGTGGTATGTGCTCTGCAGGTTTTGCTTTTTACAGGTTTTAAAGTTCAGAAATGTTAAATTTAAATGAGCTAGAGGGATCCAAGTTGGTGCAAATGAATTATTTGACAATTTCATGGGGCTGTTGTGACCCCTTAGACTCATGGCCTGTCATTAGAAACTCATCAAAATGTATTCATGAATCTTAATTTCACTGAACTGTCTTGTGTTGTTTTTCTGCTTTTTTCCTCTGAGAAATTTTAAGCCTTGGTAGTTTCCTTTGTATTAGTAAAAGGGCATATATTAATGTCTGAGCATACTCATTGACAAACACACAATGACATATTAAAACGTGCAGTTGAAATTCTAGTTTTTAAACTTGATATTTTCCTGAAATAAATATGTGACATGTTTACTAGACCAGTGGTTCTTTGCTGTTCTTTTTCCTTTCAGAAATGACACGAGTTGCTGCTTAGTATGTGCCTTTCTCTTGCCTTTTTCTGGACCCCGTGAAGTATTCCCTGCACAAAGACTGAAAACAGCTAGATTTTTTGGGGGTTTTCAGGAGCTGAGTGATACTCTAAGAATATTGAGGGGGGAAGGTTTGGACTTGCTTGTGGGTTTAGATTTTCTTCTTTTTTTTTTTTCTTTTGTAATATTACAGTATTTTGTTTCATTTTATTTTGCTTTGTTTCCCTTAGACTCCCTAATGGTTTGCTGTGTCCTCTCCCCCAGCAGACTGGGGGAATGCTCACTAGGGATTGAGCATTGGATGGTTCCAAAAGAGGTTCAATCAATCAAGCTGAGATCTCTGTGATCCAAAGACTGAATAATTTTTACTTACATACATTTTGAAATGCATGTTGATGTGACAAGGTGACATTATAGCTGAACTCTTAAAATATTAAGGTGGTTTGATTAAAACTTACAAGGAAGCAACTGGAAGGCCAAATGCTGTGAAAATATTTAGAGCGCATACAAACAAACGTACTAGTGTTGCTTTGAGTTTTCAAAAACTCAGATTGCCATGTTTTATGTTGTTGGAGTAATTTTAAAACAGAACATCATGGAAAAACTCTTGAGTTCCTTTATTTTGTAGTCTGCCTAAAATCATGGCAGAGAATTCTCCTGGGAGGCACAGTAAATTCCACTCCCATGCTATATTATGCTTCCTTTCTTTGATTTACTTTGTTTTCCTGATTTATTTGTGCTTATATGAAAATGACTGTGAGCTGGCAACTGACTCAGCAGTAATGGGATAGCAATAATCAGGGTAATTTAGCAAAACACACTTTTTGTTTTTCAACAATAAATAAAACAAGGTAATCTGAGGGGAAAAAGCGTGAGTCATCAACTTGAAGTTCACTCGCCAGCAACCTGTCTTCCCACTTTCTCAAGAATATTTTTCTGTGCTTCATCAAAGGATTTTTTAGATCTTTTCCTGTCTTTGCTGTACTGGAGGTGAGGGCAACAGATCATTTTCATGCAGTTGACAGTGGCCCTAGCACCTGTAACTAGAAGTTAAATCACACTCAGTCCCCTGGGAGACTGTAATTCAAGACCTTGTACTATGCTAAGGAGGATGAGTGATAGGATACATTATCAGAAGGAGATTATGAATTTGTATGTTGTAATAAGATATTGAAAGCTCCTGGTGTCTCTTCCCCATTCCCCCAGCCCAGGGAGGATTCCTGTCCCAACTGAAATCTGTGCCTGCCGTCCTTTGCTTCAAGGCTTAGTCCACTACTAGAATGCAGAAGGTACCTATCAGTCTGGAAGAGACAAGGAACCCCTCTCCTATGCTTTTCATTGCTGTCATGATTGTTGTTCTTTTGTTTGTGGAATTCTTTAAAGTAAGCTGTTGCTGATTTTTTTTTCTTTTTTTTTCTTTCTTTTTCCGTATTCCTTTGATTGATCCTGGTCAGAAACCCCTAAAAGATCAGCTGTCCTGTATTGATTATTTAGTGACATAATTTTTGCACCCAGTTATTTCCTAATCTAGGTACAAAATGCCTTGTCTTTTTCTTTTCCCCTGCGATTTCTCATGTGCTTTCCTTTGCTCTTGCTCTTTGATGCTCGCTCTCTAATGTGCGTTTGTTCTTTCTCACTTGCTGTCTCTCTTGCAAGTTGAGTTTTTAGTCAAGATGTGATGTAGTGGGGTGACCGCCAACAGTTTTGGTGTAGAAGGAGCTGTCTGACTGTGACTGGTTCATACTGGGCTATGAAAATGTACTTTTGTGCATTAGTGACTGGACTGGGAAGCAGAGAAGGGAGACAGATGACACACAGCTTGGGGCATGGATTTTGTAGAAAGCACTGTGACTTGGAAGGTGGATTATCTACAGCAAACCCACGATGAGGATCCAGCAGCTGGAGAAAGAAGAGGCGCACACCTACATGCATGCATTGTAGTATTTTAACCTAACAGCCTCCAGAACTGGAGAAAAGATAGAATCTCAAGGATTCTACTGGGTGCCATGTTAGGTTCTTCAAACTTCCAGGTAGTCCAAGGCAGTTTTCTTGCCTGTGGCATCTCTGAAGCTCACAGCATCCAGACTGTCAACAGCTAAGTGCTGCGCGCCCTGATGCAGCTACAGTGAGGGAATAATATTTGGAAGGTAAAATAAATATCAGTGATGTCCTTGCTGAACTTGAAAACAATCATTAAGCATCTGCTTTAATTTCTTTTTTCCCTTACTGGCATATGAACAGGGATGCAAACTGTCTTGGAGAGCTGGTGATAATGTGTAATATTAAAAAGTGAACAACAAAGTTAATGGTGCATATGGTACAGGTTGTTTTTGTTCAAAACATTGGTTAATCTTGATAAGAACCTTCCAAATGGGGAGACCCCACTGGTTTCCCAGTGCTGTAGTGCATAGCCAGTGAAAATTCTGTGAAGTTATCACTGAAGACAATGAATATTATCTTCTTTTTCATCTTGGATATAAGGAATGTTTTAGAAGAAAAGTACTGAATGCTAGACACATGAAGGGATTTCCTTTCAAAACTGACAGAATAGAATGTAGATATGTCCGTCTTCCTGGCACCTATAGAGTTTGTGCTTTGTGGGTCATGCTTGAGACTGAGAGCTATTCTAGTAACAAGGTTAATCTTGCCCTTAAAATTAATTGTGAAGCATGATGTTTACTTCGGGTCTATTCTGAAATGTAGTAGCGCATGTATGATGAAAGTGATGTGTTATAAAGAGCAGTTCTGCAATTAATTTGGAACATTCATATACAGTTCTTTGGGTTTTCCTTGTAATACTTACAAGTAGGGGTTTTGTTTAAATCTTTTCTTCCTCGTGTCCTCCCAACACTGTGCCAGACTTGGTTTGTCCTGAATCACAAATGCATCAGAACGGAATGTAAAGCAACAGGCAAAACCCCCTCACATCGTATCTTTATTTCAAACTTCAAGCAAGCAAAAAAGAAAAGTGTTCCAGGTCCTAAAAGCAATGCTCTGAAATTATTTCATAGGCTTTGACCAGAAAAATACACAGAAAATTATATTTTCAAGCATCTATAGTAAGCCCAGGGAGATTCAGAGGCCAGTACTATGCAACATAACCCTTCAGCTCTGCAAATGCGCTGTGGTATGAGCCAGGCTGTGTCACCTTCCTTCAGGGCTGTGGTTCCTGGACCATTCACGTTTAACAGCAGAGCCAGAAAGCAGTTCTGCCCTCTGGTTAAGCTCCCAGACATAAGTCTGGTTGGATTCTACTGTAACAGTCAAGTCTTCTGTTTTTGCAGAAGACCAGAGTTCACAGAAGCCTTGTAAACTGTTTATATGGTTGGGATCCATCAAGAGCATTATCTTAATGCTTCGTTCATCTCTAAAGCTTGTACGGGCAGTGGAATGGAGGGAGGAACCACCGTTTTAAAGTTCTTGTGGTAAGCTTAGGAAGTTGTATTTAAACCTATTGTAATGGAGTATTTTTTAAAATTTAGGATAGCTGTAAAGAAAGACCTGCAACCTCATCAAGTATGCTTTGGCCTAAATACAAAGTAGTCAAAACCTCCCAGGTAATCTGAGTGAGCACTTTGCTTTGGCTTCATTTGAAGCCCATAGCACAGAGTTTCAAGGAGATCCGTCAGGGATCCTGTAGAGCTGTTTCCTTCCATCTATCGGTTTAAATGGTGCTAGAAAAAGTATACTCCTGCTCATAATTCAGCTATTACTTCAATGTTTTAAAAGTAATTCGGGTGTTTCAATGAAAAACTTGCTGCAGGATCCTTCCCAGTACATCCGAATAGGAAAAGGGTGGGAGTGGGAAGTGTTTGTAGAACCAGTGCTAATGTGACTGCAGTGCTTGCTGCACTCATCCTGAAGGTGTCAGGTCACTTCTTGTTGCAATGGAGCTTTAGAATAAATCACAGGCGTGTGTGTTGTGTGAAGTCATTTGGGGGAAAAGAATGCTGTAAAAAAATGAAAACTCGTAAATGGTTTGGAAAGGCTGAGGGACTTGGGTCTTGTTAGTCTGGAGAAGAGAAGGCTGAGGGGGAGATCTGATCAACACCTATAAATGCTTAAAGGGTGGGTGTCAAGAGGAAGGAGCCAGTCTTTTTTCAGTGGTGCCCAGTGACAGGACAAGAGAAAACAGCCACAAACTTGAACATGAGAAGTTCCATCTAAACCTGAGGAGGAACGTCTGTCCTGTGAGGTTGGCAGAGCCTTGGGAGAGGCTGCCCAGAGAGGTGGCGGAGTCTGCATCCCTGGAGACATTCCAAACCTGCCTGGACACAGGTTTTCCTGTGGGACCTGCTCTGGATGGACCTCCTTTGGCAGGGGGGTTGGACTAAATGATCTTCAGAGGTCCCGTCCAACCCCATATCATTCTGTGATTCTGGTTTCAAGTAAAGAGTATACAATAATCCATGCGATGCAGAGGAAGCTAATAAGCTTCTTCAACGTAATTTCAGTGTCATTTGTTTGTTGGCCCCATACGAAGGGCAAGGACTCATTCTAGTGTTCTACATGCTTGGTTGTACTGCACTAGTTCCCTTGTTCCGTTTGGAAATGATGTTTTTGTAGAAAAAGATTTTGGCAGCTGTCCATACTCAGTTCAACTTTGTGGCACATGCAGATTTGATTCAGAACTGCTGTGTGACCAGGCCATTAATATGGTTCAGTTGCCGTCAGCTTGATAAATTTGAGATATGGAGAAAATCAGGACAAAAATATTGCAGAAATACTCATGTGGAAATCCTGCGTGGAAGTGTAGGTGAAAAACACGTGAGCCTCCAAAAAATAAATGGGTAGGACAATATGTATGAGGTAGGGGAGAATAAGATCCATTCAGATTACAGTAGTGGATAAGTGATTAGAACTAGTTTGATAGATTCCACTTATACTACAAAAAGACAATTTTAATTAATTCTTACAAAGCACTGTATATATATATATTTGTTAATTGTTTATATTGAATGCATAGTGAGGTTAATCATCCACGCAGTTGATTCTTAATATCCTGAGGGATTTTTGCTGTTGTTCTTCACATATTTGCTTAAGCAGTAGTGCTAGAAACAAGAGACAAAAGGCATTTTATCTTGAAGAGAAACAATGCAGTGATTTGACTTTTGTATATTTCTTATTCTTCCTCAGCAATTGTTACTTTCATTAACATGTTTCTTTATTTTAGGGGAAATTACTGCCAAATTATGTAAGTTATCTAATATATCTAAATTCCACAGTTAGTGGTTCCCTCCTGGGTAGTGGAGTTAAGCAAACAAAAAAACCCCAACCCAAACCTCCCTAAAAGTTAATAGTCAAGATTGGTTTTTTCCATATCCATTGACCTTTTTGAAGGTTTTTATACTCTGTTCTGCTGCCTGATTACTTAGGAATTCACTGAGCAGTTCCCTTGAAGGCTATTCTTTCTGCTGGCCATTGGCATGAAAATGCATCTGTCTGAGCAAGATCTCTTTGATCTTCCGAGAGCTTTGTAAAGATAGATTAAAAAGAAAGCTATCAGGAATTTTTTCCCAATGAAAACACTGCCTGATTTCAAGTCAGATACTGTTTTGGGGGAGTTATGTTTGTTTGGTTTTAGGGAATTGAGATTTGTAGTTGTGCTCTAGCTTTTTTTTTTTTTTTTAATCTTTTTTTTTTTTTTTTAAATTTGAAAAACCCCAAAGTCTGAAAATACATATATGTGTATGGTGCCCTTTGGGAAGAAAACCCCCCAAACCAAACCAATCCTCTATAGGAACATTTTAGGTTAGTTAAATCTAATATCCTCTGGACAAAATTATCTTGAAAAAGACTTACAAGGGGCTTGATTCCAATAAAATAATTAAATCAGAATATGTCTCTGAGTAATCCGAGTTTATGTGGAAGTGCTGATGTTCAGATAAAGCAAAATTAGCTCTTGGAAGTCAAAAACAGTCTGCTATGCCTACAGACTGTATTATAATCCAAAAAAATTAAATTACATTAATTCACAGCTGTGTAGCTCCAGTGCCTTTAATTTGATAATGTGTGTTTACATTTTTTATTCCTTTGAGACCGCATATTTGTATTGAAATTTCAAATTATCTGTGTGCCTATTTTAGACCCCCAAAATCAGTCACTTCACACTCAGTAGTTGTATCTGCTTGAGGGGTGGGAGGGGAAGGATTTTTCAAATAACTGAACCGTTTGTCTAGTCTTCAGCAGGGTTAAGCAGCAGAAATGCATTGTGAATTCCGGATATGATTGACTTAATAGTTGTAACTTGCAAATAGGTCTTTTTCATAGAAAAAAGTCCTGAAATTTTATTACAGCCCATGAACTTCAGGAGTATTTATCCATTGTTGCAGCGTAGGCACAGTCAGATACCATCTCCTGTGAAGTGCCGGTCCCTTCAGTTGTGCTGTTCTGAGACCCTTGCTCTGTGTAACCAGAGGTGTCTTTTTTTTTTTGTCAGATTCCATAGATGTCTTATTTATCACACTTTCTTCATTACTGCTTTTTAATTACTGATGAGATAACAATATCAGTTGCTGTTCAGTCTCAGAACCATAGATGAATCCAACTTCTTGGGTGTAAAGACAGGAGCTTTGTTTAAGGTTTACCGAAAGGGAGAGGTAAAGTCAGGATACAAAATCCGTTCGGGTACTTCCAGACCATACCGTTTAATCCAGTTCTTTTCTGAGTGCTAACATAACAATTTGAGTTTCCTCATCATCCAGCAGAACACCTTAGTAACTTAGCTATAAGCTAGTTTGGTTGGGTGCAAAAGCATTACACGTTCCAAAGGCTGGTTTTGGGTCAGACTCACTTTTTTGATCACTGTGCATTTTCCAGCCTTGTCTGCACGGTGGCATGTGTCCTGAGCACGGGTGCAATAGAGCAGGAGCTGTCTCAGTAGAGCTACAGGAGATAAATATCCCTCAGTCAAAGATATTGGGTTTTATTTTCTTGCTTTTACATTGTAGCTATCGAGTTTCAAAATATTCTCCATTTGTTTTTCTGATAAAACCAATGTAATTTAATCAGTGAAATTCATCAACTCTCTAATCACTCCCTCTAAATCCTTAATTATTGAAACAAAACACTGTACTAACTTCAGGGTTACTGCTACTAACATTTTCCAGTTTTAGAAACAGCTACTGAGATGTTGAAAGAGAAATAGTTTTTTTATAAACAATAGCTTATTTTATTTCATTTCTCTCCTTTTGTTATTATGCAATTGCAAGTTAGGGAAATCTGGTGATTATTACTCACTGAAAGGTGTTCTTATTACTTCTAATGTATCACAGGTTTTATTGTCCTTAGTGTTACTAATTAGTTAAGACAACTATTTTGATTTTTGTGTATAAGTGCTTATTACTTATTTTATCATGAGAAAAATGAGTGGGGTCCAAGTGCCCTATTAATTAATTTCAGCCTGAAAAAATTTCTTATAATTAGTTTGGCAAGGGGAATGAGGGAAATTAGTTCCTAATGAGAAGGTAAGTATAGTAATCTTTTCATGATATAAAACTGTGATTGTCAGTAGGTAATAAGAGGAAAGGAGAGGATATTTCCTGGGACCTAGCTTCCTTGTGTGAAATCATTAACATTGTCTGATATGGTAAATTGGGTTATTTCACACCTGTATTTCTATCAATGACTGCTAACCCTCCAGTCACAGATACTGATAAGTTTTTTTGCTAATTAGAGAGTCATTAATGAAGTAAAGAATATGAGCAATCCATTATGGCTTGTTTTCATAATCCAAACAAAAACTTAATTGCATAAATTTGTCTTGTACTTTCAAGTTCTGACAGTATATTTGTGAAACATGGCAAGAATGTCAACATGCCGTGAGTAGCAGGTGTGACCTGTACAAGTTTTTCTCATGTTCACTTGCAAATTGCTTGACTTGTGATATGCAATGATAGATTAATGGCTTGTTAAAATCCACTTTTTTTTTTTTTTTTAATGTAAACACAACCTTCGCCTTTCCTGCTCTCGTTTGTTTTATTTGCATCATTCATGTGGTGAATTTTACAAGAAATAACTTACACCTTTTATTTTTTAATTAGTAATATATGGATTTACAAGTGAAGAGTACTGTGTAAACAAAGTTAAGCATTTCCTTACACATATGCCCTCCCCAATCTCAAATGGATTGTTCATATGTATAAGAACTGCACATCTTTTGTTTTCTTGCTCCTTTTCTGTCTAGGTCTCTATGTAAAATAAGGTTTTATGCTGATTGCCGCTTATTTACATTCCTGTAAGTTCACTCATGTTAAAAAACAATAATAATAATAATAATAATAGAAGTTACCATTCCAAGAAATGGAATTGCGATCGAGTCATTTTAGCTCTATTAGCTGTGCAGTAGTAACTCAGCGGAAACGTACCTTTCTTTACAAATACTGCTCCGTTATTGCTCCTCGGTAGCGCTATGGTGATGGGTCTTCATGCTGTACTTCACTCCCACTGAAGTCTCTGGTAACCAGTGAGGTGTAAACTGCTAATATCTAATTTGAGGTAGGAGAAAGATTGTCCTTGGGTGGGGCCATGTGCAGAATATAGTGAAGCTTTATGGATGTAGGAGCAGCTATGAAGTAGCATTTAAGATCTGCTTGTTGTAGGCTGCTGAAGAGGCACCTTATGGTGTCTGCTGCAGGAGGTGCTTGAAGGAAAACAAATGAATGTAACTGGAATAGGTTGCTCAGTGCAGTATTTCTGTCCATATAGGATTTGTGTGCTGTCTAGCAATCAGCTTCAGCCCACTGTTATGCCAAGTTTATAATCACAGAATCATAGAATGGTTAGAGTTGGAAGGGACCTTAAAGATCATTGAGATCCAACCCCCCTGCCATGGGCAGGAACACTTCCCACCACACCAGGTTGCTCAAAGCCCCATCCAGCCTTGCTTCGAACACTTCCAGGGAAGAAATACCGGTCTCCTCAAATTAAAATACCCTTTCTGGTGAATAAACATTACATGAGAGAAGGTTGCTGTAAATATGTTGCTTGACATTAAGTTGGATGAATTTGTAACTTTTCAATTTATCTTGGAGATACAAAAGTTATTCTTTTTTATCACATTACAAATAAATGTGACTATGATGGGGGTATATTCAGCAAGGTTGAGAAGAATTGCAATTTTTTTCCTGTGTTCAAAATTTGTGGATATGTAGGTATGCAGTCTCAAATGCATATTAATAACTTCTCTAGTAAGTTCTTTTTCTACTAATTTGGGTACTTAAAAAGCTTGCAATGAAGGTAGAGGCGTATATATGTATATATGTATTTTGAGGTCATGACATACTGGTATTACAACTAACATCTGGGAAGGATTTATACAGCATGACAATGCTGTACTGGAGTGGAATTATTGACCTTACTTTTGTTGTTAACCGATTAAGACATGGAGGAGGGAAATGTTCTTATCATCACACAGTCATTTTTCAGAGCAGGATTTTGCACTAAATAGCTCAGGCAGGAGCTTGTTCTGAGGTGAATGCCCAGAGCTGTCATGGGATTTTGGTAGTGTCCTTGAGAAAGTGTCTTAGGCATCAGTCTTTCATTTTAAAAAATCTCTTTCCAAATAGTACTGTATGTGTTGTGTCTGCTCGGGATCACTGCTGGAACCCCTGACAGAAGCTGGTTGATTTGTCATTTTGGTCAAAGAACTAGCTAGATCTGCTTTCTGTTCACTTCTACATTGTCCTGGATTTGAAGAAATGAATTCTGAGAATTAATATCCAAGTATCTAATAGTATATCACTAATAATTCCATAGTTTGAGGATATTGATTATTAAACAACAACTTTTTGAAATAAAACGTGGGGAAAATTCTACAAAAGCAAATTCTTTTTTAATAAAGCCATATCTGTTATTTACCTGGTAGGTATAAGGGGATGAAGATGAAAAGGGGGCATTAAGCCCCGTAAAATTAGATGCTGATCTGTCTGTTAGCCAGAGATTCACAACAAAAGCTTTTTCAAAAGTAAAAAGTCACGTAAAATGTTTTCTTACACGAATATAGAATAATACAATAGTTTGGGTTGGAAGGGACCTTGAAGATTATCATCCCCTGGGCAGGGACACCTCCCACCAGACCAGGTTGTACAAAGCCCTGTCCAGCCTGGCCTTGAACACTCCCAGGGATGGGGAATATGCTTGGTGGGAAACTTGAAAAATATTCTTCCATTAAACCGTTGGGTATGAAGCAACAAAAATGGTTAATATACTTAAAGACCTAATTGCTGGATGTTTTTCTGTAAATACTGTTATTTTTTCATTTGTATTGAAGGAAGAATGCTGTATTAATTATATATATTCCCTTCTTGTTTGTATTCTTTCTTCTAATATTTGGGTTTAGGCTCCAATTAGCTGTGAAATCTGCCTTCAGTGAAATTACCACCAACGTAGTGGGGGCTCATCAGGAGCTGCTTAATTCTATAGCTACTGGGCTGCCTTAGCTGGGCTTAGTAACCGAGATACCGAGTGGCTCTTAAAGGGACTAGGAATAATTTAGGTTAATATTCCTCCTCATCAAATGGCAATTAGAGGAAAGAATAATGATTCTGTTTACTTTCCCCTGTTCCCCCTTATCTTTTAGAGGACAGCTGTCACTCTTGCTGAGGTGTTGATAGGTGTTCGCTATTTTCTTGGGTTATCACATCCCTATGTAAAAATAAGTATTGTATTACTGTTTTTATTGTCTACTTCCTTGTTTAATTTGGTCTAAAGGAATAGTTCTAGGTTGTCCTGTTTTCTTTGCCATCTGGGAAGGATCTCTTGTAGATCCTGGTTTTGTCCTAATTTGTTGTGCTCCTAAACACCAACAAGGTTCACCAGTGCTTATTCCTAGAGAAAATAAGTGTCTCTGTGCTATTAAGGGTTCCTATTGTATTTGTCAAGCTCCAAACCTCAATTGCAGGCTGACATCCCTTTCTTCTCGGAAGTGAACCACTCAGAAGAGCTGCTTCTCTTAAAAACCCAGTCTTGTCCAAAACCATAGGGATGGAGAAGTCTTCAGAAGCAGCTGGAGCCAAACTTTGATCTGCCAGCCACTCAAGAAATATCATCCTGTTATTTTCTGCAGATGAGCCAAATCAAACACTTTTTAAAGCAAGGCTGTACAGTGTATCTTCCAGTAAACCTCTGTTGAAGCTACAGAGCTGATTGATGAATAAATGCTGCAAGGTGAATATCAAAGGCATCCTGTATTTTTAGTTTACCAGATGCAAATGGAAGGTAAGATAAAGATATTCCTGTGCTACAAATAGGATCTGACCAGCATCACAGCCCGTAAAGACTTTTGGGGTCTGATTTTAAAGTAGCTGACTTAAAATAGCACTAGATTAGCCATCAATAGCTGTAACATCCCAATATTCTGCGTAAAATGGCCACCAGAGTATTTCATTAAGTTGTTGCACAGATTTTCCAGATCCCAGCAACTCTGGGAGTGCTCTGGTTGGTACCTGGTCTTCCAGGTTTAAAGCTGTCCTCACATTCAGCACTGCAGTGTGAACACACCCTGTATTACCAGCATCCTTTGGCGTTTCAGTCACCTCTTGTAAATCACCTCTTGCACTCCAAAGCTGACAGCTGGAGTATGGGGAAGCCCCTTCAGTGATGCTGGACGCCCAGTTTCCTCCTCAGAATGTGCTGCTTCCACAGAGAGCTTTGCTGTCCCACCCTCACACTCTCTGCCTGAGATCCTGCTCCTTGCTCTGTCCCATAACCTTTCTCAAATTTCAGCATCCCATTAGTTTTTTAATATGATTAAGTTGCTGATTTATCAAGCAGTGTTTCAGGATTGTACCTGCTGCATGTAAGGGAATCAAAGGTTATTGACTCTAGAAAAGAATCTTTTATTTTCCATTTCTGTCTCCCCTGCATACTTACATATCTCTAACCTCTCCATTTATTAAGTTAAACCATCTTTTGTGGATGCACATCATCTCTCCACCTGTGAATGAGTACTAAAGTTATTTTTCTTTGTTCGTATATCACAGAAAATAAATTTTTTTCTTAAATTCCTGCTTCACTTATTAATCCTGTGGAGACAACTGTGTTAGGAAAGAAACTCTGAAAAGAATAGAGGTTCCCCTCTGAAAAGCTTTTTATGGTTAATACCTACTGAGGAGCTGAAATACTTTAAAGGTTTTTTTTCTGAGCATAAACTGGAGTAAAAGTAAAACATATTTCTACCTTTTAGTTAGGTGCTATATCTCAATACTGACAATTTGTCTAGGTCTTTATATCTTCAATCATTATATAGCCCCAGACTGTTACTTAAAACTCTGTCTTGTGGGGGAAAAAAATTAACATTGTGTTATATTATAATTACTATTTTTTTTTTTTTTTAATGGGATGTAATGGAAGAAGAAATGGTGGTAACTTTCTAGAAATAGAAAAAAATTATTTTATCCCTGCTTTATATGGCGTTTGATCATTAACAGGAATATGAAGTGGAATAATAACTTTATATGTAAGATAACCAAATTATAAAGTAGCTATTTTAAGTGTTTTCCAAATTAACGAGAGAGAAGGTTAAACTCGAAACTTTAGCAAAACAACTAAAATTATTGGCCATAATTATGTGAGCCAGAACATCCATTTTGTATTAAAAATCAGTTTTAAGTGTGGTTTTTGTGTTTTTGGATCCTAACTACACTTGATGCACCAAAGTAATAAGCAGGTCTCTCATGTGCACTGCAGGAGACTGTCTGGAGCCCTCAGCACATTATCTGCTTTGTTTAGCCTTGAGTTTACATTTCAAAGCTGTGAAATCGAAGGAAAACCTTACATTGAATTTAGCAACAGAGCTTATATTATATTCTGCTATAGTTTTCAGAAATGCCTCCGAGTGACTTTTATGCTCTACATACTCCCAGTGCTTTCCTGGGGTGTCTGCCTTTGCTTAGAGGAAGATGTTGGTGAGGAATCCTCTGTTCTGTATCCTCAGTACTTAATTTGTTAATCTCCTCTCCCTCTACTCTGCTCCCATGAAGACTTAGACTTATCTGTTAATTTAATGGCTGCATGGAAGCTCTTCAGGAAGGTGTAAATGAATATGGATATATCAATGAAAAGTCTTTTGTTCATTCAAAAATGGTAATCTTAATTTTTTAAGTAGAAATAGAGAGCACAGGACTTGAAGTTTGAAAGCCTGTGGATTTGTATCATGACAGCGCTTGCTGTAAGCAATTTTATGCCTTCCGCTTTTCTTTATGAACAGAGATATCTCTGTTTATTCTATGTACAAAACAAGTGTTAAGCTATAAGCAGTCAGTATCTAGAACTTTCTTTAAATACTCTGATGTCAGGCTAAGGGACTGGGAGAGACAGTAGGGCAAGAACTTCAGGTGTTCTGGAATTCTATAGAACTTCAGTGATAAAAGGGGTTGGTTTTTTACCTCTTGATTGAAAAACTCAGAGCTCCTCATACCTCTTATATTGCAGTATGAATAAAACAGTACAGACATAGAAGGCATTTTGTTGACTGCCAGGGAGCTTGAACACTTTCTGCTTTACTTGGATGACTTTTCTTCATTTCATTCAGATATTTTAATCTTTGTTTGAAGTCAGTGGAATGAAAAATGCCACTGGTCTAATTCGATAGCAGGTTATTTAATAAAAGAAAATTAACCACTCTGAAGTTTAACCACAGTATTTCTAGAATTCCTTCAGACCAGTCAAAAAAGATGCCTCAGTCTCTTCCCATTTTAGTAGGTAAAACATAGATTATATATTCTCCCTAGTAAATGGAGATTTACTTGTCCAGGAAATCACAAATAGTCTTGTCAGTGATGTTCTGCTGGAAGCTCAAAAGTAGGCCCTCAGAATGTGTTCTCTTGTGTTTTTCCACTATTTTCATTATGAAGGAGGAAACCAGCTGAATCACAGAATGGTAGGAGTGAACACAGAATAAGATTTAAACAATAATTTACACTCTGAAATTGGGACAAACAATGAAACTTTCCTAGCCCACACATGTCCTCTAAAACTGAATGGTTTTCCTTACGAAACGGTCGCATTTTCTTGTTTGATAGGGATCTAATAGATTTGCAGTATCTGAAAATCTGAGAAATTTTGTATTGCAAACACATTCAGTATTAAAGGTGCCAACTTTGCTATTTAGAACCATATCGTTCAACACATTTATGGCAATTGGTAACACACATGAAACATTCTCCATTAGCTAAGTAAAGAAATACTTCGGTATTTTTAACGGTAATAGTACACGTGTATGCTTATGAAGGGTAGTTCTAATTTTCCACATGTGGTGAGAAAATATATTAATGTCAAAGAGTGTATAGTGCTAATTTTTTCTTTTAATTGTTTCTTTTGTTCTTTGAAACAATGAAAAAAGGAACATGAATGGAAAACAATTTAATTGAGTCATTTACTGTATGTAAATTATGGGCTAAGTGTTCCCTTCAAACAATCTTTGAATATTTTAAAGTGTTTCTATAGTAAATTATTTATCAGTACTCAGGCTATTAAACAACACAGAGCTACTTATTCTAGACCATATCTTTGGGAAGAATCCCAGATACAGCAGCTTTTTTTCAGTTGAGTCACATCAGTTCTGTTATATTTAATTGTGGTATTAGGGAAGCAAAGTAAGACTCTTAAGTGAGACCATTAGGAAAAAAAAAGACAAAACAAAAAGAGCAGCAGATTTTAAACTGCTGTAATTTGGTATATATAACCAAACATGACATTTAAACACCAAAGAAAACATCTGGGCATTTTCAAACCTGACTTGAAGACAGTTTGTTTTAGTACGTGGTTTCAGAAGTGTTTAACTTTCTCTTAATTTTGTTTCCTCCTGGGATACAGTGTGTGTATTACCATATTACCATCTCCTCGGTAGCAGTAATGATAAAAGTAATGTAGCTTGGTAATCATTGCTATTCTAGAGTGAGTTTCTGGAGCAGCAGGAGAGATTATTTTACAAGTGGCTGTACAATACCAGTTATGATATAGCAGGAACTTGCAATTTCTGTCCCCTTCAAAGAGATGACATTTAATTATGATAATAACTTTACTGATAGCTGATACACAGTATGGTGTGCATTAAAACCATACTGCCTGTGAGAAATTACATCAAAATGTTGTTTGAAAAACACGAGGAAAGAAAATACCTCCCCATGGGAGAAAATGGTTAGAAATTTCTTTTGATTCAAGGGGTAATACAGCAGTTTTATTTCTTGTATCTTTCTGCAAAGGTGGTAAAAGATTATTTGACAAACGCTGTCAAATGTGGTAACCTCATCTAATTCCTTCACTGCACGTCTCAATTCCCCATGCTCTCTCCTGGGAGAGATGGGCTGGGAGCGTGGGGAGGGTTCCCTTGACCGCCTGGGTGGCAGTTTCCCCCTGACAGATGCAGTGACCTTCTCAAGCAGATAGCTCTATCCGCTGTGACAGCCCCGCCATCTGCCTCCTATTGATCAGAATTGATTTAAAGAAAGTGATCCTCCAAAGCCTGGTGCCGCTAACCCCCCCAGCTAAATAGGCATTTTATTTGGAGACTTTAACCTTTAGGGTGTTTTTCTCTCGTTTCAATCTGATTTGTAAAACATAAGCTGAAAATGTGTCTTCTGGTGGTAAAATGCCATTGTCTTTCCAAAAGATAGCCTTAAATATCGGAGGCAACTCAAATTCCAGACAGATGAGAGGAGAACGGGAGTTCACTGCGGTTGAGATGGCAAATAACTGTTCAGTGGGCCTGAAGAGTGACAGAATCTTTTCAACAATTTTCCAAATAAATATTTTATCTGGTTCTCCAGCTGTCACTATTTTCCTGTAAATATTATGTTTGTAGACACTTCTGTCTACAATCCAAAAATACCTTGTAATATTTCAATAGCTGCAACTAACAGGCACAAATTGGCTGTATATTTTTCTTACTTATTTTTCAAACCAGAAGTTAATAAATTTTTTAGTTGTAATGTTCTTTCCATTCACAGTATAGTTGACAATAAAACTTGATAATTTATTTAATCTTTTACATTTGTAATTTAAATATGTTTACTTAACATTTCGTTAAAAAAGTATTGCTTTTAATAGAGTATAAATCCTGCACTAACAATTCTGCAGGCTGTGTAGAAGAGAGACAGTCGTGGGGAGACCATGGAACGCTGAATGTATAAATCCTGTCTGGTCTGAAATACGCCTGAGCAGTAAATAAGAATTGCTTCACTGAGAACTCCAAGTCTGTCGTCTCCAGGGGCTGCTGCTCCTGCAGAGTGATGCTGTACCAGGGGTTTGCCAATTCGATGGTACCTCGCTGAAGCAGCTGGTACAGCACAGGAGCTGGATGGGCAGGGGCTGAGCTGTCATTCCCCAGGATGATTATTTCAAGTTCACCAGGACAGTCCAAAGGAAACTTGAGGCTTTTTATTCTTTATAACTCTTTTGAGGATGAAGCAATTTAACATCCAGGAGTGCCAATTTAGCACTTTGCAGAAATTTGTAGAATCACTGAATGGTTTGGGTGGGAAGGGACCTTAAAGACCATCCAGTGCCACCCCTTGCCCTGGGCAGGGACACCTCCCACCACACCAGGTTGCACCAAGCCCCATCCAGCCTGGCCTTGGACCCCTCCAGGGTTGGGGTAGCCACAGCTTCTCTGGGCAACCTGGGCCAGGGTCTCACCACCCTCACAGGAAATTCCAGAGGGAAGATTTTCAGAATCACATAGGGAAGACCCAGCTCTCTTTACCTTTTGAAAATGTGGGAGAACTGGGGAATGAACTTGTATATGGGATGCTGTCAGTGTGGTAGAACTATTGAAAGGGAGGGGTTTTGTCTCAAACGTTTTAAAGTAGAATAATGTAATACACTGTGTAATTGGTCTTAATATCATTTTAATGTGGTCTCAATGGAGAGAAGGCAGCACACAAAGTATTACATAATGTAAGTATGTGTGTGATGAATTACATATTTTAGAGGAGCCACTGGTCAGCTATTTGGATGAGGAATTGATGGCTCCAGGATGAATGCAACCACAAATGGGATAAGCTTTGATGACCCCTTAGATTCAAGAAGAATCTAGAGTCTTGGGGCCATTGAGAAACCTTCCAGTTTGTGTGGGACTGTGCAGATCAAGTCTGGTTTGGAAGGAAAGTTGTTTGGGGATATCACTGTTAAGTATCCTGGATGCCTGACTTCAATTAAATCCATCACAGAGTTACCCTGAGCACTTGACTACCTGGGTCAAACAACTAGGGCACATACTGAGAATTTTAAGTGAAAGTAATTAAGCAAGTATTCATTGTATGTTTTTAGGCTGTGGATGAATCAGGATGAAGGTGACAATTACAAAGCACTCTCTGATCTGGAGGTGATGAATCTGAACATAGCACTGCTTGCAGACAACCCTGAGAGATCGATGTGCTGAGCTTCCGATAAACCCTGAAGTGTTAAACACCCCAAACATGAATTCATTAGGATACCACCCTCTTACAAAGACCTCCCCACCCTATGCGTTATTTAATGGGCATCAATTTCTAGGGTTTAATTTTTCAGTCTTACCCAAAAAATGATGACATGGTCCTTTTGTTGCTGCTTCCTGTGTTCCTTGGGAGAGACTTACCTGGGGGATCTCTGGAAATGCTGTTTATCTCAACCAGTATGAAAACAGAGTGGGTAGTCCTGAAGGACACAATTTTGAGAGCCAACTCAAGGCTTCTCAGAAGTGTAGGAAAATATGCCTGTGTGAAATGAAAAGTCTTCTCCAGGAGTGAGGTAGGTAATAGGAGGTAGATGATCTCAGCAGAGTTTTACAGTGGGTGTGAGGAGTCAGATGGGATATTAAGATCCTCTCAAAAGAAAGAAGAAACATCGGAAATGAAGAGTCGGGTTATGGGAAGAGAATGTTGTGTTGTGGATGTTTATTAGTATTCAGGAAAGAATGTATTGCTGCTGCTTGTTGCACAGGCAAGTGGTCATGGTATCGCCTACTGAAAATACTGTACTTTTCCCCAGGCAGTTAGTTGCTAAATGTCAGTTACCTATTTTGCCCAGGCCAAAAGTCACCTCTAATCAGAATCTCTTATACTGTATTATAGTTTTGTGCCCCCCTCCCCAAAAATAAAGTGCAAAGGTCTCAGTGGCATCAATATATTTTCACGAGAAAATGTATAATAAATACCTGAAACTTTTAAAAGAAGATAACTGAAATCTGCAGACTATAGGATGGTATCAAGAGGAGTGGTACTAGAACAAATGCAGAGTAGAATTTGCAACTAAAATATTAAAAAACCCCTACAAAACAATGAACTAGTATTAGTTTCTGAAATGGCGTGGATGGCTAGAAGAAAAGCATTTATGTAACTTCAGTGAGAAAGGTTTTAAGAAGAAAGGAGATTATTTGAAGCGTAAAAGGCACAGAATTAATCGTGATACAAAAATAGACAATATACCAGACTTCTTTGGAAGCCTGATAATTGTTTAGATATTCTTTTTTGAGGTTAAATGAACAAGCAAGACCTGAGGAAAATGTAGCTCTGGGTAAAGAGAACTGAGAGTAAATGAAGATGTCCACTTTCTGAAGAAGGTTATACATGCCTCCTTGTGGAAATTACTGACATTACTCATTTGTCTAAATGGAGTTAATGAGCATGTAGGAAGGCACTCTTATTGTCCTCAGTGTCTGATAATTGCTGTACTCAAGGTTCTCTAGTTCTGTAAAGCTTGGAACTAATACCCCCATGCTGTGACACTTTGTTTGGATTGTGCTGTATCATCAGATTAACTGTTAATTTGATTGTTAAAAAAAGAGTAGAAAAAATACGTTCTTGGAGTTCTTTTGCAGAAGAGCATTCTTAGTCACAGCAATTGGCTAATTTAAGCTAATATGATATTCATGTAGGATATGCAATGGTAGTATTAAGTGAAAAAAGAAATCAAAGTATTCCAGTTTGCCTGCAAGGAAAGGAGAGGGTGGAGATTTCCCCAGACCGGTTTACAATGTTTGCGTAAGGCAGGGTTTTAGTGTACAGATGGTATAGAATGAAAAGTTCAGGGAAAGATGCATCTTCTCACTGAAACAGGCCATACAGTCCCCCAAAGTAAATGTGAGAATGTTACTCTTCTCTGAAGCGAGATGCTTACCTGTAATGTGCTATGATAAAGCATCACCGTGACTTGAAGATCTTAGGATGGCAATGTTGGGAAAATACAGGTCTGGGAAGATGCTATTTTTCAATTACTGTTGATTCAGCTAACATTTACAATGTAAAACAAATGTTTTCATATTGATTGGAGTTACTTCCTGGAGAAGTTTGTATTAGATATTGAAAGTATCATCAAACTTTGATCAAGATAATAATATTGATCAAAGTAAGCTTTGCTTGTTTGAAAATTAATATTGCAGTTTGCTCTTGCTTTTGCTTAAATCTGTAACGACCTCAGAGAAACTACAGTAATTTGTATCACTGAAACACCTCAATTCTAAGCAATAACCTGAAATCCCACAACAGTTCATAGGGTTCTCCAAGACGGCGTTATCCCAGACATTTCAAGAGCAATTCTATTTAATTGCCTGACTCTGGCTGAATTTCAAAGAGAAGCTGACTCTGTGTGTGTGTTACTCGATGTAACAGGTGGGTCTTCTCATCCTGCTGATCTGATTATTTGTGGAAAGCTCCTGCATAATTGTTTTGAAGTAGAAAATTAACAGTAAAGAGAGCTCATTCCTGTCAGCTTTCTCACTCTTCAATTTTGCATCCCAGGATTTTCAATTTTCTACCCAACTTTTTCTCCCAGATAGGATATTGCTACTTATCTCAAAAATTAGTGGCTTTTATTTCTCAGGCTGAAAGCACTGTGAAGTACTTCAAAACTTGTAAGAGTGAAAATTATTATCTAAAAGCAATGCTTTTTGAGATTGCATCCTTTTAAAATGGCTTTTAGTAATTTCAAATGTGTACTATTTGAAATGCTCTGCATTTTGTTTCTGAAAAGGCACTCACTGGTGTTTACAGTTTATTTTTAGAGATAAATAAGTATTGACAACGTTTAATGAAGATTACGATGACTAATGTCAAAAGTAACGTGCTTTTACTTTGGTAAATGTAAGTACTTTTGGAAACCTGGGGAATGTCTGGCTTTCTTCAAAACCAGAGATCACTGTATTTTGAAATCACTGTTTTGGGATCACTACCTCACCCTGTTTAAAATATAAATATATTCTTTAACTGCACAAGAAAAGATCTCACCATGGGTATTTGGGGTTTTTTAAGTCTTAATGTTCTTCACTTGTTCATTATCTTGTCCAGCTGAGTTTTATGAATTTTTTTGAGTAATGAGTAAGATGAAGTCTCTTCAAAACTAGTAAGTTCTTGACACTATGTTGGATTTAAGACTCACAGTTTTGTTAGAGTATATATGCTGACCAGAAATGTAAAGTTTTAGGCACGAATATTTTTTTTTTGTTTTCTTTGTTCATTTTAATGTAAACTTTTATGTATGAAGTATATTACACAAAGATATATTGTTTAAAAAACCCCACACGTAGCCTCTACAGTGTTTTCCTCTAATTCCGATATTGCCAGCCGTGTGGAGTGCCTCATTTCAGATATTGATGACATTATTTCACTTACCGTGTTGGATTTTCGGTAATTAAAATTACGTGGTGGTGTTGGGAAGCTTGCTGCATCGTGTCCTTGCTTGCAAATGATGAATACCTATAAACTAAAAATATTTAAATGATACGTAATTGCTAGGTTCTTGACTCAACAATTTAGTTAGCTCTAGGGAGAGGGAATGAAAAAGGAAAAATGTTCATTAGGGCTTAGGGATTCAGCCTGGTGTATTAGAAGGAATTGGATTATTCGGTTTACAGTGTTCTTAACAGATTCAATTTCAACCAGAGATAATTGAAGTGTCGTCAAAGCTGTGTGCATCACTAAAACATACAGAAAGACATGCTCCCATGGGTTCAGTAAAACAATATGGAACAATGTGGAGTAGATTTTCCGAGATTTAACTGCCATTACACTGAGCCTACTTTTAAAGTATATTACAGCAAACTTAGATGAATGCCTTCCTGTGGAGTTCGCGGGGAATGAGTATGTTGAGATTGTTTTCTTTCATTGTGGAAGAAATCTGTTTAAAAAAATTATTAAATCTAATCCCAAAACTTTGGCTGACTTCGTACCAAATTTAGGCTGTTTCTGACTGTTATATTTCTAAAATCCCAATTTCTTTCTTAACTTTCCCTATAAAGGCAGATTTCGGTTTTTGTGGGCTTTGGGATTGTTGTCAGCCAGCCAGATTCTAATGTGGTGTCATGGTCGACAAACTTCTTTCATATTACAGTACGAAATGGATTTTGTCATATTTACTCTTGTTTATATTCTGGAGAAGGTTTGAAGAGGACAATCAATCTAGGGTAACTTGTAGCAAAAAAAAAACCCGCCTAAACCAGGAATGGAAATTCCATGAAATCAAAGTGGGGCGAGGGTACAGCAACAAGTTGGCATTTCATGAGCTTTTCTAGGGGTTTTACTGATGAGCAAGGCCCAGCTGATAGGATTGTGGAAAGAATTGCCTGTTCATGACCTTTTCATGCAGGAACCACAAGAGTTTTGGGAGAGATCCAGGCAGAAGGTGGTGTAATATAAGTGAAAGAGAAGTACTAAAATATTTATTTAAACTTTGGAAAAGTTGTCTACTCATTTGGATGCTTTCTTACCCCATGAAGTTTCTTTCTAGCTAGTTGTCTATGTGTATCGCAAATGTTGGGATTTTCCTTCCATATTTTATCAGGTTTTATTAGATTTCACATTTTATTGTTTGTTTTTTTTTTTTTAAAAAATCAAATGTAATACAGTTAGTTCTCGTGAAAGTAAATTGAGGTTTTTCTACTCCTTTGAGCTCACTTCAGAACATAAATACTTCTTGTGAATTCTAAGTTTTCTTTAACAACTTTTTATTTGAAAAAAATCCAACAGATTCCTATTGTATTTATAATAGACATCAACTGGGTTTTAGTAAAACATTGATTTTTATTGTTCTTTAGCTCTGAACATGAGGTGATTAATATTTATAGAAACTAGACAAATATTTTACATTTTATAGTGATGCCTAAGCGTCTTAACAAAATGTTTTATTTTCCACATAATTGAAATACTTAATGTATTTTATGCCTAAAAGGTATGAGGAAAAGCTTTTTGATATGAACACAGAAAATCCACTAAGGCCACTTCATAACAAAACAGATTATTGCTTTTAGAAGGCTCCTTAAGCACTGTCCATCTCCATGGAGAAGGCCAGAGAGGAGAAGCCATTGGAAGTGTTGAACACAGCACTGGTGCAGGAGGAGCACAGGGTGTAATATCACACTACATATTACTTCTGTAAGTAGAAAAACCTGAAGTGTTGGTTTATTTTACCTTTATAATATTTTTTTTTCTTTTTTTCCCCCCTCTAAATTATTGAAGTAGGCGAGGTTATTATTGCAGAGGCTCAACTGACTTAAATGATAATAGTTAACTCAGTATGATCTTGACGAGGTAAAGGCAATAAGAAATGGATTCACAAGATAAAACTTGGGGCTTTCTGCTGTTTTCAATTCACTGATTTCAAAGCCCTTTACCAGGATTAATATTCTAAGCCTCCACACAATTCCCAGGAGGAAGTTAAGCATTATTCACATTTTAGAGATGGGTAAATGAAATCCAGAGAGGTTATAACCTGTACAAAGTCACACAGAGGCACTGGGCCTCTGGAGAATGTGGGAACAGCCACAGAAATTTTTGCATCTTGTTACCTGCTGTTACCATGTGGGTAAAGATCACCTGGCACATACAAAAAACCCCTCTGAGACTCAATAGTTTAAGTCACTTTTAACCCATTTAATGGATTTGTAAGGAAGAAGCAGCAGTTATTTCATGCAGGTCTTTAATTCCTAGTGAGTTATGTCATGTCTGACCTTCAGCGAAGTTGTTTTCTGTGTGGCAGCGTGCTCGTATCATTGAATCGTAGCTACAAAGATAAGGCTGCGAATACCTGAATATCCTGGTTCATTGGCGCTGGGGTGAAATGTCATTTCTTCTGGCACTTTGCTCTGTAAGGAGCAGTGAGCTGGGAGATCAAAAAGCCTCTTTCTTACTCTTCCTGTTACACTTGGTCTATCTTGAAGCTTTGCTTCACTAGGAGGACAAAAAGCCTAAAATGATGGAGAAACCGGAGTGATTTCTGTATCTTTATTTTGAAAAGTGTAAAATAAGATCTTGTGTACCCCCAACTACTAACTAGTGAGCCTGGTGTAATCAAACCACAGTTTGGCAAGGGGCGTTGGAGTAGCTGTTGCTGTTCATAGGCTTGACATAAATGACTTCTCCTTCGGGTCCGGGTTTGCTGTGTGCCGACTGCGTCGTTCTCTGGCTGGAAAGCAACAAATCGCTTTATATTTGCCTTCCCTCAATGCAGGCACTTTGAGATCATGCACTGATGTCAGACTGTGGTATTCATATAGGTACTCTGTAATTATATTCTTGCGGGTATGCGTTTGAAAAATTAAAATTCAGTTATGCATGAAAATGCATACTATTATTAATGAACAGACTTTTGTTATAATTAGTGATGCTCTTCAGACGTATTGATTCATCTGCTCAGGAGAGCAAATTGCTGTAGCATTATAGTTTTTCCTAGTCTGTAGCAAAATCAAATAAATGGGATAGAAGCCTGAGGTATCTTGGACCAAGGCAGGATCGTGCTTGGAGAAATGAGAAAACAGAGATGACCTTTGAAAGTTCTCATATGGAGGAATTAATGCTTTCTTAATATCTCCTCATTTGTAATTCTTGTTAGAGGCTCGTTATTCATCAGAAATGTTTTGATGCTGAGTGGTATTGCTTTCAAAGCTAAAATATACAAAAGTAGCTGAAATTAAAAAATAATAATGGTAGTAATAATAATAATAAACAACCCACTTTGCTCTAGTGATTTGAACCTTTTGCAAATAACATGATACTTCCTTGGTTACCTTTGTGTTTCAGGATGAATAGTATGTTATTTTTGTAGCTGGAAAGAACAAAAATATCTTCATTAGAAATCTTTCCTTGAATCTCCATAAGGATTCTTTCTGTACAATATCTTTTATTGGCAATTCTGTCTTAAGCTACAGTGATGTGATTACCAAAGATTCAGTTCATATGAGTTGTCCAGCTGGCTGTTAAAGAGTTATTTATTGTGTGTTTCAAACTATTGCCTAATTGGGGAAAAAAGAAAAGAAAAAAAAAAAAAGAAAAAGAAAAAGAAGGTATGAGATTGGGTGGGAAATGAGCTCGTACATAACTGCAGGGAGCACAGCTGCTGCTTATGGAATGACGGGGCCACCTTGAGCAGCACCACCTTGAAGACAAGGGTTTCGCTGAGGTACCTGAGCGTGGTGAGTGTCAGGTGGAGGCAGGAAGGTGGGGGGTTGCCCTTCAGAGCTGATGATCTTATTGCAGTGGACAAAATTACAAATTTTTCAGGTGGCAGATCATTCTCTTGCTCAATGTCATTCATATAAAAGGCATTCTAATGAGAAGAAAAACCTGTGAAGTGAAGTATGCAAAGTCTCGAGTAGTGATTACTGACTCTTACAGTTTTCTGGCTGATGATATCCAGGTTTACAAACCCGTGTAGTTGATCAATAACCACTGACAGCCATTAAACTCTAATGCATCAGTAAAAGCAAGTAACATCAGAGGGTACAGTAACAGGGATTGTAGCTGTTTTCTTGCTTTTGGGGATCACCCTGTCTGACCTAACATTCAGAAGTGGTACCCCAGGTCCAGTGCCATGTCCCAGTTCAGCTGGAGCTTCTCCTAAGTGCTTCTCCAGTGGAGGACCTGGGCACCAGCTCACACTCAACTGCCAGGTGTGTTATCCTGTGCCTGATCCTGTCGTGGACAAACCGGTGCAATCGCATCCCCTGCATGTTGTAGCACTATTGTGTTAAACACATGGTTAATGAAACGAGGGGAGGAGAAGGTGAAATTTTCATCTGTCATGGAAAAGTCTATTTGGACTGGTTCTTGTGTTTGTCTTGAGACAATATTTTATTGTGTGCTTTCATTCATTTCTCTTCATGAGAAGAGAAAGCTCCAGGGAGACCTAATAGTGGCCTTCCAGTATCTGAAGGGAGCTCCAGGAGAGCTGGAGAGGGACTCTTGGTCAGGGAGTGTAGCAATACAATGAGGGGTAATGGTTTTAAATTGAAAGAGGGGAGATTTAGAGTAAATACTAGAAAGAAATTCTTTGCTGTGAGGATGGTGAGACCCTGGCCCAGGTTGCCCAGAAAAGCTGTGGCTGCCCCATCCCTGGAGGGGTTCAAGGCCAGGTTGGAGGGAGCTTGGAGCAACCTGGTGTGGTGGTGGGTGTCCCTGCCCAGAGCAGGGGCTGGCACTGGATGGGCTTTAAGGTACCTTCCAACGCTAAACATTCTATGATTCTACTTTATAGGAGTATAGATTTTTGCCTTTATTTTGTTGCATATTTTCCTAATGACACATAAGCTATTGTCTATTCTGTTAATTTGTGCTTTTCAATGAGTGATTATTGATATATTTTGAGACGTAGGATTAAAAACTATTTGCCTTCATTCACAAGGTCAGTGACTCATGTTTAAAGCCAGTCTTTTACACTCGTGCTTCAGCTGCGCTTTTTCTGGTACTTAATTCTTATGGCTGATCACTACTAACTTGGGTAGTGCACTTACCCTGATTTTTAGATGTCTGTATTGGAAGAAAAACATTGTATGTCACAAAATATGAGTTTTTTTCAATTAACTGACCAGTCCGGTGGCAGGGACAGAGGGTGAGTGGTCTCCATGTGCTGTAGATGAGAAGCAGTGTTCCTGAAGCCTTGCTTCAGAAGTTGTAATACTCTTCTTAAAATGGATTTGTTTCAGTCATGATGTGGTAGATTTATCCTTGGGCATATTGGGAAGGAGGAGTTCCATCAACAAGTGTCTGCCTTTCTGTCAAGATCTGATTAGTTGTGAAATTACAAGTAGCATTTTAGACATGGTTACAGTAAAGGTTACAGGCATTCTTTGGATCTGAAATTTCATTTAAGAGCAAAAGGTCCCCAAGGGCTGGTTTAATTTATTTAATTACATTGTACAAGACTTGGGTAATAGTTTTAGATCAAAGTATAAAAACCAACTTCCAGGAGAATTTGTAATATAATTCAAAGTGGGTAAATTGCTAAACACTTGCAACAGTTTTGCTTCATAGGACAGAATGGTACAAGGATATGGATTGCAATGATATAGTACAAGTGTAAGCTTCATATTAAAATCATAAATAATAAACTAGGAAAAGTAACTTGCTTAATTGTAATGGCAGCATATCTTCCTTGAAAAGATTTTGCTACAAAACTGTATTAAATTGGCCTAGAAAGCCCCTGGGCCTTTTTAAGCATTTCTTACCCCCCTTGGTAGCTTGGATGGGGAAGATGGGATTTTAGGCCTAGTATCTTCATAAAATAATTCTATTTCAAAGGATCCCTGCCTTTAGTGCAGAAAGGATTAGTTCATCAGTTCTAAGTCTTTCCTTATAAAATGCATCATGGTGATACATGAATTAGGCTTTCCGATTCCCCTCATTTCATACCTGGTGTGATACTTCTTTTCACTCTTCCCACTTTCAGTTGAAACTTCTGTATCCGTTTTCTCAGACGTGTTTTGGCTGGTTTTTTCCTCTCTCTTGTGCAACCACACATCTGGTTGTATTGGGCATCCGCAAGCTGTTTGCTTTTAGGTCTGTGATTAGCAACATGATGAAAACGACTCAAAACCAGCATCACTAAAGCAAAGCATTAATTACTTATTTTTCTAGAAGCACAAAGTGCACCCAGTGGGAACCAGAAAGTATAAAAAAATTCACAGGTCCACATCCTTCTTGCACCATAATCTTCCTTTGCTGGCTCTTTTGAGTCACCCTTAAGCCAACTTTTTTCAACTCTCTGCTGGAAGCAGCAAACCACTTTGTTGGGGCATGACATCTTCCGTGTGTTTCCTTTCTAATCAGTCAATGTTGACTGTCACTCACAGCATCACATCTGATTACTAACACAATTCCAAGGCCAAGGCTCCACTAATGGTAGTCATTTCGAAAACTTGACAAAGGAGATGGATTATGGTGGGTGGAGGCGGGCGATAAATCTCAACTGTTGTATCTGGTGTTTGCGAGTCTGCCTTTTAACTGAGTTACTGTGTTACAGTTCTTACATTAAATCTTTTGATCCACAAGTATAAGCTACATCCATCACAAGTTTTGCCAATTCATCATGCATGGGTTTATAGCTTCTTTTTATAATTTCTAAAAAATAGACCAGCAACTTCATTGAAGCCTTCCTTTAAATAAAAGCACTGGGTCACTTTGCCGTCAGTGTTCCTAAGATCAATATCCCTCTGAAATATAGTGCACTTTCCTCTTTTTCATATTTAAATGACAGTTCTGTTTGTTTCTATATTGATGTGCTACTTTTTCATGGATTTCCATCCTGCTTATTTAATCTATTTGGCAATACAGCAGTGTTAGTTTTTGTTCAGCTGAGGTAAAAGTTATGACTCATCTAAGAGCTGTCTTCCTAATGATATCTCCCACTTCAAATTATTCCACCTCAATAAATTATGAGTACATTGGATTTTAATACTCAGATTTTGTTCTTGGAACAAAAAGAAGCATCATACACAAAAATTACATCAGATAGGATTGCTTTATCTAGAATATACTTTATGGTTGGTTTCATGAAAAAGGTTAAAAGGGAAAGGAAGGAGTAGAAAATTGAGGAATATTGCCAAACTTGGTTTTCTTCATGGTAACTGTCAATGCAATACTAAAGTTATTCATATGGATATATTAATTATTACAGTAGAAATTATAGTAACTGTAGAGCTACAGTAGAACTTCTTTGTGCTGAAACACAGACATCTTTTCTCTTGAAAGACAGCGGGAAAAACTGAAGTGGTACCATATGCTCTCTGGCTTCTGTGCTCATCAATCTTCAAGTTATCTTTGACTTCTTTTGCCCATTTAACACTAAAACTATTCCTGATTGATACAGAAAGTTGTGTTGTCGATTCTCTGTGTTCACTGGATGAGATCATATTCACTAAGCTTCTTGCACAAGCCAAACAGCCATCTTTTGTTTAAATTTTGCAATATCATGGCAGATGATAAAATCTACCACAGTTTCCAGGTTTATGAAATTCTGGAAACATCCAGCTGAACCTGGAATGGGAGACATTATGTTGTTCACAGACACAGGAGTTTAAATCTGCAGGCAGATCGCCAATTTTCAAATATCTATGTTGAAATAACTTTCTTAGAATGTTTGATTAGTCTTGCAGTGGGCAGTTCAACATCAAGGGTTTCGTCAACAGTCATGATTCTCATTTGTGCTGAAGCCCTTGTTCATTGTAAAAGAAGTAATAAGTGGTGGTTAAATGGTCTGTTCCATTNTTAAGAGTGGGGTGTGGAGGGGTGGGATCCCCTCACTGTATTTTTTAACATATACCACACAAGGCTTTGTCTTCTTTTTTTCTTTCTGTCATTAGAACTTCAATGTTTTGAAGGACCTTTTCTTAGGAGCTTTATTCTGCTGTTTAACCTTTCTGGCCCATTTAATAAGCTTCTTTATTCGAGGCAGTTTCCCCTCTGAAGCCAAATAATACTGTATTAGATTTTCTCATTATTTTGATAATAGTTAAACTTCTTAAATCTTAAAGTAGATGGTTTTATGGAAGCAACAAAGTCACTATATGCCACTATATTAAACCATTAAATCATCAATATCACTTGTGAAGGATTACAAGCTGTGTTTAAATATTACTAGCAGAAAGTTGATTATTTAAAGGAGAAAAGTTTTCATAGCAGCTAATTTGAAAGAATTGTTAAAACTGATAAATGAAATAATAATAAATAATAAAACTGTTAATAAAATTTAGTTAAATAATTGGATTTAAGAATAACCTAGAGACAGAAAAAGAATTCGATTCTCATTTTTTTTTTTAAGGTAGAAGCTTCAATTTTAATTTTCCATAAGTTCCTGAAAAATGGTAGCTGGACCCAGTTTACTGCTTCCAATTATCTTTGTGGCTGTGGTACTGGCTTGCCAGACAGTTGGCCCAACAGTAAGTGGGAACCTCCTGCTGCATCTCATGATTTCTGTGGCTGCCAGAGTGTCAGTAGGAGGAACTGAGGGGTGACGAGAGCCAGCTGGAGATTGGATGAGGAAGGAAGGCAGAAGGATGCGGAGGGGACCTGGTGGTCTGTGTGGGACTGGACTAATGGAACTTGGGGAGTCCTGAATGGAGGGGAAGACTTTGGGGTTATTGGAGTTTGAAAACGGAAGGATTAGAAGATACAATCATGTCCATAGATAGTTGGTCCTTATTAATTCCCTGGCTGACAGAACAATGCCCTTGCTTTACAGTACTTTTTGGTGTTGTACTTGAGATAGTGGAGGATGTGTTTGTCACTGGGTTGTTTTACTCTCTTTAATTTATACCAGGATTTTTTGCTTGCTCTAATGAAGGAACTCCAGCTGTTGGATTCCATATGGGAAATGGAGCCAGCATAGCTCTTCCTGACAACTCGTGCCTGTGCTGTGAAAGCCGAGAATGAATCAGCAGGAGAGATCTGGGAATGATAGTCTAACATAAGCCAGATGACTGTCATCTGTTATTTGGGTGGCAAGGAGAGATAAGAGGAAGGAAAGTTTGCTTTTCAAGCGGGGTTAAAGAAATGAACTTTTTATATTGGCAGTTTGTGGCTCTAATTTGGAAACAATTTATATTCACTTGGGAAATTCTGGCTTCAAGGGTGGATTTTAAGGTGTGTACTAGGGAGAAAGGAAGGGTCATAGCAGCTTCCAGTGACTATGTTAGCTGCAGGAAAAAGAGAATATCAATTTAAAAAGGGGCGAAGAAACCAAACAATACGCCTCCCCCTTTCCTCCCGATCTGCCTTTAGTTGTTGCCATAATTACAGTAGTTACTAATGGGTGTCTCTGTACATATCATCTGACAGCCTGTAAAGTTTGAAGTAGTGAATAAAAAATAACTTAGGCTTGTAAATCCATTTTCTGCTTCATACATGCTTATTTCTCTCTGATTTTAAAGACCTACTAGTTTTCACTGTCTTTAAAAGTAGATACAGTGTGAAGAATGTAGTTGAACTAGTGACCCTATTTGGATTTTGGAATTTCTGTGCAAAGTTCTGGATCTCGGGTTAAAGCAAAGAGAAATTGTCTTGTATATTTTGCATTATGGGAGAGTTAAAGACAGAGATTCAAAATTCTTCTGAAAAAATATGTTGAGTCTCATCGTTATTTTGGAGTATTTTCAGTATTCCAGCCAATCTTCCTTTAAGAATTCAAGTTTCATTTCTTGATCTTTTTTTTCATCTCGGGGATGAGTCCTCCTTCGGGACACGGTCTGCTTCTGATCCTTCTCGTTCTCTGTTTTCCATCTCTCCACTGATGTTGAGCTAACCTGATTTCACCCAGCATATTTCCCAGTCACCCCCCTCTCTGAGTCTTTCTTGTGTTAAACAGACGTGGTGTCTCTGCTGATCTCCTCTTTCTTTGCAGCTTAAATTGATGGTGCTGGTTTTCTTACAGTTTCCCCATCGGTTCTCCAAAGCACAGGGAGCTTTGAAGCATCTTTTGTTTTCCTACTGATTTCTTTCAAGCAGTGGCAGTACATACTGTGGACCGTGTTGACCCAGACTGATTTCTTTATGAATTCATGTGAAATCTCAACCCGTGATAAGAAATGGACTCATAATGTTCCCATTGAGATGTATGTAGATATAGATGTATTTAACTTCTAATCATTGTATCGGTGAGAGAAGGATGATTTGATACACTGTTACTACATTTTTCCTTAATAGCTTGTTTAGACCAACAAAGGTTCCAGTGAAAGAAATGATTAATTTTAATGGCTTCTTTAACTTAGTGACTGGAATGCCTAATTTTCAGAGAGAGAAAAAAGTCTATTTTCAGTGTTGGGTAATGAACAGAGAGCAAGTGTTAAAAAGAATGAAAACTTTAAATGTGTGTCTTGTTCCATAAAACTATATCATTACCATGGTGTAGCTACTCCAGTTCATTTTGCCTACCTATCTTTACTTTTTACAGGGCATATTTGGCTGCAGAAAACTTTTTCTTAATTGCTGGAGTTTTGAGTTGAAATATTTTATGCTGATCTGTGCTTGAGGGTAAATTTTTCTGAAAGCTTGAACAAGAATGAATAGTTCAAGTCTTTTTGCATAGAGAAATATATGGCAAGCCCATTATTGCCATTAAAAATGAAAAACTGCATCGATTTAGATGAATTATGATGGTTTAAAATAATGTGTACACAAAGATTTATTTTGAACTCATGAAGCTTATTTTCATTAATGACCCAACACTGTTGATTAGAAGTGTGCAATATAAATAGTTTATAGTTTCTTATTCCTGATGACACCTACCAAATAAAAGAGGAAATTGCTCTTTTTATTCGTATAGTTGCTGTGGGCATTTTTATTTCAGCCTTTGAGATGTCTGGTACCTTCTGCGTCTCTCAGTTCACTTTCAGAAGCGTTCAGTAAGCAGTGAAATGCGAAGTGGGCATCTGTTCCCAGGTGGTTGACACTCAGTAGATGAATCGGGCGCAGTTCTTTGGTACATCCCGTAGCTATATCAATGGTAGCTGGTGTCTGAAGGCACAGTGTCGTTACAAAAAAGAGATTTGAGTTAAATAGATCAGAAGGAAAATGTGGAACCACTGATGCAGTATTTTTTTTTCTTGAACAATAAGAAGAAAATGTGGGTTTGAATGGTTCATTAACTGACATTTTCAAATTCTCTCAGCATGGGGGACTTCAGGAACAATGTTCATAGTCAGCCCATCCTGAAGTGAGTTGTGTTTCCATGAGGGAGGAAGAGGAGGAGAAAGGTGATCTCTTGAGCTTTGTTTCCTACAGGATACACACAAAGATGTAATCAGAAGTTCTCACATTTCCAAAAACCACTTGTTAATATACTGATACCATAAACTGAGTCCCCCAAGTGGGTTTTGTAAAGTCAGGAGCCAGTATGTGGCCTCCTGCGATAGTTACTGTGAAAACAATTGATCTAGAACCTCCTCAAGGGAAATGTAATCATAAATTAGAAGAAATTGCTCAATGTGCCTCTCTTAGTTTAGAGTTAAAGATCTATTGTGCCAGTGTCTTGACCCACTAAGACAAAGGAATACTCTGCATTCCACAGCTTTTGCTCATCTCTCCCTTTCTGGTCATTTAGTACATTTTAGATTTGTTTACTGTAAGGAGATGAAGAACATATGGGTTTGAGTTTCCAGCAAAGTTTATAATTTCAAAGAATACACATATAGGTCAACTTCCTTGACTTTCAGAATTTTTGGGTTTTTTGTGCTTCAGCAGCATTTTATTGTTTAACTTCTCTTTATTAAAAAGTATTTTTTCTTATAAATGTGGTTGATAAAAGATGAGTTCTGGTTTTAAATCTCTTGAGAGTATTTAGAGCTCTCAAATTCTCTTGTACAATTTAAAACAAATTTATGCCTTAGAAGTCCACAGATTTCTTCCATTTTGGCTTCCAAATAGTATATAGCTGCCAGAATAGAATTAATTAATATTTCCTTTGAACCTTGGTGTGCACTAGAAGCACTTGGAATTAAAAGGCTGAAAGTTGTGCGATAGCTGCCATGGATTTTGTGGTTTCTTTATCTAGTGTATTGATATCCAATTTTAAGGTTCAAAAAAACCTCTGTTACTGATGTGGATATTCTTGTGACGTGTGAACAGCTGTTATCAGACAACGATTTGCAGTAAACACTTGTAGTAAACCAAGGAATTTACCAAGATCTTTAAAAAGTCCATATGGAGAGTGGCTTTCCCAAAGGAAACCTCAGGTCAGAAATGCATGGGAGTTTCCGAGTTTTGTGAACTTGATACAAATACGTTTTCACTGAATAGTGTTTATTGCTGTTTGCTAAGGTTATGTCAACACAGCAAACCAAATCCTTCAGTATTATGCCTTGTTTTAAAAAAACCCAGCATTATTCCCAGCAATGACTCTTTCAAGACTTTCAGCTTGCAATGAAAAATAGGATTAATTACCTTGGAACAAAGACGTGTACCATTAGTCATGCAATGTGTGCCATTCCGCTTTTATACTGGTTACTTCTGAGTTTGACTCAGATTCTTTTCCTCTGTGTAATTTGTATTTGTTTTTTCTTTCTATTTTTTAAATACTAGACATTCTGACGGGAATTCAGGAAGGCTGAACTTCTTTTCAGAAGAATTCCAGGGTGCTCGGTGGAGACCACATGCTGCTAAAATCAAATAAGCATTGTGTTTTGTACATTTAAGAAATACTGTGTGCATAATATAAACAAGACATTTATTATAATCTATCTTCACTATTATTTCTCTGCCAACTATGCGAGCAAAGAAGCAAGGTAAAGGTCCCTCATCCATAGATTTAATCTTTCTTCAGTTCAAAGCTTTGTAAGTAAAAGCAACCATCTGTACAGGGCAGCTGTTGAAATCCCTCTCTTACAAGCATTATACTGGTGCCAAAGTGGAGCTTCTTGCCCTAATATCATTGTGCCCTCATTAAAAATAAGCAGCCCAAACCCATTCTATGCTGTCATGGAAATCCATTAAATGATACAGTAATTCCTATTACAACAATCATTTTCTGTAGCGGTTCTTAATGCTGGACCTCAATGCATAGGGTTCATTACATTTTTGGGCAGTGTGTTTTTAATAAGGAGTTGGGTGCTTTTGCTGACATATAAATAATTTTGTGAACATGGTTTTTAGCAGGTCAACTAACTGTTCAGTCTCTGGGCAGATCATAGAAATACACAATCCAAGCAATTGTTTTCTTGATCTCTGTAGTACATTTGTTCTGTCTCTAGACATCTCAGTCGGGGAAAAATAGAAATCTAAGAAATTAAAATAAAAAAAAAATCCATGCATAAGGGCATGTATTTTCATGAAAGAATAGGCTTTCACTAAGTATGTGAAAAAACCTTGTCCAGGTATTATCAAAGAGAACAAAAATAGAACATGAACAATGTATAACAGCAAAGAATTGTTTTTAATATATTTGGCTGGTATTCATTTCAAAGGCAGAAGAACAAGGTTCAGATACGTTTAAGAATTTTTAATGGGATTTTCTTTCAGCTACTTAATGCAGATGACTTTTAAGTACTGGGGGGGTGGTAGGAGGGGAAAAGATAGGACTATACATTTGATTCTCTCTTTTACAATGCTTTTCTTATGTCCTTTTCTGTAGTAGTCTTGCCTTCTCAAGTATCCGTCTTTGAAATCAATTGTGGATGTTAGGAAAAAAGTTAAAGATGTTGGCAGAGTTGTCATGGATCAGACCAGAATGTCTCATTAAACTGAGCAAAGAGAGAGCGTGAATCACCTTTAATTTTCAGATTGGTTGGTCTTTAATGTTAAACTGAATGTGATTGATGCCTTGCAGAGTAATATGTGATAATATTTACTGAAACTCCCCTTCAATATTTGAAGGTGTATTTCTATGTCTTACCGGTATGAATGATTTCGGCTTCCTGTGTTCTCCTTTCTTGGCTGATGGCCTCTAAAAGTGAACTTTCAGAACAAATGTAGAACAAGTCAGGCATGCCCCTGTTGTGTTGATAATATCAACTTGACAAATGTATTCTGAATTTTGCCTCCAGCCATTAAAATGGAAAGCGAAGTCGGAAGTGTTTTATGGGAGGGTTTTTTTATTGCTTGTACCAGCAAGTATTGTACTGATTTTGTCAAAGGAAAACGTAATTTTTATAAAGCGCTTGCCCTTTTGACTCCCAACTAGAACAATATATTTTAATCCATCATCACGCTATTTTTACTGCTGCATTGTTTTATTTGCCGTTATTGCACATTTTTGGTTTGCTTCTAAGATGATATAAACTAAAGGCCAGAAGTCCGAACTAAATAAATATTAGTGCTAATTTAGACTGACTGTTTATTAATAGGACTCGTTTTCTATTCATAGTGAAGAGAAATAACAGAGGTTATTGTTGAACCTTGTATACACAATTTTCATTATTTGGTTGCCTGTGCAGAGGAGCAGGTCAACCCTGGTCATGCTTTTTTGTCATGTATACCATTTTTATTAGTTTTATTTAGTGAAAAAAAGATTTGTATTTAAGGTACATTATAATATGAAGTAGAAGGGTAGAAATCATCAGCCTTTGTCAGATAGAATGGGTTGGCAAGAAGCACGTGCAGAGAAATGCCTTACGTAATTTAAAGTATATTACTTTAATTTAGAAATTATCATGTTCATTGTGAGGCGGCTGGATTGGCCTTTCTCCAATAAATGTTTCCTGTAGCTGTGGAACACGTTAACTTAATATGTTCTCACATTAAAACTGTCAAAATAAGTACCTGTTGAGTATTGCTAAACAAAGAGAAAAACAACTAATTTGCTTCCTAATGAGCCAGTAATAATGTGCCAGCATTTCAGACTATTTACTTTTAAGGGTTTCTGCTTGAGTGTGTATTTCAGAAGATCTGCTCCATAAACAAGCTTTTTAAAATCATAGCTAGGAAAAGACATTTTCATAATGTCAATCATCAATGAAGGCTCTGATTGTGAAAAATGCATTTCTGTGATAACCCCTTAAAATAATAACTGGAGGGTATTTGTAATATACCACAGAAAATGAAATTATATTTGACCAAACTATTCTTTTATTTTTTTTTGCAATTCAGCTGTTAATTCCTTTCAGAATAAGAGCAGGTACATAACGTGTGCTATTTCCTTCTTTTTCTCTAGTTCACACCATGAGGGAAGTGCCCGGGAGGCTGCCCAGTAACTTCACTTACTGGGATGGCTTTAATTCCTGCTGTGCGGAGCCTGTGCGTTCTGCCTCGCAATTAGAACTTGCCGACAGCGGAGGGTTGTTTGCATTATGTATCAGAGTGTCACTAAAGGATTAGAACTGTGTTCTGGTTCAGTGACCTCCTCCAAAATAGCTAATCTATACAAATCTATGTTTTGTGTGTTGAGCAAATAGCTACAGGCTTTCCTTGCTTTTGTAAATCCCCTTTAAATATTTAGGAAACCATTTTCCAGGTATTTCTAGAGGACTCCGTTACTGTAATTGGCTTGTACAAGGTTTTTTATGTTGTTATAATCAAAATGTTTTCATATGCCCTTCAGATAAGTGATTATAAGTAAGATTGTAAGGCTTTAGGTTGGAAAACTCAGGAAGTATATATTGATAATTTTTTGTCCCGTATCTAAATAAGTGAGGGAATGCAGAGCCAGAAGAGGAAGAGCAGCAAGTTTTCTTTGTCAGCCTCAAATAGCCCAGGCTGTTTTCCAGCTGGGTTGGCATTAAGCGTCTGGTGAAAGGTGAAGCTGACTTTGTTGATCTGGTCTCACCCATTGCTTTCCTAAAACAAGTTAGCGCTGGTGTTAGACAAAGAACTGCTCTTTGTTTAAAAATAACTTGAAGTTGCCAGTCCTTTCAGAGAATGTAATTATTTCCTCTGGGGAAAAAAAGAATAACATGCCTTATCTACTCAAGGAAAGCATTTAGGATGCCCTTTCCTGCTTTCTTTGTCCTGCAATAATTTGCTTTTTATAGGAAGAGCATTTCTGCTATCAACGTTTTTCTCTGGTGGAGCCTGGTGAAAATAACCTCAGTCTGTATTGTCCTGCCCTGCACTCCTGGTAAATACGTGCAATACATCAACTATATTTGTCCCTTTCTCCCACGGAGTTTAATAAAGGAAATTATTTTGATTATTAGCTTTTAGATTTAACAAACAACGCTGTTTTGGGTTATATATCCATCTGGTCTGGTTTCTAAATTGTCAGCTTGATGATGTATGTGAACGTATACAGAAACAGATGACTGGAGGGACTTGTGAAATCCTGCAGAGAATTAAGTCGGCAGATTGTTTCCCTCAGTGAGCAATTTTATACGACTTGTAAACTTGCCCAGGGCTTCCCTCTTGCAGGATACAGGAGTTCCTGTGGATGGAGGTTCAGGCTTGTTCCATATTCCTTTTGAATACGTCTCCACTATCGTCAGGTCGTTGAGGTCCAAAGCAAAGAGTAGAGGTTGGCTCTTAATTTGTCTAACGCTGCTAAGCAGGATTTAGCAAATCTATCTGTATTTCTTTGATTAGGCTCCAGCAGAAATGATCAGGTGCTTCTGAGTTGGATTACACGAGAGCAGGATTATGAGTATAAGCAGTGTAACGTGTAGGAACGGGGTGGTTGTTTTCCTCTTTGACAGCTTGGATCTCATTCACCAGTGAGATGGGACTAAGCTTGGTGCTGTATTTCTGCCAGTGAGTGCTGGGTTAGAGCTCTTGGCCAGTGGCTCATGGGCTCTTCCTGGCTTCTGGCTCATGGGTCCAAGTTGGACACAGAAATCTCATGTACAGAAATCTCACATTTCATGCAGATAATGTTTTCTCCTCTCTTTAAGGTTGAATGCGGGCTTGCAGAAAACTCTACCAAACTTACAAAGCCAAGCTTCACCTAAAGCAATTGAGTTCCTTTCTCTTTTAAATCCATACTCCTTGTAACAATTCAGGAGAATGATTTTTGTGAAGGGAAGTCTTTCGTCTGATCCTATGAGACAAAATATTCAAACTCCTGACTTTTCTTGCATTAATTGGTGGTCTTGTTAAAGATATTATACTGTCCTCCAAGATATGTCTTTCCTAGTAAACCAAGTGGTTTAATTTTTATTGCTTCAAAAATTTCACTTGAATCAAATTTAATCTTTTTCCAACCAGCTTTGAGGGAAAGTTTATTATTTATCTTTTTTCTTTTACTTAGACTCACCAGTCTTTTTCAGTCATTCCTTTTCAATTATTTCATAAACACGCTGACATGACTGGTAGATGGTTGTCATTCTTTGTTGCTTCTCGTGACTGTTGCCCAGAAGAATGGAGCTAATGAAGTAGCGCCTACTTGTGCTGAAGTTAACGCGGTGCTGATAGAGCACAGAGGGGTCTTTTTATTTTCTAGTCAGATAAATTGCACTAAAATATAATGATTACATTAATTACTTCCAAAGGGTAACACTTCTTCAAGTGTACATTCCTTCACCTTTTGTAACTTTAAAAAGCTCCTCCTGATGATAATTTTTTTTTTTATGTAAGAGGATTTTATTGTCTCTTCTGGGATTTGGACATAATATATGAGGTGATTATTACTTCTGTCCTGAGAAATCTATCCATACAAGTAGGAAAACAATTTTCCTCTCTATTTCAGTATATAATTATACATTCTGTACATATACACACATCTGATAATGGCTTTTAACCCATATTTTAGTGATTTGCTGTTGTTACGTGCAGAGTGATAGTTTTCAGTTCTTTGGATTTTCCTAATTTCAACATACCTAATATCTTCTTTTACAAATTGCTCAAGTAATGAATATTAATGACACTGTGAGCTGTATATCCCTTCAAGATGCTCAGGTGCGTTAGTACAAGCTCTTAGAATGGTTTTTACTGGGTGGTTTCTTTTATTGCAGTTCACAGTGCAGTTTGAAAACTTTGATTTACAATCACAATTTTACTTGTACATCCTTTGAAACTTTAAGCACATTAACTGCAGCATGTTTGCAAATAGTAATTATCAACTGTACTTTATTTATTTTTGATCACCGAGTTGCACATTTAGGTCAAGTTATGGTGGTGAACACAGGAACATGGTACTTCAGTGAAAATATACTTAGAATTTGGGAGGTGCTCCTACATACTATAGGATACACAGAACTAATAAAATAGCACTAGACACAGAGCCATTTGCTTTTAGTTCTTTCAGGCATTGAAAGTAAAAGAAAAACCCCAAAACCAACAACCCATCAAACCACAAAAAAAAAAAAATCAAAACAAGAAGAAAAGCTCTCAAACCTTAATAAAGTTATGCCATCATTTTCAAAACCTATTTAAGTTCACTCTTTGCCTAACTGGGGTTTAACCCCGTCTGACTTATAAATAAATCTTTTATTTTTCCTTTACATATCCTTTTGATGTATGTCATCCATCAATGTTAGCGAGAACAGTAAATGCATTGATCTATTCCTACACTTGGCAAGTTAAATAACACTTTATGTAAGAAGTATTGATTTATAAAATCCAGTACATGTAATTAACATTAGAACTGTCAAAAGTTGAAAACAGTATTAACTCGCTGCTTATTTATAACCCAAAGAAAATTAAATAAAATATCCAGATTAATAAACTAACACCTTTTTTTTTTTTTTTGCCTTCAGATATGTCAAATTGAGTTATATTTTCAAGAACAGGGATATGTTTCTTCCAGCTTTTGACAAGAAGAAATTATGTGTTTTGTCTGCTTTGTTGAAAATAATTCTATAGTCTCTAGATATTTGTATTATCCCTGAGGTGGAGAAAGAATTCCACTTGGATAGTTCTGAAAGGGTTTAGTGTAAGAGACGCAGAAATAAGTGATGATATTAGAGACAATTAAGGGAGCCAATTTATGTCAGGTTTTCAAAGAGCCTTTAATCTGGCCCTTAATTAGGACTTCTTAACTTGTGCATGGCAGCGTGGGAAGGTGCGTGTCCCTGAGTCCCTGAGCACGGTGTCAGCCACTTGGCTGCACGAGTTCCCCAGTGAGGTACTTGGGGAGCTCTACATGGGTCACTTTGTGCTTCTGTTCCTATTCAAGCACTAACCAGGTGCCTGCTCCAGATTTGCTTAAAATGATGAGAATATTTCGGTTGAGTTCTGTGATCTTTGGTTGTGCTTTTGTCCTAATTCAGGATCTGATAAGGATGTGAACAATCCTGTCTGTGTTGAGTACAGCGTGTGAACCTGTAGCACCACTGGAGAATTAGTAGCTGGATTCAGTAGCACCACTGAGAACCTTTGAATTGGTTTTGTTGAGGCAAGCCTTATCCAATTTATAAACCTATTTACAGTTTTCAAGTTTAAAGGGCAAAAAAAGAAAATTACAAACTACATGTAAACAAAATAACAATAGCAGTAAGGAGTGGGCGTTGCTTTCAACAAAGGTTTCTGCATGAATCATTTCCCCTTCAGTCCCCTTCATCAAAAGAGATGTGTGTTTATATCTTTTGTGGATATTCATAGCTGCTTTGCTATTTAGAAATAATTCCCTCCTTGAAATAATAAATAAGTGGCCTTCCATGGCTTTCAAGTCCGGCGGTGCCTTTTCTGTGCCATTGTTCCCTCCTGCTGTACTTGTGCTTCTCTTCTGGTACTTCCAGACACTCATCAGCTGTTTACCTTTTAGATTTAATTTATCTTCTACAAAATAACCAAGAATGCCTCTTATACCGAGGACGAATTTGAGGATAGCACTTTTATGGTTTTATTCTGTTCTGTTAAATGCTCGGCATGGTTTCATCTTGCTTTCATCTTGGTGTCGGTTTGGAATATTTCATGGCTGTAGGTATCAGTGCACCCGAGAGTGGCCAGAGATTGTAGATTCTGTCATAGCAACAGCAGCTTCCTTTGTCATTAAGAGAATGAAGGAAATCCTGCTAGACTGGAATTCTCTTTCTGTAAAGCAATTTTGACTTCCACCTGCCCTGTGTTGAGATTTGAACATTAACAGCTTATTTCCTTGAGAGCTCCTCAAGTCTCTGTAAACCTCCTGAAAGGAGTTTGTGGCTGTTGGTTCTCCCAAGGAACAGACAATAGGGCAAGAGGAAACAGGCTCATGTTGTGCCAGGGGAGGTTTAGGATGGATGTTGAGGAAAATTTCTTCACGGAAATGGTTGGCAAGCCTTGAAAGAGGCTGCCCAGGGCAGTGGTGGAGTCACCATCCCTCGGGGTATTTAGTAGTTGGGCAAACGTGGTACTGAGGGACATGGGTTAGTGCTGGGTTTGTCAGTGTTGGCTTGACGGTTGGATTCGATCTGCAAGGTCCCTTCCAACCCAGACAGTTCTGTGATTCTAAACATCCCAAGATTTGAAGACAATACAAAAAACGGAGAGGTTCTGCTTCGATGCCAAATGCAGCCCAGGGAGGCTGCAGGTTGCTTTGGAGGTTTGGTTTTGATAGTTAATGCGTTCTCTTTTCTTTGCCCACTTTGTGAACAATCTTGCCTTTTTTCTCTCAGTACATTTGCAGCTTTCTTTAAGATATTGTCATGAGTATTTCCAAAAGTAATTCTGCAGCCTTTTTTGAAGATGAGCTATGCCAAACATAAGAACAGCATCTGTAGTTTTGTGATTTTTAATCTTACAGCAGATATTCCATGAATTCATGAAGCTGTGGATTGTGATTGCCTTCTGATATACAATAAGCCAGTATTTATTTTGTCCTGACTCAACTGAAGTATTACAGGAGGTCAGAAAGTGGAACTAAAACATGAGGTGTAGAAATTAAATGGGAAAAGGAAACCTTAGTGGGACTTCAGGTTAATACAGCAGGAGCTGCTTGAGGCTCAGTTAAAATGATATCAGCTCTTTCTTTTTGTTGTTGGGTTTTTGTTGTTGTTTTTCTCCTTGGCTGGTCTGCTGAATAAATCAACTTTATGAAAAGAATGATACAATTGCATGTGTGAAAATCTTTCTCAGTATATTTGAGGACAACCAAGAGGGCTGAATTTTAAACGATGTGATGTTACCAATCACTGTCTTTTTTTTCTGTCAGAATCCAGGTCCTGTAAAAATTCTCTTTTGTGCTTCTGTAAACCTTCCTCCTTTCAGTTCTGTTTTGAGTGTTTCTAATAAAACTCAGGAAATCTTTTCTCAGAAGGGAATTCTTTTTCAAGATGTGATCCTGGAGTGATTGAAAGGGTGGTCTTTAAATAGATGGCAGGGTGTTAGGGAGTGGATTTTACAAATGCAAAGAATAAGTTATGTTTGGGGAATTTTAAGCAACCACTGATAGTAAGATTTTCTTTTTTATCATAAAAAAACCCCTGCTTTAGCTTTTTTCTGCTGTCTCATCTCAGCCTAATGTGCAAGCGTAATTTTGTCATCCACCTAAAGCTGTTTGTAGGAAAACATGGAAGAAGGCTCGGAGATATGATAGGAATTGTCTGTGCCTTAAAACAAGGTAGAAACATTGGTGATACTAGGACAGGTTTTTCTGTAGCAGGTCATTTTGTGGGGTGTGTTTTGGAACCATAAAAGTTCTGAAGGGAATGAATTCTGATGTTTGTTCTTTTAAATGATTCTATGTATTTGGGAAAATCATTGTATCTGTTTGCATCAGGAAATGAGGAGCTTGGCAAAAGGGAACCTGCAGTGCCATTTAGGTAATTCTGAAATAGACACCTGATGCTTCAATTAAAAAAGGAAAAAGAATTTTTAATTAAATCTACTTAACTATCAGTGTGAAACACTCATTCTTGCCACTTGGGACTCCTGTTCTATTGAATTATTGAAAGCTAATCATAACTATACATTACAGAATGTTTAGTTTTCCTCTTGAGATAGCGTGCAACAGGTATGCAATCTTCAGGTCAGTATTTCTTCCATCCAAATCAAATATATGATTGGCAATTACCCAATAACTAACTTGCCAATTAGTTATTTGACCTATTCAAGGCAGAAAAAGTTACCCATTGAAATCTTGTCTCCCAGTGGCTGTGCATTTAAAAGAAATAAATGTCACTTATTCTAGAAATATGTAGGTTTCCTCTCAGAAATTGCTGAGTCCTAAAACAATTTCCAATTAAACCTTTAAAAGCACTATCCATCAGCCTCTAGCTGATACTCTATTTGCATTTAGAGATTATAGGAGAGGTATTGAACAAGCAGGTTATCTTTCTTATCTGTAGGAGGACAAAAAGGGGTAGTGTGGGCTCATTTAGTTGACTTAGAAAATTGAGGAAAAAAGACTGATTTAAATACAGTTGCTTCAGTATTATTCCAATATAAAATGAGATACCGTCTTTGATAGAAGTTCAGGAAATCCACTTTAAGGGAATGGTTTATACCATTGTGTGAAAATTCTTAACTACGGTAGTATATTTGAAAAATAACCTGATATTTTAATGAAATATTCACTATGATGCATCAATCCTTTCAAATCCGGCTTAGAATGAGGTGAAATGCAATTTAAATTTAATTGTTGTACTTGGTGATTTATGTCACACTTCCAACCAAGAAAATTTGAATCTCAAATATCCGATATTTTGGGTAGAATAGCCTTCCTGCAAATCAATATGGTTAAAATGACTGAATGGTCTAATGTATGTTTGACATTGTTGACAGTTTATGAATAGATCATGTTTTAACTTTCACAGCATCTCACCAGTGCATTTTAGGAGATATGAATTCAAAAGAAGATTGATTCAAATATATCTGAGCTCAGCCTGACGTCCTGGTGCATTTCCCAAGATTTACTATATAATAATTCCTCTGCTATTCTTACACTATCAAAACTACTGAAGTTCATTTCCACAGGAGAATACAGCTGCATCCAGACACATGCCTGCATGTCAGGAACTAAGATGATAATATTAAAAGGTTCTTTTGAAAAGGAAAAAGAGAAAAATCTTTCCCATATCCAAGTTGGGAATGAGAAGAAAACGGTCTGGATTCCCCTGAAGGCTGCGGTTCCTGGCCATCAGACAGAAGAGAGCAGCTACTACCCAGCTGTGAAAGTTGCAGCCCAGCTTTAATCTGTTCTTGATGGATTCTGCTCACCATACTTGTGCCTTCTTTCTTTGGATCACTGAAAAGATTCTTCTTGTCTCTAGTTTGGGTTTCCTGACTCTACTTTCCTTTTTGATTTCACTCTACTGCTGTGTTATGCATTCAATCCCCTAGACAGATCATTTAAAGTACTTTTTAAATGGCAGTTATCATTAACCTACCTGAAGATGGCTCACATCCCTTTTCCTTGCAAACAGGGAGAGCAGAAGCATTTCTGTATTTTTGCTCTTCTCCTGTGCTGATCTCTCAGTCTCCCTATGTAATTTATTTATCCCATCTCATTTTCCTGGAAAATTCCTCCGAGATACTCTGGTTTTTACTTTTCTGTGTCAGTTGATTGTAGCTTTAGATGCGCACAGGAAGACAGGGTGATGTGCGTCAGGCTTTGACTAGGGACTAATAAGCTAAAATCGTTATAGGTGTGGTTTTTAATAAACCAATTGTATTTTTATTTAGGCTCATTGAAAAATATGTCTTGGAAAGAATTATTTTCAATCTCTATTGGGTGAACTGAGTGATGGAAAGACAGCTGCTCAAAATGCTCTTTGCTAGTATTTGCTCTGACTTGCTTATTAATGAACAGGTGAATCTACTTTTAATATTCAGTATTGGCTCACCGAAAAATGACTTAAAAGTAGAGATAATAACGAATAGGCATGGCAGTGGGGATCTCTTAACCTGTTCTCTGCAGTCACTATGTTATTCTTCCTCTGAGTGTGCTCAGGATTACAGTAACTGCTTTTCTTAAGGTGTAAACCTTGATTTTACCTGTAGCTGCTGATATTTGACACTTCTGGAGAAAAAAAACCCTGAGATTTTTACAGGGTAGTTGCAGTGCTCTTCACTGCTGAAGGTGTTGTGGTACTTCTCTGGAGTACATGGGGACTTCCCTTTCCTCTGTAGGATAGAGCTGTTCAAGATCAAATTGCATCTTTAATTGAAATACATGAATTCCCGAGGGACAGGACTGTAGGACTGCTTTCAAGATCTTGTAGCACCTTGTACTAATTGAAAGGTCTATTTAATCTGACTTTGGTTTATCTATTTTACTAATGTAAGCTGTTATAGAGGGCTAAGAATCATTACCCAAACTTCGTTAATGGCTTTATTAGAGGGTATGTTTGAGGTCCCTGAGATGTTTCTCTCCTCAGGTTCTGAAGTCGTGTTCATTCACGCTGTACTTACGAGGTTAGGTTCCCTCGGTTAACTAATGAGTAGCAACTCTTGTACAGTCAGAGAATGCCTTCTCCTCTTACACATAGTAGTTGTATGCTCATGCCTGAACATGATTTTCAGGATTTTTCTTCTTTTTGTAGGCAGAAAACTATTTTAACTGAGAATATTAATTCCGGCATTTTATTATTCGAGATTCTTTTTAGTAGCTTTTTGCTCTATCCTTCAAGAGGATAAAAGCTGAGATGCTCTCATGGCTTTTAAACCCTCGATTGGCCAAGGTTAGCCTTATGGCGAGCCCTTCCTGTATTTAATTAAGTATCTCATACCTATTAAATGATCCCCTTGTATCTTCCATCCCTCAGTTTCAGTTCTTTCTGAGATGGCTTTCATTGCTCCTGCCAATTTTCTTGTTTCCCTGGGGTGCTCTGTAACAACCAAACTTGTTCTTGTAGGTCCAGTTTAAAGTTTTGCTTCCTGTTCCAGCTTCAGGGTGCAAAGCTGAGGGTGCAGCCCCCTTCAATCCCGTGTCTGAAGTGGGAGCAGCCTCTGCTGCACAAATGCCAAAATTGTCAAAGCTTTACTGCTACCTCTCTTCACGGAATCTTTGCTCAGTATTTTATTTTCATTTCTGCTTTCAGGGAATATTTAGTGAGCTCTGATTACATAATTGAATTTGATAAACTGATGGTATGTGATTGATGAGAAAGTCAGGAATAAAAGATTAGAAGATAAAATTACTTCAAGGGTTTAAGTAAATCTTCCAGAGAGCTGGGGTAATTTATAAAGCATGCTATATTCTTTATAAAAATATTCCCCTGAGTCTATTAAATTTTAGCTTCTACTAGAATTGGATTGAGTTTTGAGAATCATTTTCGTGTAATACTGGCTTGATTGTGATACTTTAAATGGGAGATAGCTCTGAGTGGGTTGCAGCATCACTGGGTTTGAAATATTTGAGTTGGAAATGTAGGGCTGAATGGCAGACTTGTGGGCAGCCGTCTTTGTCTTTCAAATAAATCATTTGTTCTTGGAAAGATGTAAGGTAGAAGGAGTAAGTGGATAATTCAGAGTGAAATAATGAAGGAGGTTATGCTGCTTGAGTCTTTAAATCGCTGGAAAACAGGATCAACAAATTACTCGGCTAGAGGTTTGGAGTGCAGGTACCGCTTTCATTGCAATCTCCCCGAATGGCTCAGTTTACCCCAGGAAGGAATAGTTTAACAAGCTGTGTGTGACCCTCTCTATACCAGCAGGAAAATGCCATTGTTTTCAGGTGATGTGTCACTAATCATTTCTATTTACCAATTGGGATCTGTTACGTCCCCTTCCCCTAAATACCAGCACAACTCCCTGCCGCTGCCTTTTCAGCTCCCGAGGAAGCCTGATACCTCTAATCTCCCAAGGGTAGAATGTCTGTCTCATAACTCCTTTAGGAAACTCCCCAAAATATATGTGAGGCCTCTGAAAGGATTTGACTTTTTTAGAAGTACTGTTCTAAAAAGTTGCTTTTTGCTCTGGGTAAAATAACTATATTTCACACTAACATTGTCTAACTCTGACTTAATTTGCTTTATAAAATATTAAAATATTGGTTGATTTTCTATTTAGGAGAATATGGGAATTGAGAAGGCTTCTTCATAATCCTTGCAGTCGTTAAAACAAGAAAACCCCAAACTTTGCAGAATATAATCTCAGTCACGTAATAGACTGAAGAAGTGCAAGAAAGCATCTTTGCTTTCCCTGGGACTATCTGCTAGTTTGGAACTGTTCCTGTTTTCTCACAGGTTGAATTGTCATGCCTTCCTTTATATTCAGTTTCAAGAACATATTGCACTAGCCATTAATAAATTTATTTGAAAAACAAATTGTTTAAAATGCTGCAAATAGAAACCCTATTTTAAAATAGGGTTTTTTAATTCAGTTTGTTAGGTCAGCTTTTGTGTAATAGTTTCTGAGTATTGCTTTAAGGTGATGCACTTTTTTTTTTCTGCAAAGGCATGGCTTTCTGAAGTTAAATTCTAAAAACTAGGGAAACAATTTGTAAAGACAAATCAACCAAAGTGGATCCAGCTGACGGTCAACTTTACAGCCAATTGTGGCAAATAGTTTGGTGACTGTCACCCTGTGACCAGAGTCAGCCAAAGCCCAGCTGCTGCCCTGGACCCTCTGATCAGGCTGATAAGGAGCCACTTGGCTGCTGAGTAATAAAACTTCCCTGATAAGGGGCAAAGAGAAAGATAAGGGCTTGGAGAGGTTGCCACCCCCTGGTCGAGCTGCATCCCCAGTGCCATCCCAGTCTGCGGTGGAACACCTTGAGAGCCACCGACACCTCTTGCCTTGAGCTTCGTCTTCCCTTGTGTGTGGGAGCTCTCTTGTGGCTTTCAACTGTTAAAAATTAGAGTTTGTGACCTGATTCAAAATTTCCAGCCAGCCTTGAATAACACATGAGGTCACTTCTCCATAAACTGTAAAAGATAGCTTAAACTCTTTTAATAGCAACTGTAAAAATACCCAAGATGAATCTAGAATAAGTTTTAAAAGAAAGATTAACAATTTAACTGAATAGTTAGTTGCCCTGGGGCAACATCAGTGTATTTTTTTAAATTTATTTTCTACATGAAATGCAGACACACAGAGCACTCCTACAAGGCAGAATGCAGGAACATCGACCTGTTATGCATTATTCCATATTTTGATTTAAATCTCTGACTTTGACTGTAACTTGTGTATTTTATATATCTGCATAAACACGTTAATTTGGGTTACAGAAGGTATTTGTAAACTTCTAAGATGAAGCCTGTAGTTCCTACCTAGTTACAAGTCGAAATTAGACACAAGTAGTGTGAAAAACCTGCATCTTCCCAAGGTGACGAGGGGCAGGTCCCCAACCCGTGTAGACTTGTAATAAATCTGCATTTGAGTAGAGCTTTGCCAATTTACCAGTCAAGAATTTTGCTGTTTAGAGTATTTTGGGCCTTTGTGATCCACAGGAGAGCAAGAGTTTGAGACTACATGTGACCCTTGAATATTATTGAAGTACCCTAATTCAAAATCCGTTAGTGGTTTCAGGTAATATAATTTAACACATTTTTGGATAGCAGTAATGTTGAAAAACACATTAATCTTGCGATTTTGTGAGGTGGTTTTTTTTCTAAACTCTTTTTTTTTTTTCCTATCAAAATTCTTCATTTACCCTGAGACTTCTCCTGCTGTGACAATAATTTCTATCCAAGATTACTCTTCTGGTTTGTATTCAAGAAAGAAAGGAAAAAAAAAAAAAAGCTTTGAGTGGATTTAATCCTCGGAGAGGAGAGGGGAAAAAAAAATAAAAAAGCCAATAGGGCTGTTCACTGCCTGCCACAGTAGACAATGCTGAAATTCTCATATGTATCGGTGGTAAACATGTTTTCTTTGTCAAAAGCTTGTCTGAGTGGGCACTTCTCTTCTAAAGAAGCACCAAGGATGAAGGCTATCAAGATCTTGTGACTTCTGCCTCTAAAGATAAACCTTAGTTATGAATATAACAGTGTAAAACTTTAGTCAATCACGGTGTCTCTTGTTTTGCAATGGCTGTGTTGAGAAGAAAAAGGCTAAATATCGGTGACTTATACAGTATTCGCTTCAATAGTTTACAGAGCCATTTCCTCTCTGTTTTTCAGATGACGTTGCACCGTACTTCAAGACTGAACCAGGCTTGCCCCAGATACATTTGGAAGGAAACCGACTGGTCCTTACGTGCCTTGCCGAAGGCAGCTGGCCCTTGGAATTTAAGTGGTTACGCAACGACAGTGAAATAACCGCCTACTCCAGTGAATACAAGTAAATAAAAGCTATGTAATAGTCTTCTCTGAGTGTAATTGCAGAACACTGCCAAAACAAACACCACCACCCCCGAAATCCCCAATAGCTCAAACCAGCTTTGTAGATACTGATACCTTGACGATGCTTTTTATCATGAAAGAAGACTGTTTTTTTGTAAACAAGTAAGATCTCTATGAGAGCATCTCCTTTGCTAAAAGTCATACTTCACACTTCAAAATAAAGGTTCAAACATAGAATTTTAAGTCCCAAAAATCCTTTTTTTGCTGGAGATGTAACCTCACATGTATTTGTAATAAATAGTAGGCATATTCCTTAGCTAAATGTTACGTATGATGTGCTGCTTGTCCTTGAACAACCCTAAGCTCAGTGGGGCTGGCCTTTTCACTAAGAGCTAGAAAAACGTGGTCCATCTTAAATTGCACATGAAACTTTGGGTTCCATTTCCAAGAATGCAAAAATGAACCTTATAGTTTAGCAAATTGTTCATCTGTGGTTGTGCGCTTTGCTCCCAGGACCTCACTGACGCTCTCCCCATTCCTCAGGATGTCCGACCAAACAGGAGAAAAACCAGCCTGTGCCTGAGCAGAGCAGTGTTTGTGCTGATGGGCAGCAGATGGCTTCCCAGATAGTGTAAAACAGCTGAGTTTTGTTCGCCTTTCTTCAATGGGAGCATTAAACTTATACGAATTCAGTATTTATACAGCTTATCTGTTGCTTTCAAATGTTGAGATTACTGAGGGAATTCAGAAGTTATAAGGGGTGGGGATGTGACAGAAGAATCTTTGTATAACACTTGTATCTTGAGCAAACCAAGGTAAATACCGCACTTTTGTAATTACATTGCTTACGGTAGCGAAAAGTTGTGCTCTACCACATATATAGACAGAAATTCCAATATAGATTATTATAAAAGTGTAGATAATGATATCGGACTCCGTATTGTTACACAAGGGAATCCATAATTACTTTTCTCAAACGTTTTCAACATTATAAGCTAACGTTAGTTCTATTTTCAATATTATTTACATTTACCAGAGCAGTAGGAAAAAACGTTCCTTAAATAACATTTTAAAATTCTGGGGGTCATTTAGCACATAAAGTATTTAGCAACTGTTTTTCCAACCAAACATACAGTTCTGAGTGAACTCCCATAGAAATTAAAGACTTCTGATTTAGATGAGACCACTTAGTCCTCAGTAATTGTATCTATTAATGGTTGCTGTTTCCAAGCTGTGAGATATGCCTATACCTCTAAATGAGCCATATGCACATACAGAAGAGATTTGTGAATACTTTCTAGAAAATAAAAAAAAAA
>VZRU01018747.1:375176-389688 GCA_013398155.1 Pedionomus torquatus | reverse complement strand
AAAAAAAAAACAAAAACCAAAAATCCTCTAATAGCACAATTAGTCACAGAGGGTTTGACCGTCACTTTGTGTAAATGCCACTTGTTTCCATCAACAGCAGCAGTTTGCTGCCGTTTCTTGGTAGAAGGAGCTGACAACGGCTCTTAACCCACCTGGTGCTGAGAAAGTAAGACAAAGAAATGGTGTGGGAAGACAAAAGGCATGAACGAAAAGTTAGAACTCGAGCTCTGTAGATGTGCTGCTCACTGAGAGACTTACATTTCGGGATACCAGGAGAAACCTGAATAAGAATGTGTGACATTTTGAAATTAAGATTAATGCCATGATATATCTCTTAAATAAGTGCCTAATGCAAAATTGTGATTGTACCATGTATTTTGGGATAAGTTAGTGTCTGTGTGTTGGAACACCTTTCCCAAGCTGGATTTAGATGTCTGTATAAAATACCTTATTTTTCTGTATAAAATACCTTTCTGGAGACCTTCAAGCCCCACCTGGATGCCATCCTGAGTGATGTGCTCAGGGCAATGCTGCTTTAGCAGGGGAGTTGGACGGGATGATCTCTAGAGGTCCCTTCCAACACTGACAATTCCATGATTCCATGATTCTTATAATTTGATTTAATTCAGTCTAATGAATATCAGGTCACAATACAATTATATGTATTAATTTTGCATTTTTCATGTTGTTCTTGTTTCTATTTCTAATTAAGACATCTGTTGCGGATGTGCTTAAGAAGATGGGAAACTACTGGTTTATAATAATAACATAACATTGATAGAAAATATTAATTTAGAAGTTGCAGTCCTACCACTCCTGCTGTTCTGTGGTCAGGATAAGCCAAACGGGATTTTGCTTCTATAGAAATGCAAAACGTTAAGCTTCCAAAAAGGATTATATGGCATAGGTGCATTAGGATGAATGAAAGCAAGGAAAATATATGCTTAGACATATAAATTCCAGTTACAAAATTTAAACTTTGACCCTATAATAGTTTGCTCTGCAGTTCTCTTGGGTAAATACTCTGTTTAAATGCATGAATCTTTCCTGTGGAAGTGACTTCTGCTGCAATTTGAATCATCAATCAAAGATTTTTGGCAATTGATATTACTCAGTGTGTCTCAGTTAAAGTAATGTCTATATTGTAACAGGCTGAAAATATTCATGGCTTATTATGGCACACCAAGCGAGTAAAGAACTAATTGGAGTCTTTGAATTTTGACATTGGTGACCCTGAATGAACAGCTTTTCTTTGTGTAACGATGCTGATTATGTGCACAGCCTGGCTTTTATAGTGACTGCGCATACGCTAGTTTGTATTAAGAATTTATAAAACAACCTTATAAATTCTTTGTGATCTGAGATACATATAATAAAAACAAATCAATATTGCTGACTGCAGTAGCAATTTTGGTTATGTCTATAACTTAAAAGTCTTTAAAGTTCACGTAGTGATTTTTTTTGAGTTAGGTTCTGGACCAGGTGTGTCTCCCATTCCCATAGCTGTATTCCTGGCCTGAAGATATTAATTTATTTCAATTTAAGAAGCTAAAGTTATGTCTAAGCAGCAGTTTACTTTCCTCCCAAACTATTTAAAATTATCTGGTTATTATAGTTGTGTTTTTATTCATTTGATACATTTTAATTTTATTCTGTATTAAAAAGTTCTATCAGTTGATGCAAAATTCCTTCCTTTTAAAAAAGTTTGAATAGCTAATAAATTATAGGGCTATCTAACAAAATATATGTGATTTTAATTCTGTCTTCACAATTCTGGCTATTAAAAACCTGTAGCCTATAGGTCCGCTTTTAACTCTTTGAGCATTTAAAATTAAAATGAGGGTGTACACTTGAAATTAGGAATGAAACACCAGGAAGCCTTAAGAGAGCAGTAACCAGAATTTCTTCTTAGGTGTTTGATATCACTTCATCTTTTAGATCTAACTAATTGCAGTCCTGGTGATGGAGCACGTTATGCCCTGGAAGACTCCCCTTGAAGGTTTCTTTTATGTCACTTTACATCTTTCTCTAGAAACTTTCTAAATACCCAGTTTCTGGTTGGCTGTACCCAGAGAAACTGGTCTGACTTTCAGAAGTACTTGCACAGATCCCGAGAAATCTTAAGTAGCCTCCTGGCATCTATACAAGGGGAAGATCTTCTGTCTTGAAAGTCAGAGTATAGACAAAATTAAAGCAAAATTATGTCTTGCCTCTGTGAAAAATTGTATTAAGCTTTGATATAAATTCAATCTGTGGAAGAAAGCCTCATTTTGAATTTAGAAAGTGCTATTTATATCCCTTCTTGCGTATCAGAAATAAGTAGAATGGTGAAAACATAGCACAAAAAGCAGTATTTTGACTGTTATTTCAATTAAAAAAAAATAATCGGGCATATCAGGTGCGTATGGACTTTTAAAAATTGTAAACACTGAATTAGAAATTCCACTAACATCTATTTATCTCTTGCCCAGGTTTATAATTTTCAAGATGGTCTCAAGTAATGTAAACAAATGTTCTACCCTCCTTTTTTCACTTTTGTTATTTAATTCTTCTAATTTTGCTTTCCACCTGCACCTTGTTACCCTGTAGGTCCCCTGAGAAGCCAACTGCTCTGTAGGTTTGGGCTGTCTTGGAATTTCCAAGGAAGAGGAGGTTTTCCCTGCAAACTGTTAAAAGGATTTCTTTTCTTCAGGCAGTGTATTAAGAATGTTTCCTGCTGAAACATTAATAAGTCAGAAAAGAAAACCAAACTAGGACACTTGTGATCTAATTGATTTATTTTGTCCTAGTAGCAGAAAAACTAACTCTGCGTTACTCTCCTGGTTCAGATGAATCCTAAAGAAAGAAGCCTTGAATTTTGATTCTATTTAATAGAGAAGCAGAGGAGTAAATGTTAGTCAAGTACAATACTCAGTCTTTATGGGAGGAAGAAAAGCTTGTTAAGCTATAAACTATTTGGTAAAATGAACTGTAAAAATGAATTGTCAATATTTATTTGTCAGAATCTTAATTTCTTTTTTTTTATTCTTCGTAATGATGCTTTGCAACAGTAATCTGCCTAGCAGAGAAGGAAATTATTCTGTAAGGAACTAGAGGAGCCTTATGTCCTATTGATTCCTATCTTATGCCTTGTGTTTTCACCTTTTCTCTCACTCAATTTCCTATGGCACACTCATCAGGCAAGGGGCAAGGTGGCTAATTCAGAGTTACCTACTCACAGGTCAGCAGATATTTGTGTACTGATTGTTGGGTTTACAGGAACTCTCAAACAGAGCACTGTCTCGAGTCTTCCTTATCTCCCCAGTACAAACAGTCATAATCCCTTCAGAAAATTTGCTGGTTGCTCCAGAGGAGGTCTGGAAGAGTCAGCTTCAGCATCGGGCAGACAGGCAGTGCCATCGCCTACAACTGGCGTACGAGGAGCCAGGCTCCCCTGGGAATCACAAGAGATACTGAAAATTTGTCCCTAGTGTCAGACTCTGTTATAATTTACTGTTGTAAGTTGTCTGACCTATTTGCTATAGTGTATTTAATTGTAATTATAATGCAGTGATTATAGTCTTCATTTATCACTTAAACTAGATTTCTTCTTCCTTTGTTTTGATGCTGTCTGATCCTGTTCAGATATTAAGCTCTGTATGTGGGTGTGTATAGGATGTGGAGTGTGAGAAGAGATTCTTTCTTTAGTGGAATTAAATTCTGAAGATTAAAATTCAGCAGTATTATTTTTCCTTATCTTTTCATAAAGACTTTCATTAATCCTACCATAATATCTCCAGAAGGTGACCAGGGGAATATGTGCTTTGATTAATGTTTGTTTAATGCAGGATTATCTATAGTATTCATGTGTTTTAGTCACATTAAAGCTGTGCCTATCAGCTCATTTTCATGTTGAATAATCAGATATAGTTGAGTGAGGAAGGTGAGCGTTAGTGGACTAAGTGACTTTTTAAGTATAGTGAAGGACAGAACGAGTACGACCCACAGTGCAGTGTCGTTTCAGTATTATTCTGAGTTACACTGGTCACACAGCGGAGTAAACATCTGGGATTCATTGGAGAGCTTTGATATTTCTTACAAAAATTCCTAATCATACATTTGTCCAGTTTGGAAGGGACCTTTGAGATGATCCAGTCCAACCATCACCTAACTCTGATAAAAGTCCATCACTAAACCATGTCACTCAGCACTGTGTCAACCTGTCTTTTAAATCCCTCTGGGGATGGTGCTTCAACCACTGCCCTGGGCAGCCCAATCCAATGCTTAATAAACCTTTCTGTGTAAAGACTTTTCCTAATATCCAATCTGAACCTCCCCTGGCACTGTTCAAGGCCATTTCCTCTTGTCCTATTGCCTATGACTTGGGAGAAGAGACCAACTCCCCCCCCCGCCCCAATACACCCTTCTCTTAGATCATAGTCTTGTGCCACCTCTGAACAACATACCAGGTGCCTTTGCCTTGTGAATGAGGGTAGGTAAAACTAAGGAAAACATTTAAGTCTGTTTTTCAAGAGAATTCATGGCAAACTAATTAGTATTTATCAAATGTAGATCTTAAAACTGACAGATATTTTATGCATTTTAAGTACTTTTTTTTTGTTCTCTGTAGTGCGAACAGTACTGTAGCCAAAAGACCAGAGATTTTATGAGAGTGGTGTTTGTAAGGAAAAAATACACTAAGCATTTGAGACAACGTGTAAAGTATTAAAGGAGAAATAAAAAATGCAACATAAGGTAGCATTGATCTGCCTTTATTTATGACTAGAATTCTGCATTTTGTTTCATAGGTACATCATCCCAGCTCTGCAGAGGTCTGATGCTGGCTTTTATCAATGTGTCGTTCGGAACAGGATGGGGGCATTGCTGCAAAGAAGATCTGAAATTCAAGTGGCATGTATGTATGAATGGAAATTATTCTGTGATTCGTTAGCTAACGGTCTGAAAAATTATCAGGTACCATATTTAATAAATAAATAAGTAAATATGACAGTGGAGGATATCTGAAAGCAAACCCTACAATGGAGATAGCTCCAGGAAGATTTCAGGTCATAATTCTTGCGATACAGAACAAGCAGTTGTTTCGCAGCCAAAAACTTGCTAAGGAAACTTTAAAAGTCTGTCTTCAACACCTTTCTGAACCAATATTTGCACCTCTTTAGTTTGTACTATGCAGAATTTTTCAGAGTTTTCCCATCATTTGGTATGTAACTTCCATTTGGAAACGTTAAATGGATTTTACGAGGAGTTAGTGGTAATTAACATGACCTAAGAAATGACTGCATACTCTGTAATCTTCTTCATTTTCAGTTAACACATAGAAAATATAATCCAATTAACTTGTTTGGAAAGAACCATAAAATTAGGCCTTTTTTTTTTTTTTTAAATTAAAAACATAAAATAAAAAGAATAGATTTGTATAGTGCCGGTGAGCAATCCGATACATGAATCAGATTTCTCTTCCTTGGAGTCAATAACTGGAAATTCAGTAGTCGTAAATGTCACTTGATAAGTGGAATGTAGATAAATTGAATTATTTATTAGAAACCCAATTCCAAGGAACTGATTCCAATTAATCATTATGTAATGAGGGGAAATTACATGAGAATTCCTGTGATTTTAAAGTAAAAGCAGTTGCAAGTCATACTATGAAAATTTTGGTATCGTGTTCACCACTTCAGTGTGTTACAGTAAATTATGGTACTCCATCTGTACTGTCAATGCTATCAGGAATTTGAGGTTTGAAGAATTTAAAGAATTTTGTCTCGTGCAAAGACAGCGTTATTCCCTTCGGAATGAGGGAAAGATTTGCAGTGAAGTGTTGGTTTCTCCAGGCCTTTTTGTGTGTACCTTTGGTTGTTCCTGAGAGAGAAAGCAGTGTAATTGTTTAATTGTTTTCAGTTTCAATTTTTGTCCCCCTTTTAATTTGTAGTTCTGCATTGCTGAGTAAGTCTATAAAGCTACCTCTTAAGATGTCTCTGTCTTAATTAAGCAGTCTGATTATTTGTTTATTTATTTACATTGGTAAAGACATTGAGACAAAGCAAAACAGTTCTTATATGACTTGGGAGTCTTTTGATCTTGAACCTATAGTGACCTGTGTGGCTCCTATAGTGAAACTTCTCAGTCAGACTTGCTCTTTATACCCACAGATAAAAGTGTTCTACAAGTTTTAAATAATCTTCTTGCTCCTCTACCCAGGGCAGCTACTGATACACTCTGATTGTCTTCTGTATTTTAGCATTTTTTGATCTAAATGGATTGATTGAAGCTGTGTGGACACGGTGCAGTAGCTGATATTTTGCCATATTTTACTTTCTGATTATTTGTGTAGACACATTGGAAAGCAGCATTCCAAGGGGTGCCCAAAGTCTCTTTATCAAGTCATTAAGAGTTACAGTGAACTGAATGTAAGATATTTAACTTGGAAAGGTTCATAGCAAATGAACTATTTTTCCCACTGGATAAAGGATACTTCCCATTACACTTAAACTCATGATCTCCAGTGATAAAACTGAAAGGCACAACTATAACATATGTTGAGATAGATCTGAGGTATTTTCCATGTCTGAGATCTCCAAAGTGGCAGGGAATTGGTTAAATAATGTAAAATTGTTCTCGACATATGCTAACATATTACTTAACATAATGGGAATGGATATTTGTGAGAAAACTGCTGAGTAAATCTTAATTACAGAATGGGCTTAAAAACTCTTGGAATGTGAAGACTAGAATAATCGTATGACAGTGAAGTTAATTAGATCCACCTACGCTGTTTGAAACTTCTTTCAAGTAGATGATCTGATTACAGTTGTAAGAAATATGGAGCAACAGAAGAAGTACAATGCTGATTATGTCTGAATAAATAACTTGAAAATCACAAAGATGATTAAAGCTTCTTTAAAATACTATGTGTTTGTAATTTCTGCTCTTGTTCTGTCTCTTCTCATTTCCTCACAGACCTGCTCGTGGTCTTCTGTTTCATTGTGCTTTGCATCCCTTTCTGCAGCACAGAGCTTGTGTAGAACACTGTGGTCTTCAAAAAAAAAAAAATCAAACAGAGAAAATGGGGAATTTGGTGACAGAAGCCAGAATAGTTCGTTGTGTGTGTGCTGGTTTCTTGGTTGAAAGTAAATAAAACTGCGTACAAGTTCTTTGGAGGGTGACTAAATTGGAATGGTAGGAATGGGATACAAAATGCAACAGAGTAAGGAGAAGAAAAATTAAACGTTTACTGAACGTTTTATTTTTACAAGGGCTCCATAGATATGTAAACTTGTCTGTGAAACGAAACCTTCAGAGACAGAGGTTCTGCAATTGTTTTTTTCTTTCTTCCATTAAAATTTTTCTTAAAAGCTGCTCTTTAATACTTCTGATGCTTTTGTAAATGTCAGAGCCTTAGATGCGCTGTTGAAATCATAGTGCGGTGCCAGGAGAATGGATAGCGTGACTCTGGCCTCGTTATTTTGAGTTCCAGTTGGTTTACTTGTTTGGATATGACTCTGCATTGGTTTGGCTACAGGTGATACAGCTGCTTGTCTATTTGTGTAGCTGTGGATTAAAGGGTACAAAAAAATAGGTACCCAAAAAATTGATAAAATTATATACACCATTTGCATTCCATTGCACTGCACAGGAGTTTCTTTTTTATTGTGCAAGAATTTATTTAAATCCAAAAAGCCCTAAAACCAAAAAACCCAAACACTAAACCTCAATTAAATGTCGCTTTCAGTTAAAACCAGACTCGGTTATTGCACAAGAACTCTGAGGCCATGCAGTTCTGCTGACTGAGGCACTTCTTGTTCACACCAGCAGCACTTGGCTTTGCCTTGTGCCTTACTGCTCGCAGAAATCTGTATTAATCAGCACTGTCTCATGATCTGTAGTGTCATATTGACTAATTATAGCAATGCCAATGACTATTGTTAAACCGTTATTTCTCCGCTGAAAAGAAATGGGGAGAGAGAGACAAGAACTTCCAGGACTCTGGGTATCATTTTTTTCTTTGCAGACATGGGAAATTTCGTGGACACAAACCAGAGACAAACAGTGACTCAAGGACAAGCTGCGGTTCTAAATCTCCTGGACATACTCAGCTATCCCCGGCCACAAGTGACATGGTTTAGAGACGGGCACAAGATTATACCAAGCAGCAGAATGTAAGTCAATTCAAAGCTCAAAATGCCCCCAATCCTAAAATATGATTGATTATATTAGATAACTCAACTTACATTTTAAGTACACTGATTAAGGTTTAAAGAGAATAAAGCAGCCTTGTTCATGCTAAGCTCGAGATAAATGACTATTTTAAGACCATCTCTGAACTTCCTAAGCAGTTTGACAAAATAATTCATGTGATGTTAATGGTCCTGGTGCAGCATAAGGGAGTAGATGCACCCTGTGTCTGCACTTCCCTTGCGCTGCTCATTTTCATGGTACATTTTGGAAAAGTAAATGTTCATCTCTCAATTACGTTTACTTGAGTGGACTAACTTAATGAATACTGAGATTTTTCTCTTTAATATATGAATCTGATATATTTTTTTTTCATGGAGCTATGCTTAATGCTATTTTCCCCATGATAAAATTGTAGATAATGCTTCTTTTTTCCTTATCTTTTTAGCCTACAATGACAGATTTGTTTCTTTTTGACTAATTAGCTGCTCACCCACAAATGGCACAGTACTTGCACTTTGATTAGTTATTATCTCAAGGTGTGCTCATTTATCCTTTCCTGAAATGGTTATGAAGCCATCCTGTGTTTTTACCTGCACAGTTTTATGTAGAGACCGAAGGCGTTAGCTGTGATATTAAAAAATGTAGATAAAATCTTTTTTTACTTGCCTAATTTATTAGGAAACTGTTGAAATGCCAAGACTTACGGTGGTTATTTTTATCTGTGTATTATATTTTCATGTGTTCAAAGGCATAGATGTGCTAGGAACTGATGGTAATGGGATATTGCTAAGTTCCAGAAGGGGCGGTGAGTCTTTAGAGGGAAAGAAAGGGAAAACTCTGCTTGGATTTTAATTTTATTCATCTGTACAGTACATTTTACTGCTGCTTATGTGCATTTTTTAAACCTGAAAGCTAGTATTACAGGCTCTTTGAAACTGTTAAAATTAGTATTGCAGGGATGTGAAGCAACTATGCAATAATTTATGAATAATTTAATAGTAATTTGATGGGAAACAAGCTGGAAGATGAAACAATGGGTTTCTGGGCAATCTCTTGAAGAGAGCTAAGTGACAAATCCTGAGTTATTAACCATTAAGAATCTACTTCCTCCATTCCTGCCACATTACAAATTTTCTTCTGTCAGTGCTGAGAATACACAAATCAAAAATTTGCAGACGGTGAAAAAGCCTTGTTATCCAGGTACCAGACACTTTCTTGGGAACTGTTACTGGGGAACAGGACAGAGTGACCGAGGCAAAAGCACGCAGCGGCTGAAAATGAGATCTGTGTGACTTCTCTTACAGCTTGGGAAAATTGCAAATGTATTCATTAATATAAAATCCTAATTTTCACATGTTATGCTTTATTCTTACTCCTACCCTGTTGGGATTTCTTGGGTAAAATCACTGGTGATTCAAAGCTCTTAGAACTGGGAACACTGTAAAACTCTGTTCTGTTATAGGGGTCAAACACATCTAAAGGTTTCCACATATATTTTTTTTCCCTGATCAGAAAGGAATTTCTGAAAGGAATTTGAGGATGTCTGTATATATGTAGGAATTTCTGAAAACTCTTGCAGTAGAAGCACACATGCTGAAAGCCTGCACCTCCTTGGGAGTTTGATATATATGGAATAGCAAGGCTGGTAAGTTCAGGATGTGACAGATTTATCTGACACACACCAATCATCAGTGTGCTCTGTGCAGAGGGTCTGCTGCTGCCCCAAAGTATTGGAAAAACCATCTCCCATCCACTCACGTAATGCTGTCTGTGAAATTCAGGAAGCAAATATGGCAGCCCTGAAAATACAGGGATCTCAAGACAAGGAGAGGATGTTTATAAACCAGTGAGAAATGTAAAAATATCTTACAGGCAGTCTGTTTCTTATTTGTGGAGCGATCTGTGCATTTAACATCATGTTTTCTGTACACAAAGAGATGTATCAATTTAACTGATCAGTTTAGCTGATGATCCAGTGAGACTGGCGCATCAATCTGACCAGATCACCTGTTAAACCCGTCAGTTAAACTGATACAACCACCTCCTATGGATGCTCTTTAAACTGATTAAAAGTACCTTATATTGCTAAATCAATATAAAGCTTTTTTAATCCTCTTAAACAAGCTTACAATGATTTGGCCACATCAATCAGCTGGCCTGTCAGCTCTAATAATGATTTCCACGTGTGACATTGCTGCAGTGTGTGCAGACTGGGGAAATCAGCAGCGCTAGAAATGAGGAGAGCGATGGTGGTTATGGTCCCCAATAATTTCTCATCAGTGCCTGCTGAGTACAGACGAAGTTGGCGTTTCCAAATATTTTATCTGTAGCAAATTTTGAGACAACGATTCATTTAAATAATGGGTCGAGTTAACTCTTACTCCTGCAAAATGTGGACGTACTTAACACCGCGCTGATTTTATGCCATAATAACGATCCAAATGCTTATTTACACAGGGCCACTGTCGCTGCTACAATGCATTCATTTCACTGATGGGGAAATGGAGTGTGCTGAGTTGTCTTTATGGGAGAAATATGGAAGATCAAATGTAAGGAATAGTTCAGAGTCAAACTAATTCTTGAGTTGTTTTAAGGAATGTCATTCATTTGGCTTTGCAGTAGGGTTTACCTGGCAGGTGTAGGTAGTAAATGCTGATGTCTTTCCCTTTTAGTGCTTACTGGTTTTTAGGACATTTATGCAGAGGGGTTCTGTCAGCCATTCATCATTCCAGTAGTAGCGTATTTCTAGGGAGTGAAGATAACTGAATTGCTGAATTGCCAAAAAGTTCTGCTATCCCTATGTGTATTATTTTAGATACTTTACAATATGTTGGATAAGACTCTCATTTGTTCTTTGTGTTTTCTAATAATTATTTATACACCTTAACACAGTTGCTAGTGGCAACAGTTCGTAGAATAAGTTTGGGTTGGAAGGGACTTTTAAAGCCCATCTGCTCTAGCTAATCCGCCACCTTCAGTGAGGTCTCACCACCCTCACTTTAAAAGAGTTCTTCCTAATATCTCATCTCAGTCTCTCCTCTTTCAGTGTCAAACCCTTCCCCTTCATCCTGTGGCTCCCCTCCCTGATCAAGTCCCTCCCCAGCTTTCCTGTAGCTCCTTGAGGGACTGAAAGGGGTTCTAAGGTTTTCCTGGAGCCTTTTCTTCTCTAGGTTGAACCCCCCCACCTCTCAGCCTGTCTTCACAGCGGAGGGGCTCCAGCCTTCCCTCTGTGGCCTCCTCTAGCCCTGCTCCAACAGGTCCCTGTCTTTCTGATTCTGGGGCTGGACATGGTACTTTGGGGGTGTCTCCCCAGGGCAGATATTCCTGAATTTTGATAACCAGATCTAACAAACCTGTAATTTCCTGTTTCTTGTACTGGTCGTTAGGCTGCAAAAGGTCAGATTTTTAGGGTGGGAAGGAAAAAGAAATAAATATTTAGTGGGTAGCTTAGGTTTCACCATTTTGAGTCAGAATGGTAATCCTGCTCTGTGAATGTGCACGGCTGTGATATTTTCTGGGAGGAAGTTTCCTTTGAGACATAGGTATTTTTTTTCAAACCGCATATTCTGTCTAATTCAGCTGGTGGTGTAACTCATGGTGGAATTTTGCAGCAAATAAGTTGTGTATTAGTTCCCATTTTAGTGGTGTTGGCGCCATAATATTTTGTTAAAGTCCCCAGATAAAAACAAGAATAGCATGACAAGATCTTCCTAGAAGAGTAAAGTCAACAAATCCCTGTATAATACATGAATGTGAAGCAAATGGCCGCCTTATACTCATGGGATTGTTGTTATAGTTTATGACTTAAGGCAAGTAACAAATCTGCAGCAGAGCTAATGTGACATGATGGTGTGTATTTAAAAATTTACAGCTTAAAATTTTCTCCCCCCTGCTTAGTAGAGTGCGTGTTTATATTCAGTTTGGCTTTTGTGCATCGTCTTTCACCAAAGCCTCAGCTTGGTGTTTTAAAAGGCTGTTTCTAGATCACCAGAAGGAAGCTGAGTACGTGCTAGAAAAGTATGGAGTGGAGAATCAGAGAGAAGACCAACAGCAAAAGAAAATAAATAAGAGAGGAGTTAGGGCTTGGGATGTTTTTTATTACTATCTTACATGAGAATTTCCCAAGAAGTTTTAGGAAAGACTTCACATTGCTCTGAGACAGATTAATGTTTTCCAAATAGTCCAGTAGACTAATGTGGAATTGCAACTGCGCTGTTATCCAGGGGCTTGACTGATGGGATGGTTTTGCCTGTTGCTCCTCACATCTTACAGAAAACAATAGCTTCTCTAAAGGTAACTGCATCAAAAGAAATTGCTACTCTGAGATGTCAAGTCTTCAGCTCTGCGTGTCGGGGTACTTCATCAGGCTTCAAAGCAGAGCGCATTTAACTTTCTTTACACCAGGCATGTACAGTACCTTGAAGAGGCACAAAGGACAGGAGCACTGTCAAGGTCTACAATCTTAGAGGATTTTTTTTACCTTTTTCTAAGTGAAGGACTTTTTCACTGAAAAGGTTCGCTCTAACCATCAATTCAGTTATTGTTGGTTTCTTCTTTGAGAAGAAAACTTCTACTCTGGAGACATTATTACTGTTTTCATTAACTTCCTTGTAGTGAAACTATGTTTTTCCCCAAGTAAGCTGCAGCTAGATGAATATTAACTCATGTCTTTTGTTAGCGGAATTATGTCTGACACAAAACAGGGAAGTTCAATTTTGGTATATAAAGGCACTTCTGGGTGTCCCTTTCAGCTGGGTGGACAGTTTGTCACTTAGTTAACTGTTAATGAACCAAAACACTTTACAAATGCACTTCATCCCCCTGGACAGGGAAGATGAATTGCATTGCCTTTAGGTATACATGAGTTTAATATCTGTTACTTGCACTAAGAGCGATTCATTATGCGTTTGAATGTGTGTGGTCATTACGAGCTCTTACAGAGACTAAACGTGCTGGCAGATCATGGAATGAAAATACGTCAGGCACAAGCAGCTGTCAAATATGACTTGCTGTGGTTTTGAGCACTCCCAATACCTTGCAAATAAGCAAAGCTTGTATAGATTTTCTTGCCATTCGTTAACGTGATATTTTAAATACATTAATTACAGTCTCAAAAAAAAAAGTAGCTGCAGCTAAACAGATTTTAAAAGATGAGAAAAATTAAAATATCTAGGAATATACTTCAGATTTTGGGCTGATCTTAGCGTTAGATTAGTTTTTGCCTTGATGGCAGCTCCCTTAATGTACCACATATACATTTTTCACTTTAAAACAAATACCACTTCATTTCCTATGAGCAGCTCCGGTGACAGCGATGCATTTCTCTACAAATACCAGCCCATCAGACAACTTACGTTAGTTGCACATAATTACTTTTCACAAACACCGGCTAATACTTTAATTAAAATGGTGATGATTAGCATTAGTGAACAATAAATTCTGAGACTGTCAACTCTGCAGTGTAATAGCTGAGCGATACTTAAAAAAAAAAAGAGTTTGCAGATCTCTTAAGTCTGTTAACTTTATAAAGTGGAGTGACACCTCTCTGTGGGAAGAGACGTGATGATGAACCTGTGAGCTGTTTTCATCTCTCTATACCTTTTACAGGCTCCACGTTAATTTTCAAGTCATTACCTGAAAATGGCGAATATTTTGTAGAATTATTTCCATACACCGAAACTCATGAACACCCTGCTAATCATTTCTTTAACCAGACTTCTCCACTGAGTAATTTCAATTTGAAGGAGCAGGCAGCACTAGGAATCTAGTGGAGTTTTAGTTATCCCCAAGGCCCACGTGCATGTAACAGACTGTGGGGAAATCTCCCCTCATCTCTTCAAGTGCTCAGTTAGAGCAGCCTTGGATGCTGGCAGTGGACTGGTTTGAGTATTATTGTCTGCTGTGCTCAGTAGAGGAAAACCTTAACACCTCAGGGTAAGCAAATCCCAGGATTATTTTCCAAAGCTGTTTGACTTGTCTAGATTCAACCTCCCTGTTTTTCTCTCCACTCATAATTTGTTTGCCACAGGTTTTAAACACCCGTTTTGAAAATGAATTTATTCAGCCCACTTAACTTTTAGGGTGAAATCTCATGTGTTGGTTAGTGGGGAAAGGGAGGCTGAGTCCTATCTGACCGTGTAGGAGCAGCACAGCCCCTCTCAGGGTGGGAGAGGGACAGCAGAAAAAGTCTGCTGCCAAAGAAGATGTCCTTTAGCCAGGCTTCTTTGGAATTGGATTCCTCCCAAGAGAGACCTCACAGACTGATGAGATGCGAAACGCCTTTTGGGATTTGACCAGTATGTTTCATTATAAATTTGGACAACGAACCACAGAGGGT
>VZRU01018747.1:290724-375065 GCA_013398155.1 Pedionomus torquatus | reverse complement strand
CCAGGGGAAGTTACTGCTGTTATGCTAGCCCTGTAAAATCCATATTTTTTGATAGAAAAAGAGCGGATGCTTGGAAGTAATATTGTGTTTTAATGGGCCTCAGCTGCTCACAGTATCTTTCAGCACAATCTTCAACAGCAGTAAATTTCAATAAAATTTTAAAGATCACCATCTAACAGGAAAATCTGACTTGGATATTGTTTTTCCTAAGATGATCACATTTAAAGAACAAAATCACTATGTTTATTAATCATAGATTTGGAATTTGTAAAACAGAGGGAATGGAAGTGTCACTAGAAGGAAACCTTTTTGCTCTAAGTATGATTTAGTTATCACAGCTTGCAGCAGAAATTGATTTATGAGTTTGTTGCTTTCTGGGGACAAATGTACTTTGAGAGAGAAAATATGGACTACAAAAAAGTGTTAATAGCCTTACTCTTTGAAAGTGAACTTACAGTGTTTTTCAAAATTTGTACCCAATGCAGAGGTGAATAAATACAAAGGTTCCTTTTCATCGTACTTTGGGGCTCGCTTCTCGCATCTGCTATATTTCCCAATCAGAAATAATTATGATATTAGGGACAAATCATGAATATAATCCTTTAACAACTAATGTGCTTTTGTGGAAAAAATCTTCTTCTGTCTGTCTTTGAACTACTTTTTCTAAAAAGGGAAATATTTTAATATGCAGCCAAGTTAAGCCTATTTTAAAGTCTTGTAGTCATTCTTAAGAGCAAGTAAGTAAAAGGAAACTATTGCTTTCTGTTTAAAAAATGGCAATTGTTCACAAATCCCTGGGAACAACTTATCTCCTGTGACCCTCACATATCTCTGTTTTTATGGAAATAGATACAAAATGCTTGTGACTTCTCAATATAGCAGAAGGTAATATCTTGTGTTTACCAATTAACTTTTATTAATCAAAACTGACTGAAGTAAAATGTATCTGCCAGAACTTCTAGCTGTTTACTGCGAAGGATTATTCATTTTCTTTCTATGCAGAAGTGGACAAGTGCTGTCTTCCCTCATGACTCTAGCAGATTTTCAGATGATGTGCAAAGGGGTTAAGACAAATAAATTTGTAATTTTATAATACAGATTTCTGTAGAATAGTTTTAAAAGCCTATCGTTTTGTCAGATTTAGTTTCCTATTGAAAACTGTTGTGTGATTCAGGAGGAAAAAAAAAAAAAACAGCAGAACTTCATGCTCTGGGGATGTATTGTGGCTTTTGTGGTTGATTTGCATCAAGTCCACTTTGTTAACAGTATTCAACTTGAATTTAAAGAATTTGGTACATGGAAGCAAATGCGAAGCAGACCTTACATTAATTAATGCTGCAGAGAAAGGCAGAAGCTGGCAGCCTGCCTGTGGCTTATCTCTGATCCTTAGCTGTGAGTGGAATCTTTAGCTGGTTTGTATTTGGCCTTCATCTAACAGATTCCAAAAGAATTTAAATAAATTGTAAATGCCCTGTCTGAGGTTTCCTGGGTCTATCTGATCTTTATGGGGGGGTGGGTTTTGGCTCCGGTGAAACTCAGTAAAGGCATCTTGCAATTAGAAGTGAGAAAAAGCAGTCAAACTCTGCCAATATTCATATGAAATATATTTGTCGGCCTCATGTTAGCGCTACCTTTTATTTCTTAATATAAGCCTGTGGCTATTTTTCTGTAACACACAAACCTGTTGTTTTACATGTCAGGATCGATTCTAGACATGGACAAACAAGGCATCTCTTTATTGGGGTGACCGTAGCCATCTCTTGCTTCCTCGGCTTTATTCCCTTTGCTTTTCCCTCCTAACTCCTGTCACTAGAGTGGGGAAAGAGAAGAATAGATCTGGTGAGGCGAAAATGATAATTCCTTCCCCTAAAATCTCACTGACGCTCTTAATCCAAACTCCCACCATCACCCCCCACGTTGCCACTGATCTTCCCAGACGTCCCTCTGGCACCTTCCCTCTGCTCACTGGAAAACTGAACATCACCAACATTTTGTCTTTGCTTGTAGTGGCTTATTTGTAGGATTGGAACCTAATGTGTAGTTGACAAATAAATTCATAGCTCAAAAAGGAGAAGGATCTAAGCAATTTCTAATTCATATGTTCCTGGCTACTTGAATTCTCAAAATAGAGGTATAAAGGAGACCTTACTTAGGAAAAGCACTTGAAAGCTTTGAAGCTAAGATCATTTTATGTATTTTTTTCCAAAGCCTCAAAGGCTATTCACTTTTTAAAATAGAACTTTGCTAGGTTTTGCTCAATGATTTTTCAAGAAACTGCATTTGCTGTTGTCATTCAGCAACCAATACCATTTGCGAGAATTTTCACAACTCCATCGCTGTCTGCCAGCTGCCATGTGTTCTTTCCCTACTCCCAGCAAAAATACCCCTTCACTGGAAGAGGAGCGCAACACTTTCATAATAATCACCAGTTCAAATCACTGATTGTTTTAAAACATCAAATTTCATTTTTGGCAATCCATCATCCGTTTCCATGGGAACTGAAACCGGCCTTAGCAGCAACAAGAAGCAGAGTTTATTGGGATTACATACAAATTTCAATGGCTGTTGTTAGCCAGCTGCATTTTCTGTTTACCCAACAGATATTACAGCAACAGCCTTATGATACGCTTCTAAAATTCTATGTATGTTTAATTTTAGTCTATTTATGGTTTTATTCATATTTTTCATAAGTTAGCAGAAATGTTATGATCAAGGAGAGAGAAAATGTCAATAATCTCCAATATATGTGTTCAATATCGGACTTTTCCACCAAGTGTCCTTACTATTCTTTTAACTGGTGGTAAAAAAGGATGAAAAAATGTCTTGCCTCGAGGGGGTAAAAGATAGGTGCAGGCTCCCACTTTTAAGGGCGCCAGGGATAATATTGTCCCTTGGTAATCTTATCCCAGAGTTTCTGCTTTACAAAGTCTTATTTCCTCACAAACTGTTTCTGTCCCAAATCTAAAGTGTGGGGAGTTTAGTGGAAAATTCCCAGTTCTGCCTTCTGTGTGTAGTCTCAGTGCTTTCTCAGGAACTGAGCTTACATCATGGAATTCACTCGTGCAATATTTACCACAAACCCCCACTTTCTAAACTGAATATCTGCCCTTACGTCTTTTTGTCAGCTTCTTTATCAATATTTTATTCACACTTAGCGCAAAGCTGAACAAATCAAGGTGTATTTTCCAAGAGATGCATTTGTCTGCCTAAATACATGTAGCTGCAAACATCCTGCCATGACTGGAGTGATAAATAGCTGGAAATTAATGGCTGAAGGTACAGAGTGAGAGCAGAGAACCTTGTGCAGCCGCTTTCCTGGGTCCTAGATCTGACATTGACTGGGCTCAACTGTGGTTTCAACAGCATCACCTGAAGAGCAAATGAATTTCTTTTTAAGAAACCTTTCAGCAGATGTAGTGAAAACACCTTGAAAAAAATCTTGTAAATAGGCCTTGATTGTGTGTTGATGATTTAAAAATTCCAGTACAAGAAATAAGCTAATGTGTCACCGATAATTTAATAAAACAAGGGAATTAGCAAGATCTTCTTGTTTCAGTGAAATAAAGATAAGTGGCAGTTTAATATTTTAATGCCTGATAGCTTCTAATCTATAGCTGTCAGTGTTAATTTCACTAAATAAAAAAATCTATGGTACTGAAGGTTCACTAATCAAGATTCATAAAGGTACAATTTCAGCTGTCATCTTCTTGTCTCTTTGGGAAGCCACTTTTATTCAAGAAACAATTCCAGAATAGAAAAAAAATACCAAACGTAAAGTGGCAAAACCAGTGTGTCAAATATACCTTGCTTTCTCTTCTGAAAGCTGTAGAGGAAATATTGGATGAATACTCTGAACACAATTCCTGATGTTTTTAATGATTTAGGCAAAATTACTTCATCGGTAGGAAAATTTCTGATTGAGGAACGCCTTTTAGAATTCTCTTTTTCTCGCTGGGAGACAGCGGTGAATTACGGGGTGTCTGAGGCTTCTGTCATCTTCTCTGAAGCCTCCTGCACCCCACGGGATATTCGCTTAATCTGTTCTAATATATTCTGTTACTGGTAGGTGTGAATTTTAATCATTTCCATAGTAAAATGTGCATGTTCATCAAATGCGGTACGTACTTTTTTGTTCTTTTGATAGGTTTGTATTAGATAGCACAGACAGATTGTTTTACACCAGAAGCAATGGTGACACATTGCGTTTGCTGCACTTTGTTTTCTATAGAAGCTGCGTAATATAACGAGCATATGCCTGATGTAAAATCGTCAGTGTGACAACAGATCTAAGCTACCCAGCTAGATGCCAGATGATTTGCTAATAGTTTAAATTTATTACTTCCCTAATACTTCATTTACGCCTCTGAAATAACATAACAATAAACCCTTCTTTTGTATAACATCAAAGCACTTTCCAAAGGTTTGCATTTTTTACTTGTGTGCAGACCTTAAAAAAAAAGAAAAGAAAAAGTCCATTGAGTCTTTACTCACATGCAAATGTTGAATAACTTCTTTTATTAAACTGCAAAGGGGATTTACCAGAATTATGGAAAGGACTCTGAGCTTGTGCTTTATAGATGCTAATATAAAATCTAGTATTTTAATAAGGTTCTTAAATTTACATTTTTAAGTGTAGTGCATTGGGTGAGCTTTGAAGATGCACCCTCTCACTTTGACATTTACTTTCTCTTCCAATAGTTACTCCAGTAGAGTCACACTTAAGAAACTCTTTGATCTTTTAACTATTCTAGGTTATTTTACCCTGTGTTACACTAGCCATAAAGCGGAGGGGAAGGTATTCTGGGCAGAGATATGCAGAAGCTGGAGCGTGTTTGGGCAGGGAAATTACAGTATTTAGAGCAGCGAAGTGTTTCCTCCCCAGCCAGTCTTGTGACCCACAAGGGCAACATGGGGCTCCTTCACATCATTCCAGGGTAAGTGAAGGACCCAGGTCTTGCGAGTCAGTCTCACTTGTGTGGTACCAGTGACATTTTAACGTAAGTGAATGTAGTGAGAAGAATCATTGGCAATATTGCTAAAGAGAGCAAAACTGGAAACCTTTCTGGAATAGCTCAAAATAGAACAAACCAGAAGGGAAGATTTAGTTGCCTACTCGTATCAGAATTGGTCAAGGCCATTTTGGTATGCCATTTGGTTATTCTTTCCAAAACCCCATAGTGTTTTACATTAGTTAATGCTTGTTTTTCCTTTCAGACTTCCTGGTTCACTTCTCATGAGCAGATAAATACTGCTTTGTGCTTTGCAATTTTGTTGTATCACAATTTAATCATTCAATCAGCCAGTTATGGAAAGAGCAGGATTCTCCAGAATTTACTCTGTCAAACTCTGAATTGCCTAATTGTGTGTAATGTTAATTTTTAACCTCAGTCAAAATTCTAATCTGTCTCGTTATTTTGCATCTTCTTCTTCAAGGATGAGGTTTTCTTAGAACCAGCTTCTTAGAGTTTTTGAAGGTTCTAAGGTAGAACCCTTGTACTTCATCCATTGTAGTGGGTGAAGTTCTTCATCCACTCTTCTGTTGATACAACTTAGCAAATTAGTAAAGATATAGCACAAGTTTGTTTCATTTTTAAAATGTTGTGAAAACTCAGATTCTCAGGGGAACGTGTGTGGTATTCTAAGGAGGGTTGGGCACTTAATGAGTCCTTGGATCATTTAGCTCACTCTACTGCAAGCATCGTTCCTGCAGAGTGTTTTAATGGAACGGTGCTATTGTGTTACAAATATCAACTCCTTCCTGAAATTAGATTTATGCATTTATAAGATTCAGACCACTGATTCTACATTAAGAAGTTTTATTTCTGTAATAACTTCTGTGTGTAGTGGTCAAAGATTTGAGGGACTGAAACCTCATATCTGTGTATTTTAGGTAGCGTTTCTGACTAAATGTTGCAACGTGCAAACTGTTTTCCAACTCGGAATAGTGAGCAGTAGTGAATTGTATCACTGGAAACCTCTACTTTAATTTCCTTTATTTATAATGTAGACATCTGCCCATTAGGTAGCATTGTTAATGGTGAAGAGAATATTAAGTGCCTTAATAAGGACCAAAAAATATCGTAATGCCATTACAGATATCTATGTGCATATAGAATTTTCAAATAGAATTGCTCAAATCTGTACAGGATACAGAAACAGAAGTAATACAGAGAATGACAAGGGAAATTTCCTCATTTTTAAAATATGGAAAGACAATTGGACCACATCTCATACTTTGTGCATCTTAGTTATTTTCCTGGCAACTGGAACAGAATTTGCAGTCATTTGCAATGGCTTTAGGGAAGCTTTATTGAACACAGTCTTCAAGTGATTGAAGACATAAGAGAAGTGTCTCGGGTGTGGGGTTTGGTTTTGCTTGTTTTGTTGTTGTTTTTTTTTTACCACTAGTTGTATCGGTGATATGTTCAGGTGATTTACATAAATGTTTATTTGTGTGTTTGCACTCAAGCTTTGGAATATTGCAGCTCCTGGAAGATTTTCAAATCAAGTGCTCTGAGGGCAGGTAACCTCCTCTTTTGGTTCATTCTGTATCACTGTTAACACTTATCTTTATGAAAGCGAAAATAATGTTAAAGGTAATGATATCTCATGCTTTGGGGGATATGCTAATACTTACAAATCTACTTCACATTTTGTGAGATTAATTAATTAATATGCATACAGCATTTAGAACAGGAGTAATTTCAAAGTTATGGCAAGAACTGCTACAGGCTGATCATCTATGGAACTCAAGGGTTAATTTCTTCTGTATGCACTCAATAGATTAAGAGCAACATCAGTTTTTTTAATCATCTGTATTTTTTACTGACAGATCATTTGTCCTGAAAGAGTAACATTTGCTACATTTAGTGTGTTAAAAAACTAAATAGTCCCAATTAGTTTGCTCATCATGGCACAACTTGACGTGCCAGCCTGGCTGTGTCTGAAGAAGATCACAACCTCCTGGTGGTCTCTGGGAAGCACCCTTAAATGCTTTATATTTGCACTTAATCTGCACAGCAGAACCCTCACATAGTAGCCTAGACCTGGGGCTACAGCTCTTCAGTGGGATTCTTGCAAGGGAGAACTTACCGAATTACAGAATTGTCTGGGTTGGAAAGGACCTTTCAGATCACTGAGTCCAACCATCAACCTAATGCTGACAAAACCACCAAAAGCAGTTAAGATGCAAAATTTCCAGGCACTAGTAAAGAGGATTTATATTTGGAAGATGAGAATTGAAGCTGGAATATATACATGCAACAAAAAAAGTGGGTGTTTACAGGCAAAGTTTGGAACAGCTATGGTAGATTGGTGGTAGAAAGTCAAAATCCATCAGTTTTCTCTGTACTCATTCAGTGGAAAAAGGTTGTTCTCTATACACAGTAAATACAGACAGAACAAGAGAAAATGCATTGAAAACCTTGTTGAGGGATATTAACCTTTACTGAAATATGAAGAAGGATGGACTGGTTTAACTGATCGTTGTAGTTTTTCTTCCTCAGAAGGTGCACGTAGCAGCGTTGTAAATCAGCCTGTGTGGATTTGCACTTGAAAAAAACACATTCATGTGAAATTTACACACAGTTTTGTTTTTGATTAGTAAATAGTTCTAAATTAAATTTGTAATTGCAGATTGGCATCACATTTAGGTATGTTTAGGCGAGCATTTCTCTATAAAGCTCATTTTCACTGAGAACCAAAATGTTTGCTACTTGCATTGCATCTTGCACTTGTTTGTTTTATTATTTTTCCTGGAACTGTGTTTGCTGTCATTTGCAAACAAGGGAGATCAGTCTGTTATTTACTGAGGCTGAGTGAAAATACAGAGTATTATCCAGTTAGAAGACACAGTACACAGAGTAAGCAGATCAGGAAAATGTATTTCAATGCCAGCTTCATTAAGTCGATAATCATCTCAATATATTCCCTTACATCTTCAACAATTAGTAGCCATGGTTTAATTTTTGGGATTATCTTTAATCAATGGTACCAAGGAAATCCTCAAGAAAAATTCCATGCTAATTGGAAGTTTCCAGAAAAATATTCTCATGTGTAGGGCGTTGAAAGAGTAAGAGGCACAGGACCAAAATTTGCTCATTAGATCTAGATTCTAAATGGTGGGATTCATTACAAACAGCAGCTCATCTCTGAGGAAACACACCGGAATTTCTGTCATAAACCATATGTTTATTTAAAATATAGTCTTGTTTCCAGATCCCTCAACAGTAGGACGTGGCCACGTGCAGGGACCTTGGTGGCCCAATTAGACTGGTGTCAGGGTTCAGTATTCTGTGACTGTGCTTATGTCCCCTGGCAAGACCATGAAGAATCACTTCTGTTCTTGAAAAGCAGTCAGTGTGCTATTAACTTTGCTCACATGCTAGCTTTTATGCTGGGCTTTCATTTTTCTGCCATTTTAAAGTTGAGTTTCTGAAGGCATTTTTTGTGAAACTTCTTCAGAATTTTCAACAATAGATTATTTTTTTTTTTTATAAAATCCATAAATCTGTGGTATAGAAAATTTGGCAATAAAATAACACCATAGAAGAGTCACCGGGAAGAAATCCCCCTGGTGAAATNCATGCTAGCTTTTATGCTGGGCTTTCATTTTTCTGCCATTTTAAAGTTGAGTTTCTGAAGGCATTTTTTGTGAAACTTCTTCAGAATTTTCAACAATAGATTATTTTTTTTTTTTTATAAAATCCATAAATCTGTGGTTTAGAAAATTTGGCAATAAATAACACCATAGAAGAGTCACCGTGGAAGAAATCCCCCTGGTGAAATCCTCCAAAGAGAAGCATTTCTGCCAGGAGTCCACCCGTGTGAAGCCTGGGCTGCTTGGTACATCGCTCCCAGTTTTCATAGGCTTAGTCCAGGCCGGTGCTGAGATGTTCATGTCCACACTCCATCTTTAAGGTGAGCAGAAAGTTTTGAAGATAATACTTCCCCAAGGATCAAATCCCTTCCTCAAAAGCAGTCTGAATTTTGGCCTTGGATGTCTTTATCATAAAAGAAACGAAATGCTGGGTGCTATGTCAGTAGATTGAATATTTAATATCTTTTGAAACTTAATGAAATCTATGAAAAGGTCCCTTTTCCCCCCAATAATAGTTTTTTTAGTAAGTTGTTTTCTAAAAATAATACTAAGAAAAATATTTTTGGCTAACATGCTTCAGTTTAATGTATTTGCAGTTTTATTCTGAACTCAGACAATGATCTCTGATGGCATTGCTTAGGAAGACGTGGCTGTGTCACCGGATCAGTGGCAGTGGAGATGAGACAAGCTAATAAATATTCTTGGAAGCATTTACTGGCTGCTGTGGCGTCCAAAATATGGTCTGCTAAAGCCAGTTCTGTATCTGATGGGGGAAGACTCCTGGCTTTGTCGTTGCAATGTTAAACATCTCTTGTTTTGAGGAATGAGAACTCATCAGGACATTAGTTTCAGAAGGAAAATTCCACAGTCCAAAACTTCCGATTCATTTTGTTCCTGTCTAGAGATGAGAAAGAACCTCCCGTTTCCTTTTATTTGCCGTAAAGGGTCTCATAATTGAAGACAGTAAAATATCAAAGTTGTCTACAGCTGCACACAGGCATCAGGCTGCTTTGAATAGAGTAGATGAAGTCTTGATTTTACAGCCTTCAGTGTCCATTGAAGCCACACAAACATCTTTTATTCATTCTACATAGCTATTCAAGGTATATTATTATTTTTAGCTGACTTTATCGATTTTAAATAAATGTTTATGTGAGATAAAGTGTTAACAGTGTGTTTTGGAACGTGTCATAAAATCTGCTGAGCATCATGTGGATTGATTCACACCCAGTATGAAATACACATAAAGCGTTTCCTTGCAATTTCTTGGTTTTTTTTTCTGATCATGTCTTTTAATTCTCTCTTTCTAATGGATTAGTCAGGTTTTCTCACTGTGGTGAGCCAAAAGGCCCATGGACTACAAGAAGCTTCAGCGTTTTCCTGTGCTCCCTGCTGCTTTGTGTATTCTGTCACTGGCAGATTCACTTAATTATATGACAGGCAGTAACTGCTCTCTGAGGGAGTAAAAACAACTGTTAAATTCATTTTAAAATTATATCGCTTTGCTCTGTTCGCAACCTCTTTTAAATAAACGTTGAGGGTAGAACTATTGATGTGGTTTTTAAACTTCAAATTTCGGTTAGTTCAGATCATTTTAAATAGTCCTTCAGCAAGAATAAATCAGTTTTTATAACTTACAACTTTCAATTACCGTCTTCAGAGAGAATAACAGCGTGTTTCAAGGAGCTGTAAAGTACAACAACAAGGCAACGTTCCTGTTCCATTTGTGCAGACGTTAAGCTCCTGCGGTACCTAACGAGGCTTTTTCAGAAGGAAGCGCATCCTGGAGGGATCCGTGCGTGTGTCACTCTAGGTGTGGCTTTGATCTTGGGTCTGAGTTTTCGCTGAGGGAACTTCCTGAAAAACCTTAATGGGGGGATGACGCTGACCTACTTTCCTGCATTTCAGCTGTAAAAATGGACTGAGAATCGCATCTGCACCGATGTGCCACTGGATTGCACAGAAAGATGTTTCCTCTGTACCAGTTGCAAACTGGTGGCTCTGGTGAAGGAGGAACATTGGGCTTAACTAATTGCTGACACCATTGCAAGGTATGAGACGAGGCAAATGCTTTAAAATGTAGCAGGAACAAATTTAAACTAAACTGGGTAGAAATTCTTCTTTAGAACAGGCAGAAGTGTTCAATATTTAGAACAAATACTCTGGAATTAGACAGATGGATTGGTTGTACCGAACCCACACAATAGTGTGCATTAAATACAGAGTGTACCTTGTCGTTTATTCACTGTGTGCTAAAGGACCCAACTGGTTGGTTCTTATCTGTGAATGTTAGTTTTTAACAAATCTTTCAGAGCCTGGTACAATCCAAAGGCTTGTATGACTGCTGGTGTCATTCCAGTCCTTGAAAAATACCCAAGAAGAATGACTGGAGCAGCAATCTCATTAGAGGCCACCGATCCTGGACAGCGTAGCTGAATGGCTCAGTTGGCAGCAGAAAATGCTAAATTCACCCTACTTCAGTTCTTTAGAGGGTCATTTACTGATTTATTTCTGCCTGAGCTTTGTTTCTATGTATGCAGATTTAGCTAATAAGATAGACTTTGGAAATAATGTGGAAGTAGCGTGATTTTTCTCTCCTGCTTTTCAGACCTCTTGCCCGATGTTGGCAGTTGCTCAAGCAGCAGGTCACTCTATTTTTTTTTTCCTGCTGGACCAGGGCTGTTCCGGGTAAAGTCCATCCCTTTAAGTCTCCCTCGGTCCAGCTCTAAGATGATGGGTCCTAGGGGAGAAAACGATGACCACATTAATTTCTAGCTGCTTATTATGTAGGTTTTCCTCTGACCGATTAAACAACTTGGTTCTTGAAGCGATAGTACCCGGATTCATTGCGTCTGCCAGCGCTTTACTGGTGAAGCAGAAACGAGGAAGCAATTGTTTGAAAATATTGTCAGAAAAGTTTGGCATGAACGCTCCTCTGAAACATCTGTTTCTTGTTTGCATTCTCTGGCCTCCTCTGTAGCATTAACCACTTCAGTAACTACTTTTTTTTTTCCCCCGTTATGATAATGCCATATTCTGTGATCTAAGGATTTTTATGTTTTTTATAAGACCTTTACATCTTCTCTTTTTTTCACAGACACAAAAACAGATCAATGAAACTTTGCTAAATTGACATAGGCAACATTAATTCCAGGATAACTCTGTTACTGATTGACCTGATATTTTCTATTTTAAATTAAGAAAAAAATTAGCATACATAGCAATAAGATGTGTAGAGAATAATATTTTCTCCAGTGAAATCTCATTCAAATTGCCAGGCATACAGATTTATTTAAGACAAAGGTGAGAAAATACTGTCCTTTAAGTCAGCTTCAATGAAATGATATAGATTAGAAAAGCCAGCCCTGAACAATAGAAACATGAAGCATTTCCCAATACCAAATGTCATTTTTTTCCCTTCCTTCACTCCTTTTGCCCTTCTTTCCCTTTTTTTTTTTTGTTCTGTCGCTTGCAGTGCATGGATTGGAGGGTTTCATTATTTAGTACATAAATAAGTATTCTACCTTTTGTAGGTGACTTTCAGAAATTTGCTGTCTTAGATTCATATCATGGAATTCAAATGGTGATACCTGCTACTCCAGGCTCCGAGTTGTTATTCTAAGGCTTCTAGTGCTTTGTGCCTTTATCTGGGCCTTGATGGATGAACCTGTGTATGCACAACCATAGAAATTGCAGAATTTTTACCCTTTCATTTCACAGATCTTACTCCACTTTTCAGAATGATAAGCTGGGAACTTGAGGATGTATTTCAGATAGTTCTGTAAGATGGTACCTGAAGTAGAATGACCTGTATCCTATCTTCCCAAATGTCTCAGGAGTTCCCCTATCACCAAGGTGTTTCTATGTTGCAGCCCTACTTGGTAAAATGGGCCAGTTCTCCACCCCCATGTGTCCATTGTAATAGTCGTAGAACTAGAGATCACGAGAGGGGAAGTTTTGCACGTAAGTTTGAATTATGTAATGTGAAAAACTGATGAAAAAAATATGTAAAATGATATAGGGAAAACCAATCATTTCACTTTGTCCAAATTTTCAAATGATGGACTTACATTGAACGCTAACTTCTAACACACTGTCTCTTATCGCTTAGTATAATCCAAAATAATTGCACATAAAATTAGCATTCAATTAACATGAGTTACATTTCTCTAACTGCTACTAACTTTGAATCTCCATTTGCAGATTGTCCTAACTTGATAATAATATCTGTCTTTTATGGTGTCTAATTGACTTTTAGAACAGATAAATTAGGTTTTCCATTAGAACATAAGAAATGCCCTATTGGCTGAGAGTAATGGTCCATCAAGCCCAGTATTCTGCCTTGCCACTAGCAAAATGAGAAGCTCTTTAGGGAGAGGATGCAGCTGTTTCCCCTTGTTCTCTTCCAGCATCCAGAATTTTTTGGATTAGGGATCCTGGAGGATTCAGTCCTGCCCAGTTCTCTTAGTATCTGGTTATGGACTTGCTGTCCATGAGTTTGTCTAATCCTCTTGCTATTACTAAATATTATTAAAATTATGATACAGCTATATGTAATCATAAATGTGGTTTCTGTAGAAGAGATTACATAAGGACTATTCCAAACAAAAGTAGAATCATAGAATGGTAAATACAGGATGGCTTTTGGTTTAAAAATGGAGACTCTTTCAAAAAGACCCCAAACCTTGGCCAGTGACTTAACAATTGAGAGGTAGCACTTTCCCTGGTAAAAGAAGAGTGTTTGCATGCAGGAGTCTGCAGGGAAAAAAGAAAGAAAGAAAAAAAAAAGGCAAAACCTTTTTGTATGATCTTTCAGGGTATTCATGATTCTCTAAACTTGATTCCCAAAGAGGGTGATATCTGTTTCTCTTCTTTCATCGTTTCTTTGAGGCTGTTTCACAAAGGGCTAAGTTCGAAAAGGTTTCCTGGGTGCTGTGCTGACAACATCACCTTACAGATACGGCTCTGCATTAGTAATATAGGAATTGAAATAAATTGTCCCTTAATCACTAAACCCCAGCCTTTAATCACTAAAAAACAGCCTTCTTTTCAGAGTTAGGAGTTACCTGTCCCTATACAGATCTTACTGATATAATTTACACATCACGGCTTTTGCTGATACAGAAATGCCTTTAAATCTTTAACTGAATTTACGGTGTGGGCAAAATTCTAAGCCTTTACTAACAGAAGTGGAAGAAATTTCTTGAACTCTCTAACTCTACTGAACACCACTGAAGCATTTTCACAATCTGCCCGATCATCACTGCATTGAGCTGATTAAGGATTAATGTCTTATAAAGACATTCCACTTGGGAGGGGGATTAACTATGCATCAATCCATAGCAATAACTCATGAATCATCAAAAAATGCCCTGAATAGCCATGGTTAGCATGGAATGTTTTCTCAGTTTAAAACACCCTTCATCAGCTTCCCCTGGTAAAGAGACTCAAACTCTAGCAGCCTCCTGGAGTTTTTGGATGTTAGATATACAGCTGTTGAGTATTGAAACCTCCCTCCTCAGCCATGGAATGACAGCTGACAAAAATTAGCTGAAAACTAACCAAATGCCACTTTTCTTATCAGGAATTTATTGTACACTTTCCACACCCAATGATTATCTTAAACGGTTAACAGCAGAACCCTCAAAGATATTGTAGGTAAACATTTCTGGGCAATGTTATATTTGCTGTTTTCTTCAGGAGGAAGCCTTTTGGACCACATGACTTGACTGAATTACAGTTTCTTTGAAAACAGAGCTTGTAATTGCAATTAAGTATCTGAAATTACAGCAGTCAAAATCCAATTTCATAAAACATTAAATTGAGTCTGCTTTAGAATGTACTTACACACCGCTAAGAAAGAGAGTGGAACGAACTATAAATTTTCCCTGTTACTTGCCAGCCAGAGAGCTACAATAAAGTACATTTGCAAGATCTCGTACAAAGAAATTGCACAGCGTGTGTTTTCATGACCTGGAACTCCAGTGAGTGGCATCGCTTCTTGTTCCTGCGAGGAGTGGGCTCACACTAACAGCGATGAGCTGAGAGGTTACCAATTCCAAGACCCAGTTGAAAAAAGGCCTTAGATCCAGGAGACATTTAGCAAAAAGAATGTGTGAATGTATACTGGTCAACATCTGGAGACAAACAGGGTCCTGCAGGAGGACATTAGCTGCAAAATACAAGCAAAGAGGATAATAAATGCAGGTTATAAATAAACAATAAGATTAGAGAAGACATTTCAGCTCTAAGCTCTTCTTAGGGCTATGAGAAAATATATTGTGTTTTTTTTTTCTCCACGGCCTCGTAGCTACGATGGTGGCTACGATGGTCTCGTAGCCCAAGTGTCATCTCTTATTTGGCTCTCTTTACTAGTGCAAATTAACCCTTCATTCAGTAGTTTTACACTCGATGGTGAAAATTAGATTAAATTGTTCTCTTTTTACTGTTAGCAACAGTACTGCTCTCAGTAGTTTTCAACAGTCTTAAGCAGTTAATGACTTTAGAGATAAATCATAGAATCATAGAACGGTTAGAGTTGGAAGGGACCTTCAAGATCGTCAGGTTCCAACCCCCCTGCCCCGGGCAGGGACACCTCCCACCAGACCAGGTTGCTCCAAGCCCCATCCAGCCTGGCCTTGAACCCCTCCAGGGATGGGGCAGCCACAGCTTCTGGGAGCAGCCTGTTCCCGAATAGATTGGGGTACACCATTCATTTACAAACATCAGCAAGATGTACAATTATGCTCAGTGGCAAATGGGCATGTTCTGTAGCTCTGTTAAGTCTCAAATGCAAGATTTTTTGGACAAATTTGAAATGCAGATATCCTGAATAGAGTGAAATATTCTGAACTAATTTATTTCTGCCCTTCTCAAAGTCTCAAATATCTTGGGAGTCCATTCAATTGACCTAGGTACAATTATTTTTAGATAAGAAATAAAGATGAATTGTATGATAAACCTCAAAGGAATCACATTAAAAAAACATGTAATGTTTCCAGTGAATTTTGGTGGTATCAGTGTTTTTCGTGTTTATATACTCTTTACTTTTAACTTTCTGATAAAACAAGCCAATCAATATCCTCGGAGAGTTCTGGATGTGTGAGTAGAACATCAGAACCATTGGTTAAAAGCTTCATAATCTCTTTCCTGGTGAAGGATCATTAAAGAGGTTTCCTCTTCTGACTGACATTCCTGGGAACGTGTTTTTAAGCTTTCCAGGAGTGGCACGGCTCTGATAAGGAGCAAGTCTGGGTCATTTACTGTGGTTACAGAGAAACACCGAGGCTCGCTCTGTTGAAGGACATTGATTTTTTCATTCTGGCTTGCATCATAAATAGACATTGAGAAAAAGTACCACTCGATGATTGTTTGCATGGCAAAAGAAAGTTGAGATGCTTTTCGTTTAAAAGGGAATCTTGTTGCTGCATTGATTTTATCTGACTGCTGTTTGTTTCTGTGTACAGATCTAATGTACCATCAGAATCACTAAACAGGGAACACAGCTAGTAAGCACATTGTATGTTGCTTTACAGTAGCAGAACGTATGAGATCTGGTTTTAGAACGATAACATAGAATTTGGCTTTAATTTATCCAAATAGCCAATGAAAATGTCAACAGTCAAACAGCCTGGTTTGCTAGGAAATGAAAATTCTGAGATATATTCTTTCTTTTCCCCCCCTGTTAAATACTGGATTTCCACGCCTTCTTTTCATGTCAAAAAAAAGTCCATTAAATTAGGGAGACTTTTCATCTAAATACTTGAATCACCGTAAGTGTTTGCGTTGCGGGCAGATTCATGCTTAAATTGCCACATGGAATTACTCTACTGAGAAAAAACAACTTCCAATAAATTTTTTGAGCAATTTGCTCTCTCAGCTAATTTTTTTTTTTTTTTAAATCTCTCAGGAAGAATTTTCACTTTATTAAATAACTCTTTTTTCCTGTTGCACCAAAAATGGTGGGTCTGCCTTCATCGAGAGCAAAATTGTTCCTACTCAGGAATCTGGAGAGTATCTAGCCAGTAGAAATGGGATAAGTGCGCTAAATTAATTGTCATTCAGTTTCTACTAATACAGAAAAGTCCTTGAAGGAGAGTGTCACAGGAATAAAGGAATAAAGAACTGAAAGTAAGCAACCACTTAAGAGAGCTGAGAGATGTATTTCTCACCCAGTTAACACAGATGAAAACCTGCTTGCACAGCTTCACTGGCATTTAAGGAGAAAAGCCCAGAATTAGAATGAAAGATCGTGTGCTAGAAAGACTTAAAGAAATGGAAAATATTGAAAAGTGCAACAGGAAATACTAGGATGAATTTCTAATGGTGATCATTATTTTTTTAATAGCCTCCACCTTTTTTTTCAGCTTTTTAATATAAATCCCTCTTACTTCCTTACCAATTCTTCCATGACTCAGTTTTCCTTTATCTTCCACGTATTTTCTTTTCATCATTCCATCTATTATTTCTTCAGTTCATCTTCCCCTGCCCACTTTTTAAGCGTGATCCATAAATTTCCCTTCTTTTCAGAAGCAATTCCTCTGCACCAGCCTGGATTTGCGGTAATCAACCCAGAAGGAATGTCAAAGGCCCCGAATCTACAGGGATTTTCCGGGCACCTTTTTGTTTTCCTACAGACCTTTGTANGGTGTAATATGGCGTTAGATCCAGTTTAGGCTCATCATGAAACAGCATCTAGAGCTTTTCTTTCTTTTTTTTTTTTTTTTTTTTTTCCCCAGCTAAGGCATAAGGAGACCAGAGTATCATTATAAGACTCCTCACCATTGTGGTACCCGAGTAGTGATGTTGCAGCTTTTCTGTCAGTCACCTCGTTTCCCCAAAAAGTGCTTTTATCCATGGAGCTGTATCTTTCAAAGTTTGCCCTGAGTTGGTCCATAGCAGCAAAGCAGCTGTGGGCTTTGTGCAGTGGTTATCAACTTGGTCTCCAGAATGTAAGCTTTTATGTTTAGAAAAAAAAAAAAAGAAAAAAAAGAAAAAAAGAAAAGCGATCAAACCAAAAGCAGTCTCTGCCTTTCCCAAAACTTCTCTTCAACTAGTCATGTCATTCAATTTATGGCTGATCTTGTTAACTCACTGACAAGCCAGACACAAAAGCCTCTCAAAACTGTGTTGTTGAGGAATTGCTTGAGAGCTTGTACAGCCGGAGATACAGGGCAGCCCTCCCAAAACCTTCCCTCAAGAGCTTTGCTTGGTCTCATTTCACACTGCAGACAGATTAACGCTGTGACGTAATCAAGGGCTGCTGGTCTTTCAGGGCCTTTTTCACCTCCTTTGGGACACTCCGTGCTGTGACCCCGTTTTACATCCCTCTGTTACTGGTTCCTGAACCGAGCCACCAGTAGCTGGTGCTGATACCGTGTTCTCCGACTGCTGAGAAAACCCTTGAAAAGCTCTTATTTTAGTATCTTACCAGCTACTCGAGTCCCAAACTGTGAACTCACTTCCCTGCTAGAGGCAGAACAAAATCAGATCTATGAGGAGGACTCTGCTTGTGAGAAATCTAACACAGACGCCGGAGGTTGTGGAACGTGTTAACTGTTGTGTTTGTTCTTTACTCACTCTTGCTACAAACTTAAGATGCATTAGCTTGAATTTTTTTTGTTAGATGTAATGATAAGCCTTTGGTGACCACCATAAAAGTAGGTGAGTTTGTATGTTTTGCTTGGTAAGGAGAGCAGATTAAAACAATATATGCAGTGAGCTGTCAGGGCTCAGAGGACCAGTGGAGACTCTTGAAGCTGCGGTAATGAGTGTGAATGTATCAATAAAGATTAAAAAACTTATTGGTAGCTGTATCGGCATTACTGAAAGGCTATCCCAAACTAACGTGTAGTTTCTGGTTTTCTGATAGTTAAGTTTAAGGATTTGATATGTCTGAAAAACAGAATCCCACCTCAATGCAGATAAATATCTTGTGTTCTGAAGCAGGCCAATGTGTAGGTGCCTTTACCAGGTGTTACAGGATGCGCATGAGCCATAAATGAAACGGTTACAGCTGTTTTCTGTAATTCTAGAGGTCAGGGTGGCACAATCTACTTCGTTTATATTTTATCAGGTCTTCAAAGTTACTTACTGTTTGCAGATTTTCTTCCCTGATATTTGTTTTTTGATGGTTAATGCGATGAAATGAAAAGAAGCCCCTTTGAAGCTTACAGTTGTCATGATGACAGGTTTGCTTTTTCCTTTACATATTCTGATGTGTTCAGTCACGATTCCGTTGTGCTCAAGTGCAGGGTGCTTTAATTTACTTTGTAACTGAGATTCACCTTCCTCTGCATCTTCACAAAGGGCTTTATGTAGATAAATTTCACATCTTGCAGTGAACTTGTCATCTCCTACAATAAGATGGTAGAAATCACAAGAATATAAATATCACTTGAACAATGCATCTTTGGCTGATCTAAATAAAAGGTTGTGGAGATAAAATAAGAAGTTTTCACTAAGTTTTTCTAAGTATTTGTTAAATAGTCTTAGAAGAAGGAGTAGGCTTGTTGGGTTACGGGCAGGTTGGGGATAGAGCCCAGAGGTGGATTCTAAGGAGAACAAAGATGTGTGTGAATTGGGTGCTGTGGAGCTGACCTATATCAAATGATTTTCAAGTTATAGTAGCATCTAATGGGAGAGTAATGGGAGAGACATAGCAATCAGCATAGACTTAAATAGATTTCATGGTGTCTTGAGGACTATTCATGAGTGAGGTGCTTTTAAACAAGAGAATAGGGAGCTGGTTCAGAATACAGCTCACATTAAACAAGACTCCAAAACCAAGAGTAGACTGTAACAGTTATTCATTTACGCTTTGTGACCTTACCTTATTCATGCTCAGTATCACCAGCTTACGGTGGCAAATAGTACAGCTTGATAGATGTTAACAATTTCCATGTTGAGGCCAGAAATGTATAAATTGCTGCTTCTTTTGGAGTGCTTCAATATGGCTATTCTTCAGAAGATGCTACTGATAAACTCACAGCAGAACTTGAGTGCTTTTGTTCGTGGGGAAAAAAAGTAGAAACTTACTGACTTGTAACATTAGTTAAGTTAACCATAATCAGGTGCAATAATTAAAGATTTTTTTAATGTTAGTTTTCCTTTTACTGCATTCATAATGCATGGAAAAGGATGATAATTGTTTTATCGCAAATTCATTGTCATTCGGAATAGGGAGAAAAATTAAAATTTAGTTTTTTCACTGTATGTTGTCAGTAGAGTGGTAGTTGATGAGGCTGCGTTTATCAGCAGCTTCCTCTGCATGTAAGAACATCTTGTAAGAACATTTCACACGAATCTTTCTCTGGTGGCTGTTCATTGTAGGCCACTCTGCCAAGCTACTGAGTGCTTCCAACTCTGTCTAGAAGTTGAGGGAGCTTAGGAGTTTCCTATGTAGAAGTCTTTATTAATCAGGTTAATAGAAGAAAAATCGCGTTCATAGAGTTGTTTTAGCTTACTAAAGGGTAAGAGAGCAGGTCATTAGTAATGATGTCAGATAATGGAAAAATATGTTCAGTGCATGAAACTTTGTATCTAACAAAAAGGTCAGTATATTATAGTAGTTAGTTTATTATAGTAGTTACATCTAGTCACCAATAATATAATCAGCAGGAGCTAAATTGACTGAAGTAACGGGTTAGTGTTCAGTCGACTAAAGTGTTGTAGGAACTCTCCCCTTTGCTCTTTCCCATCCTCCAAAATCCAGGACTTGTGTAAGGAGGGACGCTTGGCCAGAATAATTATTATCTCTTAAAATAGGAGTGTCTTATTTGTTGCTTTTGTGAAATATTTGTCACACTGAAGTTTACACCTGACCTTTCTTTGGAGTAATTTTTCCAAGTTAATACGATTCCTCAGAGGAAGACACATGTCTCAGTTGTCCTGCTCAGATTCGCATTGAAGAGAAGATAGCAAACACCAGGTACTTCAAAAAAATACGCTAGGGTCACTTAGGACTTAGGTTTCTGTTCAGTGTCAATAGGTTGATGTGATTTAAGAAGTTACTATGCCTTTTGCTATCAGTTGCCCCCGTTCTGCTAAAGGCTGCCATCCTAGAGCAGAGCTAGCTGTAGGAACACTCCCCAGATGCTGAGGGCAAAGTCTACTGTCCCTGTTTAAACCACAGGGAGAGATCTGAGCTAATAAGTTTGAATTGACATTGTACAAGTAGAGAGCTGACCTGTGGTTTAATAACCTGTGCCTGGGAGGCAGGGAAGGAGAATTGGTATGTTCAACTGAGCTGAGCTCCAGAGGGGCCGTCACGCTCCCAACTACTCACTGACCACACGAAATGAATACAGGAACCCCTCTAGCATGTGATATTTTGCACCCTCTTATTGCTCTTCAGCTACATTTTAACTTGAGGTTACTTGCGTATGTTCCAGCATTCTCTTATAAACTCAATTCCCATCTTGATACCCTATCAACATCAGCAAGAAAAAATAGCAGCAAATTCTTAGTTTTAGTAGAAAGTTACTCTGAACAGATTGCGTAGCTCATAAGGATGTTCAAGCCAGAGGCCTTTTTAAACAAGTGAAAGGATAGGATAAAAACATTCTCTGAGCTAACAAAACAATTCAATTGATGCTCTGAGATAGACTTCGCAAATTTACCTCTCTGTTAAAAGAAATTTTACATGGAAATAGGGTTTGGATTAATTTTGCTGCTTGTTGTGGAGACTCAGATATAAAAGCATTATCTAGCCTATATTTACAAGAAAAAAATGAATTAAAGGATGAAATTTAGAAATTATGACAGTCTAACGTCCTTCTCTGCTACTAGTGGGATCCCTTCTATACTCTGTTAGGCTTGGATCTGCTGTATTGGTTGAGGGAGCCTGTGTGAACCTACTGATGCCTAGAAGAATATAATCCAAGCAGCCACCAATTCTTCGGTATTTTATGTCTCTTGCCGTTTATTTCCAGCTTCTCTGGTTTTATGAGTGTAGAAAGTGACTTAAGTTATGAGTCAGATGCCTGAAGGTAGTGTCTGGTGCCATTTTAGACAATCTGCACAGTCCCACTTGCCTCCAGCTGCAGCTCCAGGAGGACACAGGTCTCCATTATGTCTTGTGTTGTGTGTACCATGTTGAGTGTCATATCCCGAGTCACCTCTCATGGCATTTGATGCCTGGTTTTAGTAAGCATTCCAAATCTTGGGAGTAGATCCATCTAAAACAGGTTAAGAAATCTAAATCCAAGTGTCTGGATGTATATGTAGATGTATAAATTCGTTGTACAGCTGGTAAAGATGTGTTCTGCTACCAAGCTGGCTTGAACAACTGAGCAATTAAGAAGCTAATTAAAGAAGAGGACAAGAACAAGCAATGAGGGTACTAACTTCTTTAATCAGGCATTTAATTTACCTCCTCACGTGTGCATGCCCTGGCTTACAACCATTTATACTCTTGCACATCCCATAAGGAACAGAGTGAGGTAAACCTAAGGACCTAAAGTAAATCATGTAACTCTTCATTTGTGCCTAACGATGCTAAACTTATGGAAAAGAATGTATACCTCCTGGTTTAGGGCTCGAATTGAATGTTTTAAACCACCCCATGGCCTCTCAGTGAACAGAGAACCTGAACTGACGTAACATTAACGAGAGGAGGAGTTATTATCACGCCAACCATCCATTTCTAACTCAAATCAATAGAATGTGTTACGTGACCAGATTGAGCCTTCATCCGAGTTCTTACATTTATTGAGAGGTGTAGGGAGGTGGGACTTTGTTTCAGAATTTTATCTGTTTTAGGCAAGAACCTGATAACCTTAGGAACCGGGAGAGTGGGAGAACATCAACAAAGATAGAATGGCCATGTTTGCATGTTTTCTTTCAGATTTGGGGCCTAGAATACCAATTTCTTTATACAAGGTAGTAACATCTAAATAAACAAAAATCTTCCTCATACATATCATTTTAGGCAATGGCTATAGGTGGAAAAAGCTGGAGGACAATTTTTTGGGGAGCAGTTGGTAGCACATTGGTACTGATTAGTCTTGATACTCAGTTTATATGATGTTGCCTTTGGAGAGAAGAGAGCTTAGTCATGAAGGTGCCTGTAAGCTACTCCTTAGAGGCATGGAGCAGTCGTCGTAGAGGAATAGTTGGGTGAAAGTGTCAACAGTGGCATTATTTGTTTGCATCTGAGAGAAACCATACTTGATTTGCTCATTTCAGTGCTAATACTAGAGTTGCATCAAGAGTGCTGAGAAGCATTAGAAGTTTTTACTTGATTTCCCGGTATAATTTCAATATTCAGAAAGGATCCCTCCACCATTCCTGTCTCCTGTGGTTGTTCTTCCTTGCATGTCCCTGAGCGTGGATTAATTTATGTAGTGCAGAGGACCTGTAGTTGCCTTTACATTTTCAGCTCTTATTCTCTGAATGCAGAAGACCAAATGCAATGTTTACAAGTAAGTTGGTTAATTAGTTTAAATATATGCATTTCACATTGACCTTATGAGACAATGTGCGAGTAGTAATTGAAATAAAATCGCCACATTGTTTTCCTTCCAGCTTCTACAGACATTTACAGTTTTATGTTCCTACTTCTCTGTACCGTGGAAACCTCTTGGCATCAATGACATTGTGATCCTGTCAAGGGTTTTATTGTAGAAATGCGAAAACAAACAAAACATAATGGAGAACAAAAGAAAAATGGGTAAGGAGAATATTTTATAGGCACCAGCTTTATCATTCTGCAGCTTTGTCGCATGGTGTCATGTAAAGCTTTGGTACAGAAGGTCAAAAAGAAGGACACTGCTTAGTATCATAAATAGGGAGAACAAAGAGGTTGCAATTTAAGAGAAATAGTGAGATTTTTGCAACAAAGTTGGTAAATAAAATACCTGTCACAGCACATACGGTGATTTCATGCCCTCTACAATTAAGAATCACCTTGTTGGACAAGCTTTCCTTTAAAAAGATCATGCAGGAAGGTTTGAGAGACATTCTGTAAGAAGGAAATGCTGAATTCAAGTGAAAACTCTAGATGGATGGTGGGAGCTGTGAAGAGTGTTACATGCCCCTCAACTGAACAAAAAACTTCTGTACTCTGCTGTTCACCTGCCTTTGCTGACACTGGTTCCCTGGGTGCTCTGAGACCTCCAGGGTGACGTAAAGAATGGAACATCTTTGGGAGAGTGATTGCAGCGCTGTAATTGAACTCAGTCCTTTCTAAAAGGATACATGGACCCCGTCTCCCTGTAGAGTGGTCTGGTTGTCTGTCACGCTGGAGCTGGGTGACACATGGCTGCCGTGGCGGCGGGTGATGCCAACAGTCAAGCTGCGATGCCCTGGGACCAACAGATTGTGTGTTCCCAGCATCGTCTCCAGCTCCCCAGTGCCTGTGAGCCATTCCCATCCACAGCCTGGGAATCCGGAAAAAGAAACTGAAAATCAAGTCAGTGATTCTGAAAAATATCTTGATCTTTACCAGAAAAGACAGAGTTTTGTGGGTTTTTTCTCCAAACAGTTCTCAACAAAAGCAGAACTCAGAGAGATTACGATGTCTTCTAACTTTTTTCTTGCCTTTTAAATCTGACAATTAAATTAATGGTAGTTAGTAAACTATCCATGAGCCAGCAATGTGTCCTTGTCTCCAAGAGGGCCAGTGGAATCCTGTGGCCAGTAGGTGGAGGGAGGCCACTGTCCCCCTCTACTCTGCACTGGTGAGGCCACAACTGGAGTACTGCCTCCAGTTCTGGGCTCCCCCAGTTCAGGAGAGACAGGGAACTACTGGAGAGAGTCCAGCGTAGGGCAAGAAAGATGGTGGAGGGATTAGAGTATCTCCCTGATGAGGAAAGGCTGAGAGAGCTGGGATTCTTGAGCCTGGAGAGAAGGCTGAGGGGAGACCTTATCCATGCTTACAAGTATCTGAAGGGTGTGTTGAAGGAGAACGGAGCCAGACTCTTCCCAGTGGTTCCCAGTGACAGGATGAGGGGCAACAGGCACAAGCTGGTCCATGGGAAGTCCCATTCAAATATGAGGAAAAACTTCTTTGAGGTGAGGGTGTTGGAGCCCTGGCAGAGGCTGCCCAAGGAGGGCATGGAGTCCCCTTCTCTGGAGACGTACAAGCCCCGTCTGGATGCCATCCTGAGTGATGTGCTCTGGGCAACCCTGCTTGAGCAGGGGAGTGGGACGGGACGATCTCTAGAGGTCCCTTCCAACTCAGACAATTCCCTGATTCTGTGATTATGTTTAAAGAATGCTTTAAAGAAATATATTAACATAAGGTTAAGGTCACCATAATGTAATGTAGATACATAGAAGACACTGTGTTAAATTCCAAATACCTTTAATCTGTAATGTAATTAGCTTGATTAAGACTGGTTATCTCAGTTAATTAGCATATCTATTAGAAGCACTGACTGAAGTGTTTTTCATGATCACAACCAGTTCTTTATGAATTTTGACATTGTTTCGTTGTGCCTGTTGCCAGGTTAACTGGAAAGAGATCAAATCTCCTCAAAGATGTGAGACACTGTCGGTGTGGTATAAGCACTTCTCCCAGAAGAACTGGCAAATGATGAAAAGATGAAGGGATGAGATTTGTTTAGTTAAGGAAGATAAGGAAGGAACATGATAACATTTTCCAGTGTGTATTAGATTATTAAGTGGATGATGATCAGATTTCCAGTTTAGCTGGTGGGGAAAGGAGGTAGAACAAGAAAAATCAGCATAATTTATTGTAAGGAAGATTTAGGTTAGGTAGGGGTTATTTTTAACTGAGAAAAAAAGATACCGATTCTTCTCTGTGAGAAGATCTTTTGGCATATCCTTAGCAGGTAACTCCTGTAAGCATGATAAGACAAGTTTCTCTTTGGGCTATTCTAGGCATTGCTAATCAAGATTTGTCTAGATGGTCTCTTGGTTCTGTGATTCCTGCTTTTGTGGTTAAGAGGAATGGGATATTATTCATAGGGAGTTCTATCTAAAGGATGGGACGGAAAATTTAGGAAGGCACTCGCTTCCCAAAACTGGTGTTTCTGAAGTCATGACTTCAGTTATATCGCACACATAAAAGGCCCAAAAAGTCAACTAATAATAAGTAGATAAATTTTATACAGGATTTTTCACATACTGTAAGCGTAACTAAACAAATGTGTATTGGAAGAATTATATATTTTGTTATTTTGGTTTTATTAGAAATGGTCAAGCTAGGAACATTTAGCAAAAAGCCATGCAGAAAGGTACTTTGTAGATTTTGCTTGTGGTATTTAGCGCGTATAGAAAGTTTTTAATTTTCTTCTACAGTATTATTGAAAGAGTTTATGAGATGCTTTACAAGTTTCTCATGGTTGAAAAGCTCAAATTGACTCTGCTAACTTACCTCCCGTGAGACTGAGTCTATACTGCATACTGTAGTAAATTTTTACAATCAATTTACTTAATTAATTTAGTAGATCAATTTATTTTTTTCTGTGATGTATTCCTTCAAGGGCTTTAAATTTTTATTATTTTTTTTTCTTTTCTGACTATATTTTTTTTCCTAAAGCTTTCATGACTTTCACTTTGATATTTATTTACTGAATGTTGAGACTTATCACTTTAATATATTATTCCTTTGTGGTTCTAATGGATTAAATTAAAAATACATGTTAAAAAGTGTTTCAAGCTGCATGCCTATTAGTATTGCCTGTCAGGGCCACAGGGAGTTTTATGGCTCTGCTTGGGTCATGGGTCCATGTTCAAAAATCCAAAAGACTTTGGGCACAAGTCACTTGATATGTACATTTTCTTAAATATTTTCTCTTCCCGGTTTGTTTTAATTCTGGCAATATGTAGTGCTGCACTTTAAAGTTGAATCATCCCCGTTTTCCCTGTGAAGGCTTTTAGTTATCAAACTGTATAGCAGCCATAGGTGGAAGAAGTCAAACGATCTCCTTCCATATGATGATCTAGTGTATTCATTAACTCTACACAGACTTCTGTATTTTGACATCTTTTTCTGAATGAAAGCAATACAATGTTTTGTTGTCGACATAAGAATAAAACTGAATCTTTGTAAAGTTATTCGTTTAATAAGGTTTGGGTTTAGTGAAATAATCCGCTGACTTGATTGCAATTTCTTTATATTAATAGATTTTAAATCACATCTGTTTTAACCAGTTTGTTATATCGTTTCTCAGTTGTTTGGAGTTTCTGTTCTTTCCACCACAGCCAGTTCTCTTTCTTCCTTTCTATCCCTTTCTTCCCACCCCTGTTCCTACACACCTCCTTTTTGTATCTGTTATAAATTTAGTTTTCTTATGATACCCAAGACTTAAAAGAAGTTTTGTTTTCTTGTTTGGATATAATACATGTTTTTAATTCTTGCATACCACCTCATCCTTGTCACGTCTTTTTTGGTTTTTTTGGCCAATTGTGGGCAAGAGCATTTATCTATATTTTAATTGCTGTTTAATAATTACTTTCTTGAAGGTACTGAGAAGATATATTTTAATTAATGGATGAGATTAAGTGCATGGCTGGATTTACTTTTCTTCATTTCAAAGCAGGTGGTTTTCATGACTTCTTCCAACCCTGCCTGCCCAAAAGCAGCAGGGCATCATCTAAGAAAAACTTGTTAGTTGGCTAAGCCTGCTTTGCTCTAAATTTGTGTATGATAGATGATGGCTTCCATATAACATTAGCTTAAAACATTAAAGACTTGAGGAGCATTTCAATCAACTTCAATTTTTCAATTGATACGCCTGAGCAAGCTGCCAAAGTGTATTATTTAGGTGAAACCTTTTTATCTGGCTCCATGAGAATGAGAGCCACTGACTAAGACAGATTTCCCTATTGCGTGTGTTTTCAGAAGTTTGCTGATTTACAATTTATGTCTTGAAAGTCTGAACCACTTGAGAAACCAATTGTTTTAGGGAATTCAGTCATCGAGGTTTTGGGCAGGAAATTGCAGATGAGGTGGGGCTTTCTTCTGTCTAAAGTGATAACTGTCAAAAACGCTCCTGTCCCAGGGCAAGACCAAGATGAGCCTCCAGCATCTTAATGGAAAATGGGACTTTATAAATCAAACTTCATTGCTCTGAAAAACAAATAGCAGCTTGCATAAAATAAAACCTCTTTTATAGCAATCTTTCTCCATGCATCGTGCTTACAGAAAAAAGTTCCTGGGAAAGTTTAGGCAAGCGTGTGGCTGAAAAACATTTATTTCTGAAAGCCATCTGTTGTAAGAGGGATAAAGAAAACTCAGAACAAAAATCTGATTCAGCTGAGTTTAACTGCTTTTTTTCAGGTGAGTATTTCTTGAAATTGGCTGGTGCTGGCGGCTCCTGCTGTATTCATAACTGAGGGGGGTGGATACTACATTTCTTGCTTCCTTGGGCAAACTTTGTTCTACTTTTCTGTTAGAATAATTTTAAACCCACGTCAGGTAATTTAGCGCAGATTAATCTTTCCCTTCTATTTAGGAATGGAGCAGACTGTTGTAAGTAGTGAGGAAGAAAAGCTTTTAGAAATGAGACTAGAAACGCTAGCTTATTATAGTGAATCATTTTAATCAGGGGCTGGAAGCCTTCCACCAGCCCTCTCTCCACAGCCCTCCGAGATACGCTCGTGGAACTTCTTTTGCTGGGAGGACGACATATGGGAATAAAACAATTCTTTTCCATGCCGTTCCTCCCCTCCCTTGCTTCTCACCAAAAAAAAAGTTTGGTTATGCAGAGATCACTAGCAGTTCTATCAGCATGACCTGGTATCCAGGCAACCCAAAACCTTGTCAGCGGTAACAATACACAATGAATAACTCCGGGCTGATGAAAGCGGGAGAGTCTCGTTTGACAAGATAGCACCTGTTTCGCTCTGAACAGCCAGTGTTGAAATAATGATGGCATTAGTCAGGGGAATACAAGAGGTTCAAAAGGGTTTTTGTGACTTTGAAAGCGAATTGCAGCACGGGGAGCCATCACCAGCTTCCTCTTCAGAGATGGGTTGTTATGTCTCCTATTTATTTGGTAGCCAGTTTTTATGATTTTATTGCTCCTAATCTCTTTCTGCTCTCAGCTACGGCCAGTTGCGGACGTGCACAGGCTCAGGTCTTAGAAGTAAACAAGAGTCTGTTGTATATTGAACGTGTCTAACGATGTGCATTATAATAAGCTCTGTGGAAACCACAGTGTGTAATGAGAAAGTGATTCCATTGCTGGCCAGGATTTTTCAGTTCAGGACTCTTCCCCAGGTGTGCCATGCTGCACTTCAGTCATCTCGCTTGGCTGGGACATTGACTTTTCTCCTGCTGAGTGGGACCGCTTACCTGGGAGGTCAGGAAATCCATAATCTGCTGGACTGAAGAAGAAAAAAGAAGTAAGAGGGATATCTCACGATATAAAAGTGGAACGCGTACAGAGGGGACTGAAATGATTCAAAGGACTGAGATCTGGAGAAGCAGTGGGAAACATGAAAGCAATGTACAGCAAAAGGAACGGGAAGATGAGGAAATTATAGAAGCAACTCAGTGGGGAAGCAAAGTATGTAAAACTGAAATATTCAGATGGTGGAATAAGGCAGGAGTGGTACACTGCAGTGGGAGATCATAGGAAAATGAATTAATCAGGCAGCAGCAGCACTACCTTAATGGAATTTAAGCGGGGAGACTGGATGGCCCATGGTTTGATGGCTCACTGGCCTGGCAACCAGGAGCTCAGAGGGCATCTCACTTCTACTCACTCACTGAAGCCTAATCAAGGCTCTGAGTGACCGAAATCATGTGCCCGTGTTGACAGTTTGGTAAAGTGTAAGAAACAAGTTTATTATGCAGGATATCTCCAAGAGGTAATGCTAGAGAAGGGTTTTTTTACCTCTATCAGCTGTGGACACATAGGAAAAAAAACAGTAGCGAAAAGCTACAGTAGTGAAAAGCTCTATATTCCATCCAGACATTATAATCTATCTAATGACTTTTATAAATTAAAAAAAAACCAACAGGCAAAATGACAAAAAAAAATTAGTAGTAGGTAGTGTATTGAATTGCAAAATAAATGTAGGGTGGAAACATGCATTAAACAGAAAAGTAAATAAGGAATAATAAGCTGCCATCTCTTTCCACTTCACCTCCGTTTAATGTCTCTCTTACTCAAAGAACTTAATTAGGGAGAAACTGTTTTATCTACAAAACTTGAAACTGGAATCTTAAGTAAATTGAGTTGTGTTTGCAGTGCAAAAGATGAATGTTAAACGGGGTTTTGCGATCAAAGTAACATTGAGAAGAAATAATAATAAGGAAAGAAACCCTCCAAGTTTTTACTTCCCCTCTTGTTGTCTGTCATCTCCATTTGGCTTCACCCACTTCCACGCCCTCCTGGCTCCTGCCTCTGCCTGCTCTTGGCCTTCAGAATCCCTCTGGAAGCTTGTGCCTGATTTCAGTGAAAGTTGACAGGAAGAGAGATGTCTTGAATTCTAAAAAATGTTGATGATAATGTGAAGCTGGATGGAAGCGAGAGACCTCTAATGCATCTAGTGTGAGAAAAGCCACAGCCCTTTGTAGACATCAGAGAATCCACGTGGGAGCTCAGCCTGAAGGTACAATCTGAGAAGAGACGAGTCTTTATCAGTTCCCTGCTTATGGAGCTGATTATTCCCTTTAAACCCGCTACCTATGTTTTGACTATTCTTTTCTACTGTAACGTATTTTCTTTTTTTTTCTCTGTTTTCTCTGCATCCTGAATGAAAGGTGTCTTTCATCAAGCAGAGAAGAAAATATGGTTTCTGAACAGAAATTAGAGTGGTCAAAAATCAGACATTGGCAGCCCAAAAGGCTGAGGAAGGTGAACAGAAGCAGCTGAAATACCCTGACACATATACGTCAGGAACTGAAAGGAGTTTGGAAAAAAATGATCCAGTAACCACACATATACATGAATGTCAGTGGTTCTATCAGTTTTTGAAAGTTTGAGGTGAACATAAGAATGGGCAGAAAATATACAAAACAGGCATATTTTTCAAAAATGTGCTGTCGTTTTTCACTCATTAATACAACCTCTCATGATCCCATGAGAGATCTTCTGTCATGTTCTACCACTAGAAAAAGCAACAGCCCAAAATACCAGATATAATACTTCAACATTTTCAAAGGAAATACAATAAGAAAGCTCACCTGTGTCATCATGGATGCATCCATCGTGGGGCACGAACAACAGTGAGGAATGTGGGGTTACGTGTTGGGTCTTCATGTGTTTGGGGACACATCTGGACTTTGTGTAGCATTTCCCATCTTCAGTTTTAGCGCTAGAGTAGAAGGTTATGACAATCATTGGGTTCAGAGGATTCAAAGAATTAAAGGTGAGGTTTCATGACAATGGAATTATCTTCAAATTAGCCAAAATGTGTTTTCTTTTAAGAATTTTTCCACATTGTCCTGTGAGTGACTAAAGGAAGCTTTAAAAATCCATTTGCCACACAGATATTATGGTAATTAGTGGTAAAATACTCCTCCAAACTTTTAAGGAGTTGAAATTTAAGTGTAGAAAGATAATGTAACATTTAATATACTGGAACTTTTAGGAGGGATAAATGGATGGATATGAAATAGTTGCTTTGGAACTGCATGAAACAATAAATCTCAGTATTATACTCATTGATATCGAAGATTTCTTAAACTGAGCAAATCGTAAAGATTGACTTTTCTCCTAAAGGGACTGGATTATGTTTGTCTGCTATTTGGAGCTGAAAAATGCTGAACAATTTCAGGGATAAGCAAAGAGAGGGGATTTTGTAGATGAGTTTGCAAGTGCTTCTGTCTTCAGTGGACTCAGTGGAGCCACAGGAGCACAATTCTTTGCAGTGCTGGGAGCTTCCAGGGTAGCTTAGTATCCAGCCAACGAGATGAAGCTGCATTAAATTTTTTCGGATAGAAGAGAGGATGTAGAAGCCTTAGTAAAAAGGGGAATTAATTTAAGCTATTTTAAAAATTGAAGTCTTGCTAAAGAAGCTGAATATTATTAATAAAACAGTCTTCAGAATGATCATTGAATTTATGGGATGTAACAAAAAGAAATGCCACATTAAGATTCTTGGCTTTTTTTTCCCCTTCCTTGCTTTTTTTTTTGTTTGTTTGTTTGTTTTGTTTTGTTTTGTTTTGTTTTGTTTTAAGAGGAATCCACTGTTCCCACTGAGTTGGAATCGAGCCAGTCTCCTGGCGGTATCGATCCAATGGCAGATGACTGAGTTGTGTTCAGTGGAATGAATGCAGTGGATTCTGTATTTTGGGAATATTGAAGGTAGACTGACACAGTAATGCAGGGATCTTTATTAAAATTATGAAATTATTTTCAATTAGGGAAAGGCCAGCTGCTGAGTTTGCTTGTTAGAGATGGGATTTGTAGAACAGTTTTTAGTTTTCAGCTTTTACACTTAGGAATGGATTCTCAAACTTTTTATCTCTCAAACTTGAATATCTCTTTAAGATTGGGAGAAAATACGTTTTTGTCTTTTTTCTGGTGGGTATTTTTTCCTCTATTTAGTTACAAAATCATAACAATCAAATGTGAAACCCCAAGGAGAAAAGTTTGAAGTAAATCTTTGTTACTCCTTTACCGTAGACCAAAGACCAGACACATTAATTGACAATTAATAGACTGTCATTCTCAAACAATCCACATACATAGTTTAATTATATCACTTCAAGTGGGCTTGTGGGTATTTGGCATTTCTTAGGCTTCTAATGACTCCATGACTCCATTTTTCAGTGACAGAGGTAACATTCTGAAGACTGGCATCTTGCATTGTACGAACAAGCGAAGCAGAACTTTCCACGAACAGAAAATACTGTCAGTGTGTAATAAGATCGGCTTCCCCTCCTTATTATTTCATATACATTGCTAATATAAAATATGCAAACTAATTTTTCACCCATCTTGGTTTGAATGCTTTGTGAATTCACACTTCAGTAATCTGATCCATCTTAGACACACCATCCAAATATCATTACCTGCAAACTCATGTCCTCCCGTTCCTTGGATGGTATATTTTAAAGATTTCAGATTAGAGAGTTAGCTGGTGCTGCGGGGATGGAGAAAAATGGTTTTTTGAAATTCAAACAGCTTTTCCCAGTGCAGCTGATGAAAGCTTTTTCAGAATCAGTTCTTTCTGCAAGCTGCCTTCCTGTTTGCTTCACCTAATTCATAGTGAGAAAGGACTAGAAATGCCTGACCCAGGAGTTTGTTAGCTATGCTTTCTGCTAGTTCTCTTCTGCACAAAAATACCCTGGAAAAAAGTCTATCAGGTCTTTAAATCTGATCATTGAATTTTGAAAGTGTCTGTTCTTTAGGTGTTGCTTCTTATTGGCTACATTGTAAGCCACTGGAGAGAAAATATTTTTCTGTCTTTTGCGTCTCTTGACCCAGTTTAAAGTTTGAAGTTATAAAAAATTGCACAGCATAGCTAGAAGCGGCTTGGGCAGCGCAGAAAGCCGAGTTCTGGTTCATGAAGAAGTGGCAGAAGTGGCCCGTTTTTGTTGCTAAAGTCACAGATCAGATGCAGACCACACAGAAAAGCCCATTTTCCTTGACTTGTGCTCTTACAGACAAGATTTTGGGGGTGGGAAGAGGAACTGTCATCAGAATCGTGAACTTTGAGGAAGATCTTCTGGATCATTGCAGGGTCATGCAATCACTCTATTTTTCTGTGCTCTGGTTGTTGTAAGCTGTTCTCTTGGTTCGTATAGTATGCTAGATTCCTTCCGTGCACATCAGTGATCTTTACTGCAAGGAAAAAATCAATTTAGTTTATTGAGTGTGCTTATTAAACTCAACTGTTCATTCTAATATTTAGATCCAGTGTGAAACCTGTGCACTGGAGGGGAGTGGTTGGTGGTGGCCACTTGCTCCTGTCTTCTGTAAAGTTGTGCATAAAGGAAAACAGGAAAGTATTTATTTAATATGATTTTCTCTGCTGGCAAAATATGCCTCGGTGTGTAAACAAGAAGTCTTGAGGGTGTACTATTATATCTACAAATATTTATTTCAGCCTTAAAACTTCTTTTCTTCTTATCCATGAAGCCTTTTCCGAAGTGCATTGTAGTCCTCAGTAGAATGTTCTGATGAGCTGTCAGTTAAAAGCTGGTTTATGTCTTTTACCTTTCCACCCAGTTCTAAATAAATTATACTGCTTTTAGTGATAGTATGAATTTATTCAGAAGTGATCACTGAAGAGTAAGACTAAAATTTTTATTTTATTTTTTTTTAGCTTTCTTGAAAATGTTCATCTGACCCTTGTAGTTTACTCAACTATTGTTTCTGTCTTCTCTTTTGTTATCTGTATGCATTATTCACACGGTGCATAAATCTCTGCCTATACGTTAATATTATTCATAATTAAACTCTAGAGAGTTGATGAAACTAAGGATGTCTAAATAGACATGTTTTTTCCCCAGTTAATATTTTCATCCTGATTGACAGTGATAAGATTACTGCAAGGATGCTGATTACAGGCAAAAACAGCCTCAAAGAAACAGGCACTTTGGAAAGTATATACCTCAGTGTTGGCAGGCAAGGCAATTCCAGTTACTCGTTCTTAAGATTTGAAACTCCTGAAGTAAGCATTCTCCAGAGACTGACTGGGCTTGTTTAGGAAGCTTCTCGAGTGCTAAACTGGAAAGACACACACGCAATATAAACTTACCTTAAAAATGGCTGGAATATAAACTGGATCCACTCTCTTGTCTATGAGACAATGGGACTGGTTTGGGGGCAAGGCTCTGGATGACAAACAATAGTTATGACTGGAAAACATTATTATTTTTTTTTATTTTATTTGAATTTAGGAACAGAAACTGTATCCAGGAACAGTAAAGCCATTATGACACTTTATTTTCCAAATGCTACTTTTTTTTTTTAATCTGCTTTTGTAAATATTACAGAAGAAAAAGAGAAATTTGGACCCATGGTAATGATTAGGAATGCATTAAGGCCGTTTACTTTTAAATAGCAAGTTAGATAGCTAGTTAGATGTATCAAACATTGCTATTTTGGGTACTTAATGGTGTTTATATTTAAGTAAAATATGTTGGGACATACAATGTTTTTAAATACAGTTGTACGTCCCAACATATTTTTATGTATCCCTACTACACAAACATAAACATAGGATTCAGTTATACCTACCAACAGGATTCAGGCTTCTCATCCACTGACTGAAAATTAAAATTTTCTCTAATGATCTCCCTCTTTTCTTTCGCTGATTCTTCATTTTCTTCTCAAGGCCCAAATTCCTGATGGGAGCAACTGCAATGTCTCAGTGCCAGGTTCAACAGGATGGCTGAGATCTGGTGGTATATAATTACCTGAAGCTACTCGGGAAAGATGTTTTTCTGTGTCCAAGGTCTCTCTGCCTATGGAGTAGGCAATGCTTGATCTTGTGTCTTCACAGGTTAATATTTCTTCCAGATCTTGGACCCTCTATTTAAAAATAGAGGCACAGTGACATACACATGTGCATCTCATATCCTTACCACAGCATGAATTATATTTGTCTGGGATTAAAGATATTAATGGCTAATTTTGCTTTGTGTCCCACACATACATTCCTAATTGCAAATTGCTGCCACAATCTTCAGAACACAATTCCACCTGACACCGGCAGCAGAGAACAGCCCTTTCCATTGCGACATTGCCCTGCATTTGGAATAAGCACAACTTTTACCTTCGAAGACTCAGTCATTATTAAGGGGACCGGGGGACATGATATAAAAATGGAAATTTGATTAATTAAGGTGTGAGAGGTGAGGCAATTCTTTCTGATCATATATGTCCTTTCCTGCACTTGATTCCCGTGCTGTCTTAAAAAAGAATTGTATCTGCAATATGAGTGGATGTGAAAGGCAGGCAGAATGGGCAATGTGTGGTTTGACTTCCCTCAGGAGGTTGGTTTCAGAAGAAGGATGACTCTGCCGTGTCAGAGCCAGACCGAGATGACGGTGTGTTACTGTCTGAATCCCTCTTTAGCAGATACTTGTAATTTTATTAACCATTTTTTCCCAGTTGTAAATACCATCATTGTCAAAGCAGCTGGAAGTGTGAAGAGTAGCAGAGGAAACATAATGCCTTCTGGAGTCTGAGCAGAAAAGCTGTTACTTTGAAACCCTGGAGAATACAGGCTTGTATTGTCTAACAGGATTACTCTATATTAACTGGGGTGTAGACACCACTCGGAAACAGGACTCTACGGGACAAATGCAACATCAGAAAAATACATTGCCTCAAAATTCTCGCAAGAGAAAAGCTTTAAGGGGAAAAAATAATATCAGAAATAATTTATTGGTCAACTGCATTGTTCTCCTTGTTTGTTCATTGAGACTCGCCATCAATATGCTTTGACAGCAGGTTAAAGTAGAAAAATTACACTGCTGGATAATAAGATCTTGGTTCAAGGTACTCAGCACAATATCCTTGTAGGCAAATGAAGTCTCGTCTCACAAAACTTAGTGTTACAGAAAAAAACCCCAAACAAATGAGTGTTTGGTATAGTGATGAGGTACATGTAATTTAAGTTCCACTCTTGTGGTGTTATCTTGCATATCTAATTTGTTCCTGGACAAACCTTTGTTTCGTCACAAATAGCTTTCAGTTTCCTGAAAATTTACAACAAAAAGTGTTTTCTCCTTGCATGAATGAGTAAGGATTTTACATGCCGGGATCCAGCTGCCTTGAAAATAGATTTCCTAGTGCTGGTACGTCTTGTAGCATTGATGCAGTTATCTGTGAAGCGGGGAATATACCGCCATGCATGCAGATTCCCTTCTTTATCTGCTTCGTTATGCAATACAAACCTAGAGCACGCTGAGATTCTCTTCCTGATGCTTAACTACCATAGTAATGAGTGAGGTGGTGACTGTCATAGTCATTCTTCTGGCAAAATGACACAATTGATAAGAAATCCCAGTGATATAAAGCTGTTCTTCTAATAGTGACTCTAATGAGGGGAGATAAAAGGGACTAAACACAGTCCTTGGAGTTTTGTTCACTAATTTATCCAAAATAACATAGGAAATGCCTATAAGCAGTATATAGTAAAATGTAAGTGAAAAGTAACGCACATTTGAAAAAATAATTTGAATACATACATAGTAATGGGGCTTTAAAGAGAGATGTTAATACCGGGATAAGGGAGGACAGGAACCAGTGCTTGTAAAATATGAGTTCTCTGCTCTGGACTGTGATGTGGGGAATTACGAGGAGTGGCAAAATGCTGACTCAGTGGTGGGATAAAGCTCATTTTGGAGACTGTGGAGGCAGAGTGTAAGTGTGCACGGGTGTAAGGAAGAGGGGCTTAGGCATCAGAATGTTTATTGCTCCTGAGGAGGAAAAAAAAAGAGGCAAAGAAAGAGCTCAGCTTAATTTTCAATTTTGCTATTTATGATCGTAAAAAAAATACCTTTTCCATTCCAAACAGAGCAGTTGTCATCAGGGTGTAGCTGACAGGTGTGCCTTTGGTTTGCAGGGTCGACAGATACTTTTGCTAAATCTTGTACCGTCCTTTGTTTAGATTAGAATGGCATGTTGTGTACAAATAATGAGTTTATAATTATATAACATAAACAGAATAAGGTTGAAAGGTCCATTGGGTTTCATTACCTCAAAGGGCTGCAATGCTTGCACATTGTAGACAAAATTTTACCACTAAAAACAATTCACAAGAGACATTAGCAGGCAGGAATACAAAGGAGCTAAACGCTCTTAGACTCAGGTATCTGTTTTGTAGGCTTAACTGCCTTGATACTGAGAAGAGTTTGGCATCCCTTTTGAAGAGGTGCTTTTAGTACATGACACTAATAGAATACCTCGGTGTAATATTAGATTAACAAAGACAATGCTAAATTATTAATGTTCTTCACCTCCTAGCTTTCTTCTCTGTCCTTCTGCCTGAAGTTATCCAGTATATTGACTTTTATGAAATAAACATCCAATCCCTCTTGCAATGCGGTTTGCCATCCATCGCTGGAATAGATTTTGAATGGAAAAAGTACAGATGCTAAGGCTGCAGTGTTGTCCATCTTGGGCTGGAGCAGAGAATTGCATTAGGACAGCAGCTGTTTAAAAGGAACTGGAATAAATCCCTGCTCTGGGGTGGGTGGGTGCTGTATTCAGATCTGTCCGTGTGCACTGCTCTCTGAGGTTACAAATGATCCCAAGGGGCAAAAAGGGGGAGGTCGAGATCAGCTACTTTTGTAGGTGTCAAAAAGCTGTGTGTAGCTGATGATTTTGATTGTTTCATAGCAGAATATTGAAAAGTTTTAATTCAAGCTAACCTCTAGAAGCTGTAGCTGTTTTTTATGTTCTGGAAGAATATTATACAGTACCGGCAATTGCAAAAACACCTTTCAGATGCCTAAACTGTGGCGACTCACTAGCAGTGTTTAGCCAGTATTATAAAATAGTTACGTGTAAGAGAGAAGCCCTGTGTCAGAACTCACTAAGTCTTCTTTGCTGTCTCTGAACTCAGGAAGAACTTCAAGTCTCTGCCAGAAGGTGAACAGTCTGACACGTGTGAGAGATGAAGTGTAAAAATAAAATAAAAGCACCATATTTTTTTTTTTCTCCATATGAAACTTCCTTACTGGAGCAGTTTTCAAAGTGAGGTGCTTTTTGGTGTTGCTCAAGCTATTCTCCCCGTCATGCTATCAAATAGGGGGGTGACTTTTTATCACACATCATCAAAATACCATGTTCTGGTGATAAAACTCATCAGCAAGAGCTGTTTCATCAGGTTCAGTACAAAAAGAGCTTTTTAAGTCGACAGAACCGATTTCAAACCCCATCTCACATTTGTCTGCTGTGTAGAGAAAAAATGGTTTTACCTTAAACATCTGGCGTTTTGTTTTTCTTCTTTTGGGTGGTTTTTTAAGCCTAATTAATTGTGGACTTTTGTTGCTATTTGGAATTGGAAGGCGTGCAGTGGCCATTAGGGATTCTGATACTCTTCCTCAAGATGTCTCTGCCTTCCACTCTTGCTGCATTACTTATTCAAACATCACTTTTTTATTTTAAAGACTATAGACCTCTAGATGCTGTTTCAGTTTCTGAAATGGCATTTTAATGAAATGGCCATGTCACTTCTTGAAGATTATGATATGAAACAATAAGAGGTGGTTTTAACAGAAGGCGGGGAATATTAGATCGTTGTACTTTGGGTTCCCCAAGATCAAGGCATTGCCAGAAGACTTTGGCAACTGTGCTCTCGTGTTTAAGTATTCTGGGTCTGTAGAGTGTGTGTATGTGTTTAAGAAAAAAAAAATTGATGAATTTTTGAATTAAAATTAAGAATGAGAGGGATGTAATCATTGAGTCTAAGACATGCTTGAAATATCTGAACTTTATGCAGCTTATTTGCTCATTCATTGCAGCGCACAGAAACCTACCTTTGGTGAGCAGATACTTTGAAACCACAAAGTCCGAATCCTTTGAATATTCCTCCCTGAGTCAGGCAAGGGCTTTGATTTTAATAGAGCTGCAGTAAGGATGCAGAACACAGCTCCTTCTTTCGCATATATGATACAATCCTCTCGTATCAGTTTTGTTTAATATCCTGATCATGCAAAGTATTACATGTTCTTGACTTCCTTTAAAGGCAGGAACTGTAGCATCTGTCAACGTTTCTGACAACATTTTCAGAATTCTTGTCACATTCTGCCTTAAAGAAATGATAGTTTATAATCAGTTCTGGATAAAATAATGTTCGCTCGGTCTCCTTTGCCATATCTTCTGATACTGTCTGTAACAAGTCATGTTCCCTTCTTGCACCTTGTCTTGGGAGACTTAATTTACATAGACAATAGCAACCTCCTGCTGGCTGGGCGGTGTGTACTGCATACCTTTAGATGTTGTGTGAGCAGGATAGACTAGACTGTAGAGTAATTCTCATTCCAAAATGTACCGGGAAGCCGAAGGATGATCTAGGAACCCTGGCAGCAATTTAGGTAAGTTCATGTGCTGTGCCTCAGGCGAACACTGATTAATGAAATGGCACGGTACCTAAGCAGCTTCCAGATCTGCTGAGAGAGGCTATTTATGGCAGATACATTGCGTATTTGGACATTAATTGTCTGCAGTAACAATGCACCACAAAATTCCTTATTCTTCTATATTTCAAAGGCATAAATATATATGCAAGAAAAGCCATTCTTTCTGTATGAAGCAAGGGGGGGACATAAATGAAGTGATGCCCCCCAGCCCTTCTTTCCCAGCCCTGCCTTCTTCTATTGTAGTCTATTTTTCTCTGCTTCCAGGATCTCACCCATCTGACCTCTTGTCTCTTGGAGTCAAGCAGGAACATCTGCTCTTCAGACAAGTTCAGAGGACAGATAGGTTTGGGGGGCTTCCTGGCAGGATTCTTGAGGCACAGTTACTTTCAAAACAACAGTAATGGGAATAAAAAACAAAGTTAGAAGGACATAGAAAGCTTGACTTAAAGCAAGTAATTGCTTGTGTCCCTGCTTGACTTAAAGCAAGTAATTGCTTATGCCCCTCATTAGCAAAAGCTAAAGGGCCTAGTGACTGGGGGAGCTGTGATACAGGATTTATTCTGACTAACTCTGCATCTGTAAGAAGTAGTTCCTAAATTTGTAGCAGTCTGAGCTTCTCCAGAGGCAGGAGAGCTGATTCAGCAACAGGCTTAATCCTGCATTTAAACTGAAGAGAGAATTTACTTCCAGTTATTGGTGAAATGATGAGAATCTGTACACTCCATGCTTTTTGAAGTATCTAATTAAAATGGAGAAAAGGCAGATAGCTTGATTTTGTTACAGTAATAACATTCTGGCTCGTCTGTAAGACCAGCTATGTGTTTGCCTTTCATCTGCATGCTCTGATCGATATCTGTAAGCCTAAGCAGTTACTCCCGTCTCTGCAGAAATCCCCTCTCATGCCTGATATTTCTGCTTCCAGTCTGGAAATTGAATTCCTCTCAGCACCTCTAATAACTGTATCAGAGTGGCTGCATGTGGATATGGGTGGTCTTTTGCCTCTTTCCTAAGAGATTTGGGACTTTTCTTTTGCAGGCCAAGTTCCACAGAATTTCCAACTTGTAGTAATTTGCACTTTAAAGGTGATTTAAATCCTCATTAGTTGGTTGATTTTTTCATATATAGCTACAACTTCCATTTTTGCTTTCGGATACCAAGTTCTATATGACATGCCATACTATTTAAAAAAAAAACAAACAAAAACAACTGGGCAGAGATTTTGGGAGCATTTGGACATTTTTATGTACCGATAGAGGAACACAGAGATGCTGGTTTGTAGCTGCAGACCTGTTGAATGCCTCGCAGAAGGTGTGATTGTTCTGTGCTCCTGTCACCCCCATTTGCAGCGATGGCTTCAAGTGTGAAAAAAAATCCTCAAAACTTCTTCTGAAAAAAATTAAAGAATGAAACAGAGAAAGCAAAGCAAGAAAGTGTAATGAAAACATTAGGACTTGTCCTGGGAAAATGGATATTTATAAATAGAATACAAAGTGGGCTGCTCCTCTGTGTGTCACACTTTACATCTATTTATGCAAATGGTTCAATCTGATGAATTTTGCTTTTGTATCGAGTGGCCAAGTGAAGCTAGGCCAGTATCAGGAGAACCAAAATTTGGCTTCAATCATCGAAGGTACAATTGGTATTTGCCCTTCTCGACGAGAAAGGTATCGCAATTTTCCATTTTTATTTCTGTTTTTGTCAAGGGATTGGATTCATTCATACAATCATACATAGGCTGCATGCACAGGCCTATTACTGCCAGCTTGTATGCATAAGAGAAGGTGGCAAAAAAACATCTAATTTTGAGAATAATTATTACTTTGTTAAATGCTAAATTCAGGCTCGGAATTCAGGAGCAAACCAATTATTCTTCCCTATTAGGAAAAGAAAAAAAAATCCACAACCAACTTTCTCTTTTCAATTGTTGTTCCAGAAGAACTTTTTTATCACACCAGTGAGATTTCCCTGTAACACTTCACAGCAAATTGGTTAACTCCTTTCCCATGGAAAATTCCTGGTGATGGCCCCTTTGTGTACTGCTGATAACGGTGTTTCAGAAGGTACGCAGGAATACTTTGACCTTGGGTTTTCTGACTGAAATTAGTATCTGTAATGAGGAGTAATAGTTCTTTTGAGAAAAAGTTTGCAAAGATGTCATCTTTTGTAGATGGGGCTTCACTCTCGTTGAGTAACTTGAGCAGTCTTATACATAGTCAGCTTTGGATGGAGCTGCTAATTGACCTTCAGATTTCTAGTGCTTGCACCGTACTGTTGGATTTATCAGAGTAATGTATATTGCAAAATGCTACTGAGAACTGTGGTATCATAGCTAACTTTAAACTTTTCTAATGCAACCTGTTTTTCTTCTGCCTATTTTATGTGTGTGACTTAAAAATAATATCTCCCCATTTGCCCTCGTTAACATTGCCTTTTCTTAATCCCAAGTTAAACCAGCTTGTGTTTTTTATAGTCATAACGCTTTGTTTGTATATTGGTGCTAAAAATAAATTTAAAAGGGGAACAACAAAACAGTGGCATCGACTGTATTAAGCTGAGTAATTTTAAAGAATAAATGCGTAAGAAAACTACTTATTCAAGCCCTTCTGGAAAATGAACTATTTAAATTTATTTCCCACAGTAAGAATCTTTGAGTGCTATCTTTTCAGCAGCTCAATTGCAAACACCAAGAGTTGGAATGAATTGAATTGGAATGCTTCCACTTACGAAAACTAAGAACGGTCTTATCACACTAGATGCTTTCTATGGAATGCAAATGTTTACCATACATCATTTGAATTTTTCTCATCTGTGAAATATTGCGTTGAAAATAAAAAAAACCCAAAAACCAAAAAACAACCCACTCATCCCAATTCTTCTTTTTGAAAGCATCTAGAAGGACACAGCACACAGTCTGGATTATGGCCATACACCATTGCTGTTCCATAACAGTCAAGCTGGGAAAACTGCAGTAAACAAAAAATGATCCCAGGACCAGTGCTACTATCGGCAGTATCCGAACTGTGGGAAGTTTTTAAGTCTTCCCCCTGCTAAGTTGTCTGCTGTGTGCGTTCATATTATTGCCCTTCGTGGCGTGGATTTAGAATTGCTTAATTGATTCATCGTCTCCATAAAGCAAAGCAGCTAATGGAAGATTTTCTTATCACACGGAGCCAGTGCTTTTGAAAAAGGATCCCAGTTTGGTCTGTCCCCACGCTTTGAAGTTCTGAGTGGCAATGGAACGCCGCGTGGTGACAGACCGGGTATTTTAGGTGACTATATGGATTTTTTTTTTCATTTGACTTGGAGGCACAAAAGAAGCTGGAACGAAGCAACAAGTTGGCACTGTTAGCTTCGAAATTAGGGGAAGGAGACAAATCAAATGTATGGCTTGGTGAAAAAAAGAGTTTTTCTATATTTTTAATCAAATGGATTTCATATCAGTATACTGCATAATCTAAGAATTAGTTCTCCCTTTCTACATCTACTTCCTGGAAAACCCTGATAACAGAGATATTTTTAGAGCACTACATTCTTGAATTAGCAGATTTTTTAGAGTTCTAAAATAACATTTATGCAATTCAGTCAGGTAGAGGAAAATGTTTTACAGAAGCAAACAGTGAAGATATATAATTGAAAGTTCAATATTCTACAATTACATATTGTAAGAAGGATAATGATGCCATTATTTTTCAAAGGTAGGATTAGAAAAATCCCCTTTCCATTCTATTTCCTTTTAATTTACAAATCTATTTACAAGGAAAGGATATGTATTCATAAAGGCACAAACACGTAGTAGAACTCTTGTACTTCTTAAGGTAATGCTTAGATCTGTTAAACTTTTATGAATGGCATACACACTGCACCAGGTAATACATCTTTTATGTGAACAGTACACACATTGCCAAGTGATATGCAAAATATTCCACAATTATCTGCAAGCCTTTAAATATCAAGTGGTAGAAGGGCATGTACCAGGCTAACCTCAAATGCTACAAATACTACTGTTAGAAAATGTTAAATCATTCATTGCCTTGCAAAAACCGAGCCACCAAAGAAAATGCCACTTTAGCGACCCCAGATGTCGGAGCTGACTGGGAAATGGAGAGGCTTTGCAAATAAGATTGCTCTTCAATGTCGTGTTCAACATCCTTTTCTTAACACAGAAGAATTCCCAGTCTTGGCCCCAGTGCACTTGAAACTTTATTGAATGTCATGTGAAGAAATTCTACAAACAACTAGGACTGTGTAAATGGCCTCTTTAGATGTGTTTAGTTACTTTAATTAGATAGCAGTTCTACTGAATAGTGATCTGTGTGTGGAATTTGCATTAATATTTAGTATGTAATTTACCTAGGTGTTTTGGGGGGGCTGTGTTGCTCCTGTGCTGATGTTCTTCCCTGCATATTGCTGCGGTGGAGATTTATCAATGTTTTAGTAGTTTTCATAACTCTAAAGCAGAACACCAACAGGGTTTTTTTTCAGTTTGAGAGCAAGAACTTGATAGTTAAGAGACCTCGGGCAATGATATAAAGCACATTCTTTTCATGTTCTCCTATTCTTCGTAGCTGCAGAAACCGGTCAGAAATTCTCTTCATATTTCTCCCTCCTTCCCCACATTTCCTAGAGCAGGGAAACAGGGAGTCTGGCTCTCCAGACATGGGGCTTGGTGTGACCTGATCTGCTGAAGTCACCCAGGGCACACAGAAAACTCTCCCTGGTTTTAATGTTCTTATTCTCTTTGTCCTGATCTGGAATGACATGAAGGATGGGCTGAAGAAATCTCTTATTTTTAGCAGCTCCTCTAGCAAGCATCTAAATACCTTTCTCAGGAGCTCCCGGAGTCAGAGGTTTACCCTGGGACATCTCTGGAATGACCAGAGTCATCCAGGTGGAGAACTGTGGGCAGGTGCAGCAAATGCTCAGAGCCCCCATAGCTGGATTGCATGCAAAAGCCAGGGAAGCATTATCAAACATGATTTAATTTCAGTTTAAAAGAGTAAAATGTGCATTGAGCGGCTTAATTTAGTTCATACTAATTTTCTTTCTAACTCTATATCCTTTCAAGGCCACAAACCGTGTCCTGAGGATCAGAAGTGCTCTCCAGCTAGCTAGAATGATAGAGCATTCTGTGTTGCTGAGATAATAAACTGGAAATAAGTAACAATAAAAACCATGAGAACATCATGGTGCTTTTGAAAACAAGTAATATTTCATCTTTATTACATATATATAGCCATCCCTCTTACTTGATGTCCTACACTAAATAGTTCTTAATCAATTGACCAGGTGAAGTTTATCTAGGTTATGTAGAGAACCTACTGAACAATTTTGGAAGGGTTAGAAGTTATCCTGGGGAATAAATGCAGAATGTGAGCTCGGGACACAAACCACTGGGAAATGTCATACCTATTTTTAGGAAGGGGAAAAAGAAATCTGGAAATTAAATGTCAGTCAGCTTACCTCTCATTCCTGGAAAAATACCGTAATAAGCAACCAAAGAAACTAATTCTCATCTCCCAAACAGAAAAGAAAGGTCATCTAACACCCGATGTATATACGTGAGAAATGGGTTGTGTTGAACTCTTCTGCGGTTTGGCAGCAGGCGCTGGAGGTACGAGCGGAGCAGCAGATGTCATGCATCTTAATTTCAGAAATTTTCGATACTGCCTCATAAGCTGTAAGGAAATCTGGTTTGCCAGCACTCGCTCAGGAAGGGATGGGAAACTGGAAAATTGTACTTTGAGCAGAGATATCAGCAGTTCACTGATGAAGTGAAATGAGTCGTAAGCTCAAGAGTCCCATCCTGAGACCGGGAGCCAAGCAACAGCCTCGGAGGCTCTTCCTTCTAGTTTGTGTTTGTGGTGATTGACAGGTTAATGTTTGGATAAAGTCAAGTTTTGAGCAAAACCACTAGCAATCTTACAAGAGCCCAAACTGTTAACAAAAAATTGAAATGAGCTGTTTTAAAATGTCAGTCTTTTTTTTTTTTTTTGTATAAAAACATCAAGTCGTAGTGCTCTCCAGCCAGCTAAAGATGCAGCGCAGAACGGAATAAATCCACTGCCAATATTTACTCTACTAAAGCCTCAACGCATACGAGAAAAATCGAATAATTTTTCACCTTTATCTTTATACCACACTGAAAACTCTATGTCTGGCCCCTGTTATGCTACATTGCATACTAAAATCTGTCTTCTTTATACTGTTGGTGGCTGCATGGTTTATAGCAAAATAGTTTAGTAGAAACTGCTGTGTTTTATGCTGTGTTGACACCTGGTGATTCACGCCTCCTGCTATTTCTTATTGCAGAAACGTACCTTTTGCTTGTTACTCCAAAAGAACGCATGAATTTGAAGTTTCTTAGACTTCTTAGAGACCTACTACAACCAGTGTAATTGGAGGTAGTGATTTATCGGTAATTCTTTTAGATGATAATATAGACCAGAGCTGCAATCGACTGCTCAAAGGTTACATTTTGCTTTCTTGAGGTCAAGATGGTGGATTATTGTTTCAAAAAAGTACTGAAAATTGATGTGCGGTGGCTGTAAACATGCACAGCTTCCAAAGCTTTGAGAGTTAAGTTTGCGGAAGACTCACAGGATGTTGTCCATCTATTTCAACTGCAGATCCTTAGGAGAAAAATTATGTGTAATTTCTTTGTAATACATGAAAAATACCTGTATTTTAAGGATGTTAAGGGCTCTGAGTAAGCATATAATCATTAAATATTCACAGTGTACAACGTGTAATGTGCACAACATTGAATACGCCCAAGAATAATGCCATAATTATAGCTCCTGTAATAATTATGTTTTATTGTGGCTTCCTTACTCTTTTTATCCCACAGTTGGTATAAGCTTTTAAGCAGATGCCTTGGTTTTGCCCTTTGTAGCTTCCAGGCGGATCACTGCTGTGTTGATTCTGCAGTCATTGTCAGCTATTCAGCTATCTCATTTTTCTTTTACTGTTTTGGCAGAGATGAAATGCAAAGTTTTTAACCTTCCGCTTTCCTGCTACTTATTTGGCTGTTGGAAGCAAAGCTTAAAGCTTAAATTGGAGAGCAGGAATATCCTCGACATTCTTCTCCCTAGAGCTCTTTAAGCAACAACTATTTAAAGGATGAAACACCAGCCAGTGTGAGGACACTGGCAGCCAAGCGATAAATAAAAAGAGGAAAATATAAATTGAGAGGTGTCTTTTTTAATTGACAGTACCTTAGATTCTGTAACTTACAGCTCCAAACAGAAACTTGACTTGTAGGTATGGAATATATTAGAGCAACCTGGTCTGGTGGGAGGTGTCCCTGCCCAGGGCAGAGGGGTTGGAACCGGATAATCTTTAAGGTCTCTTCCAGCTCTAACCATTCTATGATATTAAAATTTTTTTATCACAGGTATATATGATATATAGATTTATAGGTATAGATATCTTTCTATATATCTATTCTAGAGATACAGAATAGATATAGATGTATATTCAATATATACAGACTATATATCCTGGGATCACAAGTTTACGTGGACCTGTATGCAGACCACATAAGCACAGATTTCAGTTCTGGATCTTTCTACTCTGAGGTGATGGGAGTACTGGAATTTTTTATGGAAAGATGATTATCCACAGGACTCGGTGCAATGCTGTGCAAAGCAGTACGGCTCCCAAGAAATAAAGGGGATCTGGCACTGTGTGGACATCTTTACAGAGGCTTCTCCTAAAAGATTGAAGCTTATGTAGTATCCTTTGTTCTGTTTGCCCACTTCCATTTCTGGTTTGTTCCTGCAAAATCTTTTTGATTCCCTGGGACAAAATTAACCCCACTGAGCAGCGGGTTCAAACAGAAGTTCCCATGTGGTGGGTCAGGTGCTGGGGTTAGAGAACAAAGCCCCAAAGAGGGACTCCACTGGTGAAAAACCTGCTGCCACCTGGGCTCAACTGGGTTCAGCTGCTTGTCATTATCTCCACATGAGCTGCAGGTGTGACCACTGGCTCAGCCACCACCCAGAGCAGGGAGAGGAAGCCCCAGAGCTCAAAGGGTTTGGCTGGCTGCTGGAGAACAGCAGTGCTGCTCTGAGAGAGGATCAGAGGCAGAGCAGAAGGTCTATCTTTAATTTTTATGGCTGGTGGTAAGGAGGTAGTGGAGCTGTGGCTTCAGATGTTACAGAAGGTAAGGGCTCTTCTAGGTTATTTTTTTGGTGGTGATGGTGGTGGTATCTAGTATCTGAAGGGAGCCTACAGAAGAGCTGGAGAGGGGCTCTTGGTCAGGGAATGGAGTGATGGGACAAGGTGTAATGGTTTTAAATTGGAAGAGGGGAGATTTAGATTCAGTATTAGGAAGAACTTCTTTGCTGTGAGGGTGGTGAGGCACTGGAAGAGGTTGCCCAGAGAAGCTGTGGCTGCCCCATCCCTGGAGGGGTTCAAGGCCAGGCTGGATGGGGCTTGGAGCAACCTGGTGTGGTGGGAGGTGTCCCTGCCCAGGGCAGGGGGGTTGGAACTGGATGAACTTTAGGGTCCCTTCCAACTCTGATCATTCTATGATCCTATGATTTAGAAGTGTGAGATACATTTTTTGTGAGAGAAAAGGCCTTGTTCATTCTACTGCTTGAAATAGCATGTTTGTCTGCTGAGTGTGGGGTGCTGCTGTGGGGTGCAGCCTGGGTTTGTGCTCTCGGCGCAGTGCAATGGAGCAGCTGGGCTTCTGATGCTGACTGCTCTCCCTCTGCACCATCCTCCCGTCAGGTGATTTCAGCTCAACAACAAACATGCAGAATTTTGCCTTTGCTGGTACTATTAAGTAAATGTTTGCAGAAAACAATGCAGATGTGGAAGTGTTAGGCATCTAGAACTACAGTTGTGTTCCAGCAATGTTTTATGTCGTTTCTTAAAGCATGCTCTGGGTTGAAATCAGTCCCAAGGACCTGTTTTAAATGTGCATTAGGTGGATGAAATATGGGTTAAAGCAATAAAGCATTGAAGTTCAGGGCTCTGGGCTTTGCTCATTCGTCTTCACAGGTCATCTTAACATTATCCTTTACATACTGCTGCAGGCTCCCAGAAATGGGCTCATTGGCGGTTTGTCTCGGGGTTGGGACGTGTAACATCGCCTGAGCATCATCCCCACTGTGTCACGGGCTGGAAACAGATGCTGATGGGGTGGGAGAGCAGGCTTTCAGGTGGCTCAGCAGCTCTCGTGAACCTCCAGCTGCTTTATATGGGGGAAAAGAGAGTTGTGTTTCTTAGGAAGAAGCTTTATGTTAACGTTGCTCTTGCTGTAGAGATGACCGATAAATACGATTTTGATACATCCTTGTGGCATCAGATTCTGCTTCTGAGTGGGAATATAGAAGGAGGTAGTATTTCTGAAGGCTTTGACTTTAGTGGGGTGCTTTTTCCCTTCTGTTTCCAGCGCTACTGGGGTGAGGAGTCTCTTTAAACTGACAGTCCCTCTGCTGCTTTAGGAGTGAGATGGCATTAGTGGTGTTGGTGCTGCCTCTGCTCTTGCAAGAGAACTTGCATTCTGTTCTCAAATGTTCCTTTTTGGCTGACACTCTATAGTGACAAGTACAGAAAGAGGGAGAAAAAGGTGCGAGTTATGTTTGTGACCTTTTAGGTGAAGTTGCCTAAACTGAGAACACTGAAATTATCTGTAGAGCAGTATCATTAGGTCTTAAAATGTGATTCTGTGATTATAACAATCCCTACCTCTGTGTAGGCACTACTGGCTCATTTAGGCACTGGGGAACAGAATTTAAAGTACCTACTTCAAAAACTCGGGCTGTTGAATGAGCTGAAGGAGGAACTTCAGTGCTGCAGTTGACAGAGGGATCAATGGAGAAGCAGCTCTGACACATCTCCCGAGACGCTGTAGCTGTGTGTTTTAGCAGGGATGTGTGCCCTCTCTCCTCCTCATTCTCATACACAAATACTCAATTAGAAATGAGCCATGCCATGGCTTTCTCTTTCCCAGTGGTCTCTAACTTTGCAGGGAGTGGATTGAGCTGAAGTGTAGACTTATATATACTGAGAACCGCGAGCCAGCAGTCCTGAGTCATTGGTTTAGCCTGAAGTTACGGTCCCTGGGTACGGGTTCAGCTTCTGTTTTGGGTTAAATATTAAGCACTTACACAGCTACCTCAAACCAAGGCTACTATGGGAACTTATTTCTAGCTGTTGTATAAAGAAACTTATGAATACATGAGGATTTATCTTAAGGGATACAAACCGGCAAGAAACTGTCTGTTCTCTTATTATTAATAGGTTAATGAGACTTGTTGCAGATGGTGATTTTTCATGTTGTATTACTTTATTCAAGGAGGGCTGCAGGTTAACGAAATACATATTTTGGCTATTAGTTTTTGGGTAGAGAATATTGGGAAGAAAACAAGTCTGCCTCAGCCGCCTGCAAAATGTTCTTGTTCCATGTCTCTTATTCACGATTACGTCCTGAAGTTTGCCCATCGCTGTCGTTGGCCTTGTTGCTCTGGCTCTCATCTGACCCTCTTTTGTCATTCCTTTGTACTGTGTTCTTCATCTTGAGAGATAAGAGTTTAATTTTAATGTTTCCTTTAGCCAAATAGTCTGCAAGGTTTATTTCAGCGTTGTTTCTATTTTCCATCTTCTGAGTTGGATAGACAGGATTAAGAACTTGGAAGTTAAAAATGTAGACGCCTGTTTAATTAAAGGGATTGGCTGTCGGCATTTTATTTTTCTTTCTCATTAGCATTCTGTTCATTCTGTTTTCTTTCCCTATCTCCCTGTTCCCTACACACTCAGCTTGTAATAAAAGTTGGTTCTTGAATGTAAAGAAGTATGTTTAATGCACCTGGGAAAAACACATACAGGAAGGAATTGAATTTGTTCATATCTAACGTAGGTAAGATATAATGGAACGTTTCATTATTTATCTTTACAGGAATAATCAAAGCATCCTTTCAATGCTCATAAGGATTATTTAAGAAGAAAATTAAGTAAATGTATTTATTTGCTTGTTTTCAACAGAAAAACAATCTTCTATTTTAAGTTTATACCCCTGCAGCCAAGCGATAAGGACACTTTAATGTTTTCCTGCATCTATCTTTCCATTTTAATGTGTTGCAGGATTAGGGATAGCTGATGCTGCTGTTACGTAAATGTGAGCAAGTAGAGATCCTCATTACAGGGCGAAGTGGATAAAAAGAGTCAGTAACTGAAGGTGATGGAAGTGTTGTGTCTACTGGCCATTAACTCCGTAATAGCACATCTTCCCTAGATGAGGGGAATCGCAGGGAGCAACGTTTTGCTGCGTTGCAGGAACAAATCCCTAAAACCTTTGCAGCAGAAATGCCTGCAAGTAAGGAGATAAATATATGAAGGCAGATTGCAGCAAAGACTTGGGGAGCATCGGAGGCTTTTCGGTTGTGGTTTAACTATTACGTAGAATTACTTGCATTGACAAGATGCTGAGCATTCTTGTTCACAACCCTGGGACTAGAAGGTAGGCTGGGAGTACGCGTGCTTGTTTTCCAGGGTTTTTGCTGTGTAACTCATAGCTGAATGTTTTTTCAGCATTGAAAATAAAATGCTCTGCAAAGCATATTGTAGCCATAAAATCAAAGAAACCAAACTGCATCTACTGACACTTCAGGGTTTCATTTGCCTGTTCAATAGGCACAGTGTTTATGGGCCATCCAGCAACTGTAAACAAGGCAGTCTCTCAGATGCCTGCTCTCTATTGCTCTTCATTAGAGGGAACTCATGGTGCTTAGAGTTCCACTGTCGGAAGGAAGGGATTTGAAATTCTTCGCCTTCTATGTTACTTCTGGGACTGTTTCTGAAGTACAAGCTGTTGTCGTTCTACCGGAGGACTGGCAAGATTTACCACACAAGCTTTGGCCTTCTGACTTCCTTAAGGATAGATGTGTCGCTGCCCCTCCCCAAGGAAACTTGCATCATTAGACTTGGAAGTCAAATAAGGAGCAAACCATACAAACACACCCATGCATTGATTTCAAGTAATTTAAATATAAATAGAATTGATAGATTACCTATCTACCTGGGTTTGGCAGCATGAGCCAAGCTAGAAGGGGAAAAAAAAACTGTGTGGTCTGGTGCTCCATTAATTAGTTGCATTTTAGTTGCCTGCTGAAGCGTTCTTTATGAATTTGGGAGTCAAAGGTTGTAACCGGGTTTCAAATACAACATACAAATGGATCCCAAAAGGGAGCTATACTTCTGTGTGTCTAAGGGCTAGCTTCCAGGATGCTTTATTTTAAAAGATGCTAATGCTCACACTGAGGTTTCATAGACTTTAATATATGTAGTATTGGCCTTGGAAAGAGATGATCCAACAGTTAGGCTGAGATACAATTGCATTTATCTTCTCTGTCTCTAACATTAACCCTCCAATGACTTTGCTCTCCATGTTTATAGAATTGTTTAGCTTTGCTATGCAGCAGCTTTGTAAGTTTGCCTCATTGGAAAGAGAAATTTCTCCTTTTTCTGAAAAATTCTCAGCCTGTCTTATTTTTGACTAGTGGCATATATCCAACTGGATAGATAAAATGCTAGTGATATAGCAATATTTTCCAGTTCCTTGCTGTGCTCTCTTTCACACAGTATTGACAGGGAATCCTGTTTGGGTAGAAACCGTAACACAAAACACTGCTGTGATGTTATGCAGTTTTGTTTTAATTCCAAAGTTTTCAGTGTTTGACTTCATATGTATGTTCAACATTTGGTTGAATGCATCCAACCTGGCTTTGCTTTTATGTTACTCCATGGCCCATTTATGATAGAAATGGGGAGTCACTCCTTTCTTCTAAATTTCTGCTGAAGTTCTGCATGTTTCAGTTTTTTTTTTTCACCAGTATTTTCTTTGTTTTATCATCATTAACTTGTGCTTTGAAATATTTGCATTAATGGCATTTTAAAAAAGTCTTTGATTGTCTGACTTCAGACTTCTTCTGCTCTATTTTTTTCAATAATAACCAGGATTTTATGGAGTCTGTGGTAGATGTTTCTTATGAAGGGATTCTGCTTAAAGAAGTAGTGCAGTACCGTGAGTTACTAGAAGACTGGGGTTTGGAAAGCGACGTTCATCTGTCTGGTGTATATAATGCAGGAGATGTTGAAGTGGTTGAAAAGCAGAAAGGGAGAAGTTGATTTGCCTGAAGTCATAACAAAATGCCTTATAGTCCAACTGAAATGCAAGGGGCGAATGTAAAGAGTGTTAAGATTTAGCACTTCCATAATCCTTGGCATCTTTTGACTGCTAGAGGTATTAACTATTTAAGCCTCTAGATAAATATTTCAGCATAAAAAAGAAATACTTACATGTATTATCCTTTTTCTCTCTTGGCAAAACATGGAGACCAAAAGGCTAAATAACTTGCCCATGGCTCTGTATCGCTGGTAAAGCCTGGGTGTACTTGGCACCTGGGTCTCTGCTCAATTTGTGCTTCATGGCAATAGTATATGTTTCAATGGTGTGTGAGTAGAAATAACTACATAAACCCCCTATTTTGATGTAGACAGCAAACCTGTATAATAACATTGTACAATGAATTTGCAGCAGTAACAGAAATGCTGGTCTCAGCACTGTAGTACTGTACGTAGCCTTCCTGTTGTATTGATCCAGGCCACTAAATCTTTAATTATCTTTCATAGTAAAACTTGTCTAAATAAATGACTCTATTGCTACCCAGTGCTGCTGCTCTTTGGCAGCAGCAGAGGTTGATGCATGGGTCACTTGCTGCTTTTTACCACATCCCTGTTCTTTGTTTAAAAATTTGATACTAGTAACAGGAGAATTAGTGCATTGAAAAACAAATGGGCTACCAGACGGTTAGCTCTGGAGGGTGACATCCCCTGCTACATATCAAAAGTCAGTGATAAGTTATGGTTGTGTGAATTTTCCTATTCCTTGAAACTCCTGTTCAACACATCTTTGTGTTTTTGGGTCAGCTAAAGGAGTTGAGCAGCCAGTTCATCGCTGGTCTTGTGTGTAGGGCTGGTGTGGCAAGTTTGGATGGAGGATTTGTAAGATGGAGAGAGAGATTATTAATTTCTTTTCTTTTCCTGGCACTAGAATTAAAACCAATGCTTTGGCTCATGTGGCAATAAATAGTTGCTGCAGGTGCTGTCCTCTTGAGGTCAGCCACAACCTGGCTGTTTCATCCTCCCTGATAGGCAGCTGCTGTTAAGTTCAGTGGTTACAGCCAGGTGGTTTCAGTCAGTGTGTTCTCTGTACATTGCCTTTAAATACACTTGCGTGTGTGTGGTTAAAGTCATAGGAGAGGTTGAGGGAACTGGGCATGTTTGGTTTGGAGAAGAAGATGCTGAGGGGAGATTTCCTTGCCTTCTACAAGTACTTGAAAGGAGGGTGTAGAGAGGTGGGTGGTGGCCTCTTCTCCCGAGGGAACAATGACAGGACCAGAGGAAATGGTCTGAAGTTGATGCACAGGAGGTTCCGATGAGGGATTGGGAAGAATGACTTCACTGACAGAGTGGTCAGGCCCTGGAGGGGCTTGCCCATGGAGGTGGTGGAGTCCCCATCCTTGGAGGTATTTAAGAAACATGTAGATGGGGCACTTCAGGGCATGTTCCAGTGGCAGAGGCTGTTGGGATTTTGTGTGCGTGTATGGTTGGACTCTGGTCCTTTCCAACCATAACAACTCTGATTTTGTGACGTGTTTCAACTGAGAAAGCTGACCGAATGTATTAGAGATGTGTGTTGACCCATCGGAGATCTGAAATTTGGCTTCCAAACTGTGTGGATACTCTGGTGGCTGTGACACCTGGTTTTGGGGACTCAAAACAAAAAAACAAAAAAAAAAAAAAACCAAAACAAACCCCAAACCAAACAAAAACACCCCAAAACCCCCAACCCTTTGTGTTTATACAGCAATACCAGGGCCAGATCTTATCTCAGCTACATGCGTGTGAAAATAGAGATGGTTTCCAATGAGATGTGTGTGGAATCGGGAATAAAATGGCAGAAATAGTGCAAAGGCAGATTTAGGAACAAAAATAAACAGAGGTTGGAAGCATCTACGTCAGCACAGCTGCGGCGTGTTTAAACGTATCTGTTAAATAAGCTGGGAAGAGGCTGAAGTTCTCTCTGTTGCTGTTGGTGTAATCAATTATCTCTTCAGCGCCGTGCCCTGTGACAGGGCTGTGCCGCTGCTAATTTGTTTTATAGTTAGTGCGGTTCACAGGCATGTCTTGCATTCGTTTTTATTCTGTATTAGAGATCTCGGTGAAATAAGATGAAGATACAATACTCAAGAAGAAGCTCTTGAATACTTGACTACAAACCACTGTAGCACATACCATTACGTTGATGTGTTTTATCAGAAGTGAAGATATAATTTAATAACAAGTTTTCCTTTCACATTGAAGGAAGGGTTGGGGGTGGGGTGGGTGGAAATCAGTTTTTTTAAAAAAAAATCACAGCACCTTGAATAATCACTTGGGGAGAGATGTCATAAAACAGAGCAATATTCATGTCTGTCTGTGTCTGAAAACTGAACTATAAAATCCCAGATGATTATAAATAGTCTTTCTGCTTGCCATCAGTGAAGTCAGCCAGCCGTGTACACCAACAACTGATGATACTTTTTAATGGCAATGTTTTGTTTAAATAACCCATTTATATTAAAAAAAATTCTGCTATTCTTCATAGCAGTGGTTGCTAGCTATGTCCATAGCAACAGATAGCGATGTCGCAGGTGGCATTCCATGTCTTGATTATATGATAAACTGGCGAGAGAAGAAAACATACTCTGTTTACAAATCTCTTGAATGCAGTAAGAGTTTTCGAAGAAGAAGACTGGTGAAAATTGACTTGTTTTATTCCAAGTCTTTGGTTTCCATTGTTGATGGAGACATATGTTTTATCTTGGAAGTCTGGATTTTTTTCTCTTAGTTTGAGAACAGCTCTTGCTGGAATAGCGCACTCGGGCACAGGTTCATCAGTGTGGTTCAGTGAGATAACACCCAGGAGTTGTGATTTCAGCATATGTACCTGCTTATATCAGCTGTACTAAATTTTGTTCCTTCAAATAGAATAATAATTTAAAAAAAAACCAAACACCACCACAGCAACAAAAAAACCCCCAGCCACCTCCAAAAAATACCCAACCCCAAAGGGGTGGAGTTTTGTGATAATTAAGTTACATCTGATAAGAATTGAAGCTGCAAAAAAACTTGTGGGGAGAAAAATATTTCAACTAAAATAGCACACTTAGGAATATTATTCCTTAGTTAATTTAACATTAACTGCTTCCTGGGTTGCTGGCATTGTCTCTCCCTGCGAATGTCACCTCTGTGATGAGTTACGTAGTGATTGTCTTGGGCTTTGTTTTGTGGTGCTTTTTTCTTTTTTTTTTTTCTGGACCAGTAATTGTTTGAAATGAGCATGACTTTATATATTTGGATAATTCATCTGAGTATTCTTTCTGGAAGTGTGTATCTCCAAAGAATAAAAATAAGCTTTTCCAGAAGTAAACTAAGATTTTTAGAACGAGATTCAAGACTTCATTATTCTGCTGAAGTCTGAGATGCCTGTCCTGTGCATATCTGAAGACACTTGTGATGATTTCTGTTTTCGGAGTGTTTTCCTGTATGTCATGATTTCTAGATTTTTCTTTAGGGTTGGAGGGTTTGGCAGGGGTGGGGGGAAAGGGGAGTGGATGATTCTGGTGTCATTTGGGGTGTTTTGTGGTTTTTTTATTCTCCTCAAGTAGACAACGTACTGTAATCTGATAGCCAAAGCTGAGTGGAGGCCACACTAAAAAAACAGCATTATTTCTTAAAATTTGTGATGAAACCCTCTTGTGAAGTGTGTCTGTTATACAGTCAGTTATTCCTTCACAAATACGATGTTATGAAGTTTTTTTTTTCATTGAGCTGCAAACCTCAGTCCTGTGGAGGGGCTTGAACACATCTTTTGCATTTGGAATTCTAATTCTGTTTTCCAGAGTCTTTGGGAGTTTATCTGCAGATTTAGTAAGTGAAATCTATATTCAGTCAACAAATACCAATGAAAATATTAAATAATGCCAGGCCACAGACAGACCCTGTGGGTTTCTACCTGATATAACTTTCCAGTCAGGTAGTGGATCACTGATGGCTTCTCAAGTACAGTTTTCCATCCGCTTCTCTTCCAGATGTATTCATTTTGCACAGAAGAGAGTTTGTGTAATGTGTTCGTGAGCAAATATGGGGAATAACATCTATAGTCTTAATAAACCAAGACCTTGAGAGCTCCAAAATTAATGCTGGAGAATAGGGGAGCCCGACTTAAAATGTGGAAATTCGACCATTTCCCTCACTACTTTCTTGAAATATCTGCCAAGTCTGTTAATAGGTGTTCGTCCCTCATTTCAGGATGGTGTTCAGCCTCTGCCTGCCAATTAGGTCTGTCTTGGTTATTCCTGTGTCACCTTGGGACACTTTCATGACTAGAAATCCCAATCACTTCCCAGAAGCATGTGTTGTGCCTTGGCATGGCTGGAGAGGAGATCGTATAAACCAGCATTGATTGTAAAATCAATGTATTAATTCGTGTACTTATACTTAATATTCAGTGGCTGCGTATGTATAAATTTTTTATTAATAGATAGTTGATTTGCAGTAATAATATACCTGGAACCTGTATAATGCTTTGAGAAACTAGCATCCAGTTGTGCATCTCTGTGTTGCGTTGCTATGGATGTGTTGCTCTGTAGAACATAAGCTGCTATTTTTGCTCTGTGACTGAACCCTGGAAAATGGGGACTGTTTTGGGAAGATGTGTATTTAAATAATTCTGATGAATAATTCTTCCCCAGAATTGGAAGCCACACGGGTGGGTGAAATGCTCACTCTGTGAAGCCAGGTGTGCACTAGTCCGAGTCAGGATTTTTGATCCAACAGCTGTGTTCTTAACTGCAATATATCTGTATGAATTTCTAAAAGGGGAAATCCATGGGGGGAGTCTTCCAGTAAGTATGTTATTGCTCCATAATCTTTCCCTCTTTTCTGTGAATGTCACTGTTGCTGTGAAGTGTCGGGATTGTGGAGAAAGATTGGGGCTTGCTGTGTAATGTGAACAGAAGTTTGTTTGTTTTTCTAAAAGGGGAACAGATTTGTTTTCTTCCAACAAAAAACCTCTTGTAAAGGCGGACTGATATTCATATTAGCTGGAGATAATATTGGAAAAGAGGCTTTATGAAGGCCTCTGTACTAAAATGTCACACACGGGTTCATGAGCAGATGGCAGCCTTCTAAGAGAGAGCCTAATCAGGTTACTCTATGATTTTCAGTTTATGTTGTTTTATAACCTAGTATTATCTATTTATTGTATAATCTGGTAGACTAATAACCTAACAAATATCTAACTGCTGCGAATTATCTACATGTAGAGTACATGTTGGTATTTTAACAAAAAAAACCATGTTATTAATGGAAATCCACCTATTTAAGGTACTAAAGAGCTCATTAGTAGTATTTTAATAAATGATGCAGTTTTCAATGAAGGAAAAATTACTTCAAAACCTGTCTTAAATGCCTTAGTAATGGCACTTTCCCATTGGTAAACTCTTTACTTGTAAAAGCCTGACTTGTGTTATGCTGATGTTAACAGAATTTCTGTGAGCTTTAGATCAAACATAGAGATTATTTCTTTTGGTTTGTTTGTTTTGGGGGAACACAACTTGGAATGCTGGAGTTAAAAATCCCAGGGTGTATCTAACTACTAAATTCTGCAATACGTGGGAGTGATGAAAACCTCCTTAGGTGCCTGTTGACATCTTCAGATTTTTAGAAGAACTGCATGTATAATGTGACTTGTCCCCATCATTGCTGCCTCCCCCCTGTCAGACCATTACCTCTGGTCAGGCTGTGGCATATCCATAGATTGCAGTTGAAAAGCCCTACTTGTCTTTCCTTTCAGGTCATAGAATCATAGAATGGTTTGAGTTGGAAGGGACCTTAAAGATCATCCAGTTCCAACCCCCCTGCCCTGGGCAGGGACACCTCCCACCACACCAGGTTGCTCCAAGCCCCATCCAGCCTGGCCTTGAACCCCTCCAGGGATGGGGCAGCCACAGCTTCTCGGGGCAACCTGTTCCAGTGCCTCACCACCCTCACAGCAAAGAAGTTCTTCCTAAGATCTAACCTAAATCTTCCCTCTTTCGGTGTAAAACCGCTATCCCTTATCCTATCACTCCCCTCCCTGACCAAGAGTCCCTCTCCAGCTCTCCTGGAGCTCCCTTCAGATCCTGGAAGGCTGCTCTAAGGTCTCCCCGGAGCCTCCTCTTCTCCAGGCTGAACAGCCCCAACACTGTCTCAGCCTTTCTTCACAGCAGAGCTGCTCCATCCCTCTGATCATTTTCGTGACTCTCCACTGGACCTGTTCCAACAGGTCCATGTCCTCTCTGTTGAGGACTCCAGAGCTGGGCATAGTACTCCAGGTGGGGTCTCAAGTGCAGAGCTCAGGGGGAGAATCATCTCCCCTGACCTGAGCTTCTTTTGATGCAGCCCAGGACCAATCTGTGCTGATCTCTGGCTCCCTTTGTGGTAAAAGTATTGCTGAAATACTTGTAGGCCACCACAATATTGGCTCCACGGTTCTAACCGCCCACCACTGCAGACATGTATGTTGCTGTGTGTATATTGGCTGTAGTTTCCTACAGGCTTCCACCTGGCTCCAGAGAAACTTGTAAAAATTCTTCTATTAAAACATATGATTTAAAAAACTCCTTTCCCTATGCTTAAGGAATCCCGAAGGATCCCCCTGCTTAGTTGACTTGCCGGTTGCTCTGGTCTTGAAAATGTTAGATTGCGTTAAGTTCGATTTATTTATATTTTTCATGAATTCTGTGCTGGGGATGAATTACTGACAGGTCCACTCCATCTGCTGCTGTCGTCATCTTCCTCAAATGTGCTGGTAAACTGAGCAGCCGGGAATCAGATCTTTTTTCTTGGAACATTGGAGTGCTGCTGTCATAATTTTAAAAGCTATATCAGACAATGAAAACAAACAATAAACCCGGGAAAATATGTGAAGGCAATTTTAGGGCGCTCTGGGCAGCTGTTGTGCAAAAAGTGGCTGCAACCCCAAAAGGCTGGGGGCAGGAATCTTCAGATGGTTTAGCAACATTGAAATTAATGAGTCCTTAAAACATGACTAATTGATTTTTCCTGATGCGCAAGGTTCATCCTTGAGCTAAATAAAGCTCCCAGAGTCTGCAGCCTGTGAAGGCTCGTGTCTCGCTCTGTACCTTTCTTTAGTTAATGGGATTGAAATGTTCCATTTTTCACACAACTGTTAAAATATCAATAACTCTTTTGGGGGGTTTAATTAACCATTAGTTTTACCGTGTAATTGATGACCCCAAAGAGTCCTCTGAAGTAGTTGCTTTGCTTTATAACTCTTTTTTGCTGTAAAAATGAATACCAAAGTTTTTGTGTTATTTTTAACACCTAATTTATAAAGCGTAGCCTGTTCACACTGTTCTTTTTTGGTTCAAATACACTGATGTAGGAAGTTTTAAGGATTAAATTAACATTTAACTCATAAATGTTACTTTTTTCTCATTGCAATGAAGAATTGTCAATTATCATTAAAAAAGAAATCTTCATTTTGAACAATTTTTGTAATAAATACATCTTAATTTCCTCTGCTCTTGATTAGTCTGTAATGAGTGTAATGGTTCAGTTTTCAGAATTTCCAGTCTAATTTGGTACAGATAGCAGTGTGCATCTTGCTGGTATTCAAGAATCACCTTTAAAACTTTGGGTGCAGTTGAGGCTGGTGTCAAAGCAGTCTGAAATAAATTTTACCTCTTTTCAAAGAAAGCTTCCAATGCTGCTTGCTTTAGAACTGAAGTAGAAATGACTATAAATGTCACTGTCTTTTAATAATCAATTATTAGCGCTTCATTGGAATTTTATCTTTATTTGCTTTATCAAATGTCATGTTAATTGCATTTTATATTCCCACTGTAAATTTATCACAGTTTCTTTGATTAATTTTCTAAGTCAATTAAGCTAGTACAGGTTCATTGAATAAAGAAATAAGTCATACTGTGATTTTTTTTTTTTAAACAGATTTTATATTAAAAACTGTCAATAAAGATAATGTAAACAGGATCTTCAGCTGGTGTGTGATCAGGGCTGAAAATACACACTTATATATCTTTCAGGAGACTTTTATTTATTGGCATCTACTGATAGCTTTATAGAAGTTCTTTGTGTCCACATTAGAGTGAAGTATGGATGAAACAGCATTTGAACCTGCTGTGTTCTCACTGGCTTGTTCTATGCTCCTTCCCCATGTATAAAAACTAGTATGCTACAGTCAGAATGCATTATATTTCTTTTTTCCCCCACCCTGTTGCTTTAAATGCATTTTCAAAAGCACAGTAGCTGTGAATTATTCATGTTAACCACACCATGGCAAAACTAGAGGAAGAAATGCAGGAGCATTCGTTATTGGTGGATTTGTGTATGAGTACTTTTGACTTAGCACTGACTTTTTTTTGAGGTCTACTGATGTGTGAACTTGTTTGATCCGATATAATAATTTAATATGTTGTTTCAACCTCATGCTCAGAGATGTGACTAATAGCACAGCTGAACTCAGTGGGGTTTCTCATCATGTAACACAAGGGAAAGTAGGAGTCTGTGCCTGTCCCAGTCAGTGTTAGTGCCAGCTCTTTGCTCCACAGCCTTTCCCTGGAATTTTACATGTTCTTCTATTCTTATCTGGCTCTTGAGCTTCCTGCGTCTTGTTTAGTTAAGCACTTAAATTTTTACACGTTGTCTCTAGATCTATCTTTTGTAGTGAAGAAGAGCCTAATACCTGTAAAATGTGAAGTAACCAATGGTGTTGCAGTGCCAATGGGAAAGGCTGCCTGCAGGGGAGTTGCTCTATAAACTTATGTACCAGCCCTAAGCAAGAAGAGACTTGTGTTATACAATGACATTTATGGCCTCCTTCAGGCCTGCCCCAGTGCTTTCCTACCTGCTTTAGACTAAATGAAAGCCCTTCTCTCCCCATCTCCACACAGATCATCCCCATATGTCAATTGGGCTCTAACTTGCCTATGTTCTTGTTTGTGATGTTTTTATAATTAGCGATGCCATGCATACAGAAGGTTTACCTTCTGAGGGTCTGCTTCCTTTGACTTATTCTTTCTTTTTTTCTTTTTTCCCCTTACTAAACTAGGTGGTGTTACTCCCTGAGTGTTAGTTTTTAACATGCCAGCTTGCACTTTTTGAGAAGGCTTTCAATAAGACTGACTTTGTGGCGTAGTCATGTTTTCCAGGACTGTTGTAAACTCGTAACAACATATTTTTTGGGCTATTGGTCTCCGTTGTCACTTCTTATTGCCATTGAAAGTGTTCTGGTTTCATATGTTGTAGCTCTTTGCATGTCAGCATAAACACTTTACATGATTGAAATGGAGAAGACCTAGAGGCATGGAAGATCTTCAGTACTACTTTTTGAACGTGTTTGAAATCAGGCTAGTTTTGATTCCACAACGTCTTGGTTCAGATGACCAATGAGTATCATAGTAGCCTGTCAAGTGTGAAGAGTTGTACGGTTTTTGCCAAGAATGATACCATTCTTCTGGTTTCAGTGTGGTCTTTCTCTTTCCTAACCAGAGCCATCACACTAGAGAACCAGCTGGTCATCCTTGCAACATCAGTGACTGATGCAGGAGGCTACTACGTGCAGGCAGTCAACGAGAAGAACGGGGAGAACAAGACAAGTCCCTTCATTCATCTTGATGTAGCAAGTGAGTACCCAAATTCCTGAAAACATACTCTTTTTTTTGTTTGTTTTGATTAAAAACCACTGAGGCTGCAGGCCGTATTCACAAATGTCTGCCCTAATAAAATGAGCCTTGCTAGCAGAGCCGTAGATCTTTAAAGGAGGTCAACTTCGGCTGGCTGTTTCGGATCACACTAAACTTCTGGTGCAATAAGAGGGACTTAGGAGAGTAAATGCCCTCCACAAATCACCCTCAAAGCCTTCTGTCTGATGGTTTATTTTGTGCGAGGCAGGTACATGATGATATCCCTCGCTGTTTGTTGTGAAGTCGTGATGGTAATTTCATTTTAATGCAGGGGTTTATAATGTATTGTTTTCTATTGCACGCAAGTAAACAAGTCACTCTTCTGAGTGCAGTTTTATTAATGAGTCTATTCCCAGTCTATGGCATTATTTTTACCTGGAGTTATCACAGAGTCCCAGGGAACATGCATTTTGTTGTTATTACGTGTTATTTTACATTACGCAAATCGTATTAACGCCTACCATTACAGGGGCATTCTGGGGGTAGATTTTACAGCAAAGAGGGGGGGAAAGCAGCAGAGCAGTGGGGTCAGAAAGATGACTGCACACTAAACATGCTAATGTGCACATTCAGCAAAAATATGTATGGGTAAACTAGTGTAAAACACTTAGTAAATGTGTTTGTATGAAAAGTTAATATTCAAAATGTGTACAATGGTCTGACTCCTCTTCTGAGGGCGTTTGGTAAAGGTGTGTTTAATGTAGCCGTGAGATCGGGAGTGTCAGTCCATTGGGTGGATGTGGGGGATTCTGTTTCTGATTGTAGAGCCAAGGAAGAGGTGACCAGGTGAAGCGATGATGCTGCCGGCTTTAGTGACAGGCTACCCTTTGGTTTGGTCTTCTGGAAGATGCACGGGACTCATATCTAGACCAGTCAGCATGATGAGATGCCAAAGATCTCTTGATCTTGGCTACTATTAGATTTGAGTAACAGAATTTGGGAGTCTTGGTTTCTGGGAAAGAGATCTGGTGAAATGCTTTTGGAAATACGCTGTTTGTTTGTCAGAAGTTCATCAAAACGTTCTGTTCCTGTGAAACATTACATTTCTAAGAAAATACTATTTTTCTAAAATTCCTAATTGGGTTTCAAGGCAAACCGTTCTTGCACAAACAGTGGAAGCCCCATTAGTGGGACTGGGGGTCACTGAGAGCAGGGGCTCTGTGGTGAGGGACAGCAGCACGGACAAACCTGGGCCTTCTTCCCAGATGTGTTTATAAATTAAATGAACTTTTCAGGGGTTTGTTTTATGTGTATCTTCCTGAAGTGGAAATAATATTCTGAATCCACTTGTGAATTCTGGCTGTACTGTGGCATGTAGATTGTAAACCTTATTATTTCTGACAGTATAAAGAGGTTTGCTAACACTTTAGTAATTTCATTTTTAAAGCAAATTTGTATTGTTTGTATTATGTGACCAATAATGTACTTCCCACTTTAATTTCATATCTTAATTGATGCTGGAAATAGTCTGTGATCATGCCTGCATAACAAGCGCTATGCAAAGCGTAAGGTAATACAGGCACATGGAAAAGAAAACGCTTCAAAACGCTTTCAGACTCGATACCATGAATGCAGAGTCTATTGGGAATGTGGGAAATAGGAAAGATTAAATGGGTAACAGAAAGTGAAGAATGAGACAAGATGGAAAGCCAAAAATGGATTTGGTCGTTAAAATGATTTTTAGCCGATGAGGTTTTTAAATCATCACCTTGGTTTCCAGGATTATTAATGCTGGGTGTGTGGTGAAGGGATGCACTGGCCGTGAGGCATCGCCGGGTCTGTGAAGGAACTGAGATTAACATGGTCCTTCTGAACTTTGATCTGAGGAAGAAGCGGGTGATGTATGAGAGGGAAATGAATAAACTTTTTCTGGTCCCGTAGCAGAAAATAATCAGGCAAAAACATAGTCCTGAAGCAATAGGCAGAGAATGGTTGCAGAAAAATGATGTGTTTTGGAAGAGTAATAAAGAATTCCAGCAAGTGGTTGGAAACAGATTGTGAAAGGGACATCCAGGTATGGAAGATACTGCATTGAATTATCACTGTCTGAATCTTATCAGATGTTAAGAGTGATGATGCTTGTCACTTTCCATTAGGACATGTATAAAACTTAAAAAACAGTTTAATCAAAATCAAATAAACCACAAGCAAAGTGGAACATCCAATCTCGGTGTGAGTAGATCATATATTAATTATTGAGTACAACCTTGCCAGATGACTCAGCATGCTTATTGCCACATTTATTGAGGACAAAAGGGGGGAAAAAAAAAGATAATTCCCAGGGCAGTCATCCACTGAGAACAGTGTTAGATATGCATAGCTTGTTATTCCTTGAAGGATATTGGTGTCAGACTTGCTCCAGCCTGTAGGGAAAGCACATTTGCAGAATGAGTCTAACAGCTGAGACAGCTGTGAGCTCTCCTGTTCTGGTCCAGAATACAAGCCTGGTAGGAGAAAGGTGCAGCCCTGAGCTAAGCAGGAGATGAGTTACAAGGCTTTATATTGTAGAAGAAAAGTCAGTGCCTGGAACTGGGATGAAAATAAATGGAGTTTGAGGGACATCTGGAAAATGTACTAAACTGTCCTTCAATTAATAACTACATTTAATACTTGTTGAATAAGAAAATTTGAGGATGTTGAATGTGCTTCAAAAATAAAGTCCAAATGTCCCAATGGCAATGAATTCACTAGCAGAGCTCCCAATATTAAAACCAAAGCCTGACATTGGTCTAATGATAACTCATCAAGTCCCAAGCAGCACGAAGCCTGACATCCACCCATCACCCCCAGTTACAACCACAACACATGGAAATTGGAAAACAGCTTCAGGAGAAAACCTTCTGCCTTGTAAGCATGGCTTGGGTTTGTTTTTTCTCTATATTCTGAGGGTGGTCAGATTGAACATGTAGATGTGAGAATGCCCAGTTTCAATGAAAAATAACATATCTTTAGGACATCTTGGTGTGTTTGAGTATGTACCCATCACGTGCTGCTGTGTGATGGTTCATTCTCTAGACATGCTTTGCAGTAAAGATGATATAGCCAACAGTTATGGCTGCTCCCTGAGAAAAGCCAAATACTTGAGCAGTTGCTTTTTTTTTCCTTCACAGCTGAGTCCCCATCTTCGTTAAACGCTGCTGTTCTGCATGTCTGCCCTCTAAAAACCACGTGTCTTACTTTAGCGACCCAGACTTTCAAATTACTTAAGCTCACAGCTTGAGGTCCAGTCCAACTGTGCTTGAAAACAATGGTCACTTCTTTCAAGTGGAAGTATTTTCCACTGATTTCAAGCAGATTAGATCATCCTAGAGGTGAGAGGCTCCGGTGAAATAAAAATGATGTCCAGCAGGCAGCTTATTGGGAATAACATCACATCTGAAATTAGTATGAGATGTTAGAAATTAGTCCTAAATTCAACATGTCTTAAATTACTGAGGTAATAAAAAATATTGCCTCTTTATTATTTTTCTTACCTGAAAGTCTGGACACGGTTTAAGTAACACAAAATTTTGGCGAGGAAAACCAGAAACTCTGAAAGTCAAGAAGCTGGCAACAGAAACAGTAACAAAGCTCATTTTACTTTGACTCAAATACATTGTTTACTCCCTGGTGAATGTTCACCCTTACTGGTTTGGAGATTTTCAGTGTTAACTCTTCTGCTGGAACTTCCCAATTTAACCAGAGAAGGTGTGAGAATTAATCTGTTGTTGAGCCATCACAAGCTTCTTTGACGTAAAGGGTGCTTTTCAATAAACAACTGGGTAATCCTTAATGTTCTTTCCTGTTTCGGTCGATTCAACAACAGATTTGATGCTAATATCTTAAACCAATCCTTAATTCTTCAGGCTTTTTCTTTTGTGTCTGTTCTTGCACAGACAGACCTACATTGCAGCACAGATGGTCAGGTCTCTTCCTAAAGACTGGCACATCAGGGGGATGGAGTGACAGTCTATCGATTGTAGCAGTGTTGACAGGATACTTGAAGATTGAAGCGTTCATTAAAGTAAGGCCATCCTAAAACCCTTTATTTCCTTAAAGGCCATCCTCTCTTTATGAGCTCAATTTATCTGAAACTCTGCACCAAACCTCTTATGGTTGTATTTTGGTGGAGGGAAGAAAACCAACAAACCAAATGCAGCAAAAAAACACCAAACAAACAGAAAATTCTGATAGATGGTACTTTGTGGTGGTTTGTGCCACTTAATTCTTGAAGGTGTTTTCAGGGGTGAAAGGGAGAGCAGGGGTTTGAAAAGCTGCTTAAAGAAACATAAGCATTTCAAATATATGTCAAAAGTTCAAGTAGTGGTGTATTTTTTTTATTTTTTTTTTGTCCTGAGGGGAGTAAATCATAGGGAGTTTTTATTACTGTGAAGAGCTGGTTGAAGTATTTACTGCGATGCATGTCCATGTTACTTTTTTGCATGATGCCATGGTGAGTCCCTGGTGCCACCTTAGAAGTTTGAAAAGTCCTGCTGGGATTTTTGTCTATTATTAACTTCAGTGCAGCGCTGCAGATGTGAGCGCTCTTGGCCCAGTCTTAAAAGTTTAACGGTATATACTGCTCTTTTGGAGGTTGGTTGGAGCATTTTATGAAAAATTGGAGAGTGTCCCCCAGTAACTGATTTAAATGGCAAGTTTGCAAAAGGTGGGCATGGGTAAGCGGTTCTGACAGCTCAGATACTCCTGCTTCAATTGGTTTTGCAGCACTAATCATCTGGAACCACAATTCAGGGTCTTGCTTCTGGACCTTCTCGTTAAGCTGTGATATATTGAGATGCATGTCGCTTCAATAGATTTATTAGTAAATTAGATAGTCTCCAGATCTATTCATAACGCTGGGAGATACAGCATGTTCTGCAGACTGACGTCTTTTTCTGATGCAGGCTTTGTAAAAAACAGAAAACAAGATTGATGAAAATTTTAAAAACCTTGCCAGCTAGCATTTCTGAAGAGTCAAAGATAATAAAGCCAATTATCATTTAATGAAGATAAATTTTTCCCTTGAGCACTGGCAAAGCTTTAAAAAAAAAAAAAGGCAAAAAAAAGAAAAAGTTGGGGACTGAAAATTAAACTCCTGGCTTGGTTGCATTGCAATTAATTTAAAATACAAGAGTGTCACGTTATTCTGCCCAGCTCCCACTTGCAACAAGAATTTTATTCTGTTACTGCAGGCATTGACAGGAGGCTAAATAGGCCCAGTTTCTTTCTGGTTGGTGCCTATTTTTTCTTCAATTTAATGTACCAAAACAAATGTTGCAGATGGGAAGAGTCCTGTTGCAGAGTCAGCAGGTACTAATTTTGCACTGAAAGTTTTTGTTTGTTTTTCCTGTTTAAAGAAATGTTCTCGTGATAGCACAAGATGTTTAGGTCCCTTTTGGTGCCTGTGCAAATGCAATATCCTTCACCTCGTTAGAAAAGGAAGCGGAGGAAGAAAATGCCATGTTACCCATCGGTGTATTTGGTAGAATATATTTTTTGTCATCCTTCTGTCAGGTTGCTTAAAAAGATGTGTTTTCAGAAGAGTCTGAGCAGACGCTTCCCTCTCTGAAAGAGAGCATTTCATTAACGTATTTTTTTCATATTAACCATCAAGGTTTGTTCAAGTCAACAGATGTTGAAGATCCTTCATTGATATGTTTGAAGCATACTTCTGCACAAATCTTTCATAGCTAGTTCTAGCTTTCGGGTGTAGGTGCTGGGCGGGTGGAAGGAACAGGCTGGCACCCCCAGGGAATAGATATTTCTATTCTGAGGTCAGATTCACAAAAGCTCTAGAAACTTGTCAGGCTGGTTTCAGGTCATGCTAAGGGATGTACTTTGCTTTGCCTCTCTGGGTCAGTGCTGTTGAGGTGACATGAGTGTTTCAATTATATCTGAGTCTAGGTTGTTTGCTGTGGTTTTCTTTTTTTTTTTGACTCTCTTTTAGTGGGGGAAGGAGTATTTCTGTGCTGTGATTGTATTGTCTATGCCTGAGGTTCTGATCAAATACTGAGGAAGGCCAGCATAGCACAGCTCAGCCCTCTCTGCACTGGTTTCAAGTCACTCTTTGAAATGATGACCTTTCTTTCCCTTCCCATTCTTCTACACAGGCTTTGCTTTCTCCTTGTGAAGCAGAGTTTCTAGGAATGAGACCCTGCAGGTTGTGGCATGGGTGGCTTAATGAATAAATGTGTGCCACAGAATCATAGAATGGTTAGAGTTGGAAGAGACCTTAAAGATCATCCAGTTCCCAACCCCCTGCCCTGGGCAGGGACACCTCCCACCACACCAGGTTGCTCCAAGCCCCATCCAGCCTGGCCTTGAACACTTCCATCATCTGTGACGGTCACTTCATACTCTTTTCTTCCCCAAAATGTTAATTTGAAGGAGACTTCAGAAGTGTTCAGGATTTAAAACTGAAGCTTAAGGATAAATTCTCTGCAAATGCCATCTTTAATACCCTGGGAAAATACTGTCTGGATGCTTTTTCTTCAGATGTAGCTTCAATCTGCTCTAATACGAAAGGGCATAAATTTTTAAATGTGAATATTTGTTTCTTATTATTTTGAGACTAGAATGAATATAGCTTAACCATGCTTTTGAGATAAATTTATACATATATATGTGTGTGTCAAATGAATTTTAGTAACAATTACAGCTATTCCCAAAAGGGCTAAATTGAGTTAATGTTAAAGATTTGGTTTAGATACATTGGAACAAATGTTAGTTTAAGCTTTATCCAGAGCTGGGAATGTCAGTGAAGGCTGATATTCTCAATGGTTTGCCCTGTTATCTACTGGAAAAGAGAGATGATATTGCAGTGCACGTGCATTATGAAGAAATAACAGATGTTCATCAGGATTTATCAGCACTCTTGGACTCACGTTTTTATTGGCTTTTTGTCTGGTGATGGTTTGGGGGGGCTTCTGTTGGTGTGGGGTTTTTTTTGTGTCTTTAAGCTTCAGCCAGACCTTTTCCATAATTCTCTACCTTTCTTCTTAAAAGAAAACTTTCCTCACTTTAAACTGTCGTGATATAGAGGGAAACCTGTAATTAAAATGATAGATTACTAAACTGCAGGAATAAAGATGAGCTGAAAAACCTCTGTGGCAGCTTGAGCTTTTCTTTGCCTTTCCCCAAATGTTCTGTCAGTGCTCTTTTTGATAAAGAAATTGCAGACCAACTTTTCTTTTTTTTCTTCTGGACTAATTTTGATAATACTTATTGCCACACACGGTGCATTCCTGCATCTGTGGCACCCTCTGTTCCAGGCAACCAGTGTCTTCTCTGCTGGTAGTTTTAGAAATGGGAAGATAATAAAATTTCTGTAAGAATTTTTTTTTTTCAGTCGTACTATTGAAGAGCACTTAAATCACCAAAACTGGCATAAAACATATTTAAATATCTAGCACTTAATTTTCATCATGTTTTATGAACAAATGTAATGAAGCTTTGAATACACAGTTTATGGAAAGATTAGTTCCTTCCATTTCTCCCAAATGCACCGATACCGCTCTGTTGTTATGGGGACTCATCACGAACTGGTGAAGCTGGGGAGATGTACCCGAATGGAGTGTGTGTTCCTTCAGCATATGTACATACATTATGCATACTGCTCTGAAAAACCAGCAAATAGTCAAGTTTCTAAAATCTAACTCATTATTTTAACATACTTCTTGTTACACTTGTCTTTTTGTAGGATTTGGGGGTTTGTCTGTAAGAGATCTGGAATATGTACACACCCACTCTCTCTTAAAATGCTGGTTTGTCTCCTAAACCCTTTATTTATATCTGACACATGCAATTAATCTCTCCCTATCTCTAATCACTTCTGCTGTTACATTCATTGGAGTGATTTGTATCCTATCTCTGTCACTGCTCTGTAATTGATATGTGGAGATAAGAGATTCTTAGAGGACACAAACAAGGAAAAGAGAAAATTGAATTTACCTTGCAATCATTTTATAAAATGTGACATACATCAATTATACATGCCAGCCAGGAAAATGCCATCTTGAACAAACTGTGATGATTTGTTGGAAGACCAGCAGAAGAGAAATGCCAGAAAACTTTTCTGGACAGGAAAGTATTGCTAGTCCAACAGACAGACTTTGCAATCTCCCTTATTCATCGTTATTTATTTATTTATTTTAAAATAACACTGCAGTCTTTACAAAGGCAATAATCATTTTTTGATCAGTGTTTTTCTTCAGTCTGTCTTGTACTAACATTCCGGTGTGGAATGAGATGAAAGGAAGCTGCTGAAATAAACATTGTTTTGATCAGACATAAAAAGATGATGTTGGTTACTCAAGATTGAATCGCCTTTCATCGGCAAAATGGTAAAATTGATAGTATGGTCCAATTCCAACATAACTCAAAATACTTGTCCTTAGTTTCCCTTTTCTCTTTCATTGCAGAGTGTGAACTAATTTTCTCCTCTTGTTTCAATACTTTGTGCTCGTGGTTAGTTCTAATTGTTGGCATGAGAGTAGCAGTTCCTATCCATAACTGTAAGCTTAAGTAGTACTTTGGGATGTTTCAAAAGCTCTTTAATGTGTACTGATAATTGTACAAAAGTTACTATCTGGTATATTGATATGTTAATGGTAACAGAAATTTTAAAACTTGGAAGATTTAAGTCAAGCAACATCCAGTGTTGGCTGTTCCCTGGGACTGTAGGACTGGCAAACAGTCTTTTCCCTAGAGCTCTTTATTTCTTCATTACCACCCAAGACAAACTGTACTTTCTAAAACTTTGCAGAAGAGAGAAGTATAGTAACCTGTAGACATTTGCAAAGGGCTTTGCATTTCAGTTTCTATTGTAATTCTGCATCTTTAAAAGAAATAGCTACTGGAGACTCGTGTATCAAAGTACCCCTTTTGAATGTTGTCTTTGAATGTCTTGTGAGCCCCTGTTCTGCTGCTCCCTACCTGGAGTATTCCAGTGTTGCAGACTTGAAATCTGTTGCTTCGTTTCCCATCTCTGTGAAGTTGGATGTATTTAATGCATAATTTTCGTTTATTTAAATACTAAGCCTTACTGAAGGTGCTCTTTTACTAAGAAAGTGAGAATCTGTGACTTCCTGATGGGAGCTTTAGCTTAAACGTGATATTTTAAGGAAGAAAAAACTAAAACCACCTAGAGAAAAACAGTTATGTAATAAATGGCTGTAAGAGCTCTGTGCTGGTCTGAAAGGAGACAGGTTGTCCTGGCTGGTTTGGGAACAAGACGGCAGAAGGATACAAAGCTCTTGCTTAGGAAGATAGTGAGGAGCACGCTATTTTGTATGAGTTGGATCAACTTCCAGTATGTAGCTCTTGTTTTGTTATTATTCATAGGAGGATGACTTGCTCTTCAATTTAGGAAATAAATAATTTAGGAACTATTTGATGGAGTTCTTTAAACTGGCATTGGGTTAGGCAAGCTTGAAATGTCTTATAAACAATATAGAAAAGGAATAATAAATATGCTCAAAACAGATGTGTAATAAAATAACTTTTACACTTAATTATTGCAAAAGCCTAAGTCTAAAGATTTTATTACACACGCTAAAGGTCTGCGTGGCAGAACCTCCCCACCGGCATATTTACAGAAACTAATTTTCATCTCAAGCTTTCAAAAACAGACAGTTACTTCGGGTGTATAATTGTTAAAACTCTTCATATTAAAGATGTTTTTAATTTCTTCTCAATATACATTGCAGAAAAGGGAAATTGAATGAGGAAAAAACCTCCTCACATATCTGTCATCGTTCTGCCAAATAGATGGCATTCGTATAAGTAATTCTGAAAGCGCACACAGTGTCCTGCATAGGGACAGAAATGAAAACGCAGTGATTACAGCTGCAGCCAAGCACTGGAGAGTCAGGATGTGTAAGATTCAAGGACACATTCAAAACCTTAAATATATTCTTTATGTAGAAACATCACGATAAAGCATTTAATTTCATTTATTACTCTTTTGTTCAGTAGAAAAGAAATTTTAACAAAAAAGCTTAGTATTGGAAACACTTTTAGATTTTTGTAAGGACTTGCTTTGAGTTTTGAAGTAGTATAGAATAATTGGACTTTCCTACTCCGTTTGTAATGGGAAGAGAAACTCAGACTTGACTGTACCCTGGGTCGCTTCACCTGATGCAGCTTCAAGCTGCATCGATTTCTTGTCCGCTTGGTTGTACCATGGGAGCTGTAAAGGGCCGATCCAGGATGCCAGTTACCCCTCAGTTTTGTACTACTTGGTTTCACATCTTATCATTTGCATCTGGGGAGTGGTCAGATGTGGGCATAATCCCAAATTCTGGTTCCACACACACCACATCACCCCCCCAAGCTGTGCTGTGAGATGATAAACACCAATTTCTTCTCACATGCAGGTTATTGTCTACACTTCTAAATCCCTTAAAAATAATCCATAATCTGAAAGTCTGCCTTTTTATGGTAGATAATTCATTTTAGTTATGGAATGAGGGGAAAAAAGTTACAGTTTGTATAATCTGGGAGAATGTGATTGTGAAATAGCGCATCTTTAAAGGACTGTAAACTTTCTGTGGCAAAAATGAAGGAATCTGGCAGCCAGGCTGGTGAAGATGACATCCTGGCCCCTACAGCCTTCTTTGTGTAAAAGTGTTATTAAGCTTTGTCCAGCTCTATTTGCTGTTAAATATGTTTGCAAGCTGAGAACAAGTAGTTTACTGCTTTTGCATGTAGGGAAAATACTGCAGTGGTCAGTCTATTGCATGAAGAAAGAAAGACAGGAAGTTTTTTTCCTTCCCCGTCTATCTCTAAGGAGGGATAAAAAGGAAGCCTTACTTATTTACTCCATGTTGGCTGCGTTTTGATCTGCTCTGCGAAGCTGTGTGCTCATAAACCTGACTTGGTAAAGACTGTGAAGGTTTAAAAAGTCAGCAATGTTGTATCCTCTGCAAAAACGGGAGAAGCTTCACACCCGGAGCTGCCTTCTCCTCTCCTTGTGGGTTTATCAGATCACCGGGAGTGATACTGTCAGAGCTATTAAAGAAAGTAATTGGTAGTGAGTGATTAAAATTGCAGATGGCCTTTTCAAGGTGATTATGACTATTAAATCAAGTCTGTAAAAGCCAGCTAAAAAGGCCCATGAAACTGAAAAGCGAATATGCTGAAGATAATTGCATAAAAAGAGGATCTCGCAGGCGTGCTGTGCTCATCCAACACCCCTCCAACTAATCAGCCAACCAACCCAAAACCCCAAGAAGCAAAATAATTCAAGTGGACCCATTGTATCAAAGGAAGTGGAACTAAATATCTGCCTTTTTGGGCTGGAAATCCTTCTGTGCAGGGAACTTACTGTATCTTGCTCCTCTTTACGTGGGATGTTGTCCCCGGTCCCTGGCAGTCAGCACTGAGCAGCCCTAGGTCTGCGGAGTCCCCACGCCGTGTGATGCTCTGTCATTAACAGTGATCTTTTCCTGTTCTTTGCCAATTAGAAGTGATTATGACAAATGTTCCTTTCCACATCACCCTGGAACGTGGCCAAGAATTGCTGGGGAGTGACTTAATTTCATTTGGTGAACTTTTATCTCACCAAACAAAGGTTATATGGGAAATCTTTCCTCTGTTTTTTTTTTCCTTAGGCTGAAAAACCTGAGGTTTGTTTTGTTCCGTAATTTAAAATGGAAACTTGACATGCAAACAAAGATAAAAGTAGAGAAAACTGAAAAATAAATGTCTTCATTTTGAGCCCTGCTTGCTTACATGTATATTTTAATACAAGTGCAGGGAGCTTTCACGTATGTCTAAATAGTTTGTGAACTTAGAGCCTGAGGGATTGTTTTCGTGTGCATATTACAATTATAGACTCATCACTCTTGAACCAATTTCATGCTTAGGAATAGAAGGATTTTGTATGGTTGCTTATACTTCAACATATTATTATTGTATTGATCTCAAACCTCACGCTAGCCTATCTAATCTGCTCTAAAACTGTACAACATCATGGGATTTATTGTGAAGATTTATATAAATGTGTTTTGCGGTTATTTATTAACTTTGGTGTGACGGGAATCACTTGTTTAATTATTTGAGAAGCTACTTCCCCTTCAGACAATAGTTCTGCTTACCTGAGCTCTGTTTTGGTGGTTTTGTTGTGGTGGTTTTGTTGCATATTGACTATTCATCTAGATTAATATTATTTCACTTAGGGATATTCCCTTGGTAAATTTGATAGAGAATTCTGCTTATTCCATTACGATAATGCTTATTTTTAACCATGTTGGCTTAGGAACTGGTCTGTGGCCTCCTTGACAAAAACATTTGTACCATGCAAGTCTTTTTTTTAAAAAGCTATTCTAAAAAAAACAAAAAACAGTCAAACCTTTATTGGTTCCCTGCTAGTCACTGCAGCAGGAGTGCTTTTAGGGGATAGCTGGTGTAAGCAGATGCTCTGTGCTTCCCTTTAACTGTGGAAGGACAAGTTCCATCTTGTAATGCAAACAGATAATACCCAAGAATTTCGGAGGAATTTAAACAAATGCTTTTGTGGGGTCTTTGTAATGGAAGAAGTGACAGCCCTCTAATTAGTGTGGCAGTACCAGACACTGTGCTCACGAAAGAGAGGGATGAAATAAAGCTTGTTTATCTGGAGTTTATGGCGAAGCAGATGCAGGTAGATAGTGTTATTCTTGGTTCATTCCTTCACTGCGTGTAACAGAGGAGGTGTTTTTAATTCTGTCCAAGTATTTCTGAGTTGTGAAACTTAAAACATACAAGCTATGAATTTACTGTATTGATTTTATGGTATATGAATTTACCATACTGTTTCCTTGCAAGTAGTTTATTTAAGGCAGCTTCTTTTCAGAACAGTATTTTTCCTACTTTCTAAAGTGAATAGAAGTGTTTCCTGGAAAAGGAGTCTGTGTTATGAAGTCAGCTGATTGGACTTTATTGCAATTTTTTAAAAGATGGGGTTTTCTCCTGTTTCATTTCTGTGTGAATCGCATCTTTCATCTCGGTTTGACTTCTTAATGTCACAAACAACCTTGGTGACTTTTGAGTCCCTTAGTACAGTATTTACATGTACTTTGTGACCCAGTGGGCAGTGGAATGGGAAGTACAAAACTCATTTGTGGGTTAATGCTGAAGACAATTTGTTTGTCATAAATGTTTATCCTTTCTTGGGTGGTATTTTTAAATATTCATAGACTCATAGAATGGTTAGAATTGGAAGGGACCTTAAAGATTACCCAGTTTCATCTCCCCTGCTATGGGCAGGGACACCTCCCACCACACCAGGGTGCTCCAAGCCCCATCCAGCCTGGCCTTGAACCCCTCCTGGGATGAAAGTGTTCATCCAGAGCAGAGCACACATCATTTACCAAAGTTCTTTTGAAATATATAACAGGAGCCCCCTTTTTTTCTTTTTCTTTTTTTTTTTTTTTTTTTTAAGGATACTGAGGTGTGTTTAAGTGATCTCCACATCCTTAACTGTATTGGCCTTGTGGTTAGGATGAGGCAAAGATGAGCTGAGGGGAACAATCAGCTGAAAGGGAGAGAGGTGTCAAATTGTCTGATGCCTCCTCTGCCTTCTGCAGATTCAGCAACCTTGAAAAGAGGGGCTTGTCTTTAAAGCCACACTTGTCCCTTTGGATGAGCCCTGAAGAACAGTTCCAGATATCTCTGCTTCTCATCCCTGATCACCACCGGGATTTTAAAATTTGTGTTTTTGAAAGGAATCCTGGGTTGCAGTCTCTGGAAATGTGCGGAGTTGCCAAAACTGCCTTGATGAGTAATATAAAGTCCCATTGGCAAGTGCGGGTTTGGATTGAGCGGAGGCCCAGGAGCGCAGCTGGTTTTGCACTAATTGCTTCTGTTGGGTTGTGGGTCGCAGCTCCATGAGCTCTGCAGGAGATGGGGACGGTTTTTTATTTGTTTTCAAGAATGCGTCGCATGCAATCCATTCAGAAATCACAAAGTAATCTTAGAAAAGAATAAGAAACCTCTGTGAATCACAGCAGGCTACTGATGCAGATAATTCTCATTTTAGCCATTTTGCCTTCGTTTTTACCAAATGTTTTGAAAGCAACAGAACCAAGTCACTTATACAGTTAAGAATTTATGGGAACATGGTTCTCATTCACGAAGGCAGTATGTGCATGAATTCTTTTTTACAATACGCCACCATGATCCTGAAGTAACTCAGAGATTGATTTGTAAAACATTCTGAATCAATTAAGGCTTTAATCAGCAAGCGGCAAACTTCAGATGGCTCGTGGACTAATTTTACCATCTCCCATCAACATGAACCTAAGCTGGAAAAAGAAAACAATTAAGGGGATGTAATTATCTGTCCTGATTACTGAATTAGAAGAGTTTGTGTTTATTCCATCGCTATGTAAAAGGAGAAAATTTGCTTTGAAAAATAACTTGAGACAGCTACTAAATTGCCAAGGGTTTGCAGGGTGCAACATAGCCACTTGCTGGGACAGTTTTGGAAGAAGTTGGTGGGTAACAACCGTCACCCAAGTCCTGTGCATCCAGCTTTGGAGCCTGTTCCCTGACAGCTCCTCCTGTCCTGTGCAAGGTCGGCTCCTGACAGTATTTTTCCTCCCTCTGCTTAAAATGAGTTTGGATTTTTAAGGCAGGGTCTCACCTGCGGTCACTCATTGTATACTTGGTGCTTATATCTACTCGTCACAAAAATCTTGTTATTTCTAGAAGCTGGGAATTAATGCTGAAGTTCCCATTCGATGAGAGTCTTTCTAGAAAGCAGGGAGGGAAAAGCATCTCTGCACAATCAAACCAACAGTCCGAGCATCCTGCGGTGTGTCTTCCTGCTACCAAGTGGAATTACCTTAAGTTATTAGTATTTTGCTTGACTTAACATGAGAATATCCTATAGAATTATGTAGTAAGTTTGGGTTATCCCTTTCTCAGACCAGGGTTTTAGGTTTGGTAGGATTTTTATTCTTGGTTTAGCAGAAAGAGGAATACAGATTTGTGACAGGCTCTTCCTTACCCTTTATATCATCCCAGATCTGATCTGACACAAATTGCATAAAACCTCTCATAAACCCCCCAGCTTACAATGCTGGTGTGATTTCTATTTGAATATTTAGCAGAATGTTAATCCTGACATATTTAGCTGCCACTCTAAAGGATTGTTGCTGTTTTCTGTGCAAAATTCAGAATAAAAGCCCAGAACTCGGTGAGTTATAGGTCAGTTACAGTAATTGGAAGGAAAAGTGAACAAGGAAACCTCAGTAGTGCCCAGCAGGGGTGATACCTCTATTTGTTTATTAATGAGCAGTCAACAAGCCCGTCACCAATCATTGATTTTTTTGAAAAATGTGCCATAAACTTACTCCTGTAAATAGTATCATTTGTATGTGGTCTATGTGTCTCTTGATAGTACTGGGTTTATTAAATACCATTGAACAAAGTTTTCTGTCGAGTGAGATTAAAACTGTCTCCTTAAGAAAACTGAACCTTATTTAAGCAGCAAGAGATAAGGCTGCCTCATCCGCATTCGCTTTACAGAAGGCTGACTTTTATAATGTTGGTGATACTCAATTAATGGCTTGGTATGTTTGGAAACTCAAGTTATGTTATTATGAAATACACTAAAAGTACAGTCACCCACTGTACAAATATAAATTACATGCTATCTGCTACAACACACTGGTACAGGCCCAGCCAGTCTCTCTTTTACACAGTATCACGTAAATTAGAGTTTAATAGTATTGTAATTTATGCAGATTTAATAAATATATTTGACTTTCAGAGCAATAAAATGGGTTATGGCATTATCATGAAGGTAATTATTAGTGGTGTTGTCTGCTGTGTTTCGTTTTTAAATTAAGAAAATCTGTAATGATAGGTATGGCTGAGAGAAATATATGATGTTCTCTAAGGACCTTTGGTGTTAAGGCTCGGTGCTGTGCGCTCTCTGGAGCTGCTGGGTTATGTTCCTTCTGGCAGGATCCTCTGTGAACACCACCTTCCTCTTCAGAGACAAAAGGTCACTTAGGTTATTTGCCTTTGTTACCCCGTCTGGTTAGAAGAATAAGTAACTTTTTAGCAAGGAAAAGTCTTTAAAGATATTCAGCCAGCCCAGTGCAGGGCAGGAAGGTGGGGAAACAAGGGATGACTTCAGGAGAGTACGATATTCCGAGGAGTCGGATAATTCTGTAGGTAGAAGAAACAACAACTCGCTTTACCGTTGCTACATAAGCTTATGGAGTGAGACAGGGCAGATAATCATCAGTGTTGGGTTTCCTTGCACAGCTTCACAAAATCTAACAGAGCACTCATTTAAAGCTGGGAAATTTGTTGCATTTGTGGAATGTTGTGTAGAGCACTGAAAATGGGAAGATAAGGCCATGGAGATATCTCCAGACTTACATAAACACATCCCCCAAAGAAGACTTCTCTAAGCAGGAGATGGGAGAGAACAACAGATGACAGAGTAAAATAAGAGTGTACCTTTGGTTTAGAATTCCTACCTGTAAGAATGTACAAGATCTAGTTTAAATTGTTTTAAACTCACCTGCAGCTTTAAGTGCTTTGCTTGTTGTGGATACACAACAGACTTTGGACACGCAATAGTTGGACCCTGAGGTCTCTGGCTGTGGGTAACATTCTTATTTTGGATTTTGGTGTCATTTGAAGTCCCTGTTAGTGATTTCACCATTCAGATAAATATGTTGCAGTGGAATTCTTCCATGGAGAAGGTAGTTCATGTTATTCTAGCAGCCTTCCACACAGGTTCTTAGTATAGAGAATACAGTGGCTGAGGAATACTTCTTTTTACAAAACATCAATTTCTTTATGGTCTTGCATGGTTTTGGGGGGGATTAGTGAACTAGAACTTTTACTGATCTTGACTGTCTTTACAATATTCAAAAGAATTTCTCATATCATTCACTTCTCGCTGGATTCTGAAATATTCATGGAAAGGATCTATATGAGCAGATTGACTGCGTTAGTGTTTCACACAGACCGAAGTGTGGAGGGAGAAGACATTTGTGTGAGATCAGGAAATGTTGAGAGTGCTTACATTTTGAGAAAGAGGGTGAACTGTAACAGGCAAGGAACTGGTGGGAGGTAGGGGTCTTCTCTTGGACCAGACCTGGCTTCCTCTCCCGTGTTGATGGACAAATGTGGTATCAAGAGAAGCAAGAACAAGTTTCTTAGAGAAAGAACCTTAGGAGAGCTGCTTTTCTAAAGACCTGGGGTGAAAGGACAGCCTACAGTCAGTCTGCTCCCCTAGTAATCGAGGGGCAAATAAATGTTCAAGATGACTTCCCCCAGAGACAAGGAACGGTTTACTGAGAAGGGGGAGTATGTGCAGAGCTACTACCTCACCTGTGAAATATTAGCAGGACAGGTTTTTGCTTACTGTCACTCTCACAAAGTTTATTTATTTACATGATGTATGTTAGCAGACATCTTCTATACATCCAGATGCTCTCCCTTCCCTTTTGTGTTTTCTCCTACTAGATGCAAAAGGTCAGAAGAAAAGCAGTAGTGGGAATTCTTGCTGCCAGCACAAAACACTCCTGACTTTGCATCAGTACCACAGACTTTAATTTCCTTTACACTGAACTAAGGTTAGGCTCACTTAAAGGTCATTTTCTGTGCAATAGGGTTTGGCTTGGTTTGCCCTTTGTTTTATTTATTGAAAACAGCATCTTTCCTGAGAAGCAAAGTTGTTTTCACTGCTACTACCTCCCCTCTTCTTAAGTCACTTTTGAAAGGTGTTTCATTACTTGCTAAGCTCTAAAGTGATTTTTCTGATAGTGATAATATCAGCTTGCAAAATCTTTGAGCTGGGAGCGTTTTTATATTGAACTGCAGTAGTGCTTGTTGCATAAAGGATTGGTGACATTTTGAGTTGACCCTGCCCTTATTACCTTAGGTTTTAACAGAACCCTGAAGTTATCCTGTTACCTTTCCATCAGCTCCATCACATTCTGGAGATAAAGCCCACCATACATCAAACGTGACTAATGCTCTCATACAAATTCCTTTGGAAAGGAAAATGTTTTATTGTTATTATTTCATTTTTATTTTCTTTTGTTCTAGACCTCCTGGTGTCCATTTTTCAAACTTGGTAAGGCAGTGAGTAGCCACGGTTTGTTTTATGTCACCTGGATGCTCAATAACTGTTAGGAAAAACTCGTGCTCTCCATCCTTGCAGAGGAGGATGTAGTTCCAAAGAGACTACTTCCAGAGCTAGATATTTCTGTGAAGGTTTGAGGTCAGAGATCTGAAACTATCTTTAGAATTAAGTATAGGAGTATTTTTTTGGCTGAGAATCCTTCTTCCGTCCTGTTTCCTGACCCATAAAACATGTGAATTTTTTTATTTACTTACGTGGATTAGGTATTTTTCCAAGGTGAAATGTTTAGGTTCTTGATTACAAAGAAAATGCAGAAATAAGAGGAATTCAGTAAGGGCTTTTTCATGCAACAAAATCATCTGGGGAAAAAGCTGGGACCAACGGAACACGAGGGCCTTAAGCTTAAGGATGGGTTGGTTTATTGGATGATGGAGTTCTCCTCTGGGCAGGTGTGGGAGGATTTTGTTAGATATTGGTCTTATTATGGAATTTTCTAAGTGTGTTCGTAGCTCCAGATGGCTGGATTTAAAAATAAAATTAATGGATTATCTTTTAAACACTTTTAAACACACTTTTGAAGTCCCCTGCTAATAGCCAGGTATATCCAAAGCATTATATGGAGAATAATTGATGGGCTGTTGTGAAGTAAAGGGAAATAAATTAGTTTTAGGGGTTCTCCTTGCTTGATAAAATACTGCAGAAGCTTTGAGTCCATAAGAATTGATCTATTTTGGATGTTTTTGTAAAAATAAAAAAAGCGAGCTTATCTGAATGATATTGATGGTGTTCTGCTTTCTGATATAAAAGCACCCTGAAAACTGTATTTGGCAGGAAAAACATGGCCTTGTATGAAAATGATGTCTGGTGATGTGAAAGAGCCTTGTAATGAGGATAAGTTTGGCTGAGAGATCATATTGTTAGAAGTTAGAACCCATCCATGCTTGCCTTTTTTTTTTTTTAATGTTGTAATAAATATTGGCTGCTGGTTTGAAGGCTCTCCTCACACCACCCATTTTGAAAATATTTAAATAGAATATAACAATGTCTCTGTATGCTCCAAAGGGAACAAAGGCAGACTTCTCTCTCCCACTTCATTCCAAGGATGGCGCTTCCTCCCTTCGTCCCGAGGGCCAATATTCCTTAATTAAAAAATACACAGAGCCCTATTCAACTCTTTCTTCTCAAACCAAATGCCCATAAATGAGAGATTTGTCTGTGTAAGATGTAAGCTCTATTCAGTGCTTTGTGCTTATAATGGTCACAGCAGAAGTTTTAGAAGGAGGGGTCCTTTGTTCCCGTGGCAGAGTAGAGAGCTAAGACTCATGCGATTCCCAACCCCTTAGTTCTGTCTTTCTTAATGTTGGCTTTTCCTCTTACAGTGCAATTATTCCACTTGTTTTTCTTTGCCTGTGCTAGAGAAAGGCTCTGCAAGTGGAGGCGAAGGTGGGGAGAAGCACGAAGGCTGTGTGTGGAGAAGGTGTTGGGTTGCAGAGTCTCAGCTATCTGGGTATATCTTTAAACTGGAAAAGGACCCTATGTCCTCTGCCCGCTCGGTGCCATTCTGCCTCTGCACAGATGACCGGGCTTAGTCATTGTGTTTGGTCGATGGGTTTTGCACCATCTTTTTTCGGTTAGTGGTTAATGGAGCGTGTTTCCTCCTTTTCCTCCCCCTCCCCTTCTTTAAAACAAACATTGCCATGCTTGAAGTGTTTCTCTTGCTTTTAGAAAGTTATAGCCCGAGATGGAGCGGAGTGGTGATCTGATTAAAGTGATTAAAACTATATACAGAATGGATAATTAACCTTTGGCCTGGCTGTCATGTGGAGCTGATGCATGGGGCTGATACTGTATCTCTCCGTGGCAGCAGGCGTATGCTACATCACTATTTTTTATTTTTTATTTTTTAAATTTTTTTTTCTAGAGAACTTTAATCGCTAGAGATAAAGGGCCAGGAGAGAGAGATCAGGGCTGTATTAATCCTCTCAATGGCTTTATAATTTCCCCGCTATTCTGCTGCTGGTAATCAAGAAAAATAACGCTGGCTTAATCCTGGACGCCAAGGTCAATCATCCCTCAGCCTTTTGATAATAAGGATGTCATTATGAAAAGATTTTTAATGAACGCAATTTTCCTTGCATACTCCAGGGCTGGCGATATGTAAGCAATTTCTTGTTCCTGGTGGAAGAATATTTCTTGGTCGGAGTAATAATTGGCTCATTTTGGTCATTTTCTAACAGCTGGTTAGTGCAGCAGGATGGCCACAGCAGACAAAGGCTATTTTGGAAAATGCCTGGGGAGAACGAGTGTTCCCAATCAGCCACGGCTTGGACAACAGCAGGTGAATGGGGGGCAGGGGGACAGTCAAAAGTAACGGTGAAAACAGCCCCCTTCTCATTAGGTCTTGATATGTCAGATAAATGCTCAAACTGGAGAGGGGCTACCGGCCCCTGGAATATGTTTTTTGGTGTGACTCAAATCTGCCGCAGTTTTAGCTCTCAAAATAAAAAAAAAAAAAGCTTCAAAAATATCTTTGTTGTTTCCGAATTGAGGTGAAAAAGCTTTTTAGCTGTTTTTTGAAAGCTGACGTTCTGAACACCTTTAAAATGCCGATGCTGTAAATAATGCTGCTTACCATCACATTTAACTTAATTCTGCAATGCTTTCAAGATTAGAAATGGTGAAAGATATGTCTGTCACTGAGACTGAAGCCTAAAAGTGCTAAAAAGCATGAGCTGACACTCGTACAAAAGTTGATGTTAATAGTGGGCTCATCTCAGGAGAAAACGTATCAGCTGTATTTGTGTTTGGAGAAAAAAGTGTTAGGGAGTTTTCAATTTTGTCCCCATGGCCAACATTTCGGTTATTCCTATGAGATTTCTCTGTGTTCTTGCTTCTCACATTTATGGTTGATAACATCTAAAAGTTAAGAAATGTGCAGAGGACATTAACACTTCTGCATTCTGCGGAGCAAACACTTTCTTCTAGAAGCATCTGGTCAGACTTGCTGATTTTTGACTTTGACACGATCTGCGGTGGCCAAACCATGAAACCTCCTATTTCAAGTCAACAGGAGTTTAAAAACCAAAAAGAAAACCCCACAGGACACACCATTTCATACAGATCCTCAGCGTGACAGTCTCCCTCATTGCAAACTTCTTAAGGCACTGGAAGAGGTTTCCCAGAGAAGCTGTGGCTGCCCCATCCCTGGAGGGGTTCAAGGCCAGGCTGGATGGGGCTTGGAGCAACCTGGTGTGGTGGGAGGTGTCCCTGCCCAGGGCAGGGGGTTTGGAACTGGATGATCTTTAAGGTCCCTTCCAACTCTAACCATTCTATGAGTCTGTGAAATCATTAAATGCAACCTGAAACCCCGAACGCACGCTAGAGCAGAACAGGATGAAATCCATGTCAAGGTTTTCGGTTAGCACACTAAAAGCCAACGACTCAAGGGAAAAGGTGTTTTTTATTCTGTAGTTGTTGTGTTTAGTGCTATTGCATGGGAGGTTTTCTGCCTGTTGCAGTGTTTGGGTGGACAAGTTCACTTGGCGATTGCTGAGATCCTTAATCAGATCTTTGAAGTGCGACGTTTCAAGGTACAGAGCTTTTCTTTCTGAAACTAGTAGATTTTATAATGTTGCGTAATTTGACTCTTTTTTGGGGGGGCAAAAAAAAGAAAAATCATTCTTCAAGATACTATTTGGGATTTAACCATTGGCTTTAGATAAAGAGCTGTCAAGGAACTTAGATTTTTCTGAGATAACATAGTTTTATCTCTGTTGTAGAAGGGTTTGGGTTATTTCACAGCAGTCATTTTGTCCAGGGGCAAGATGAAATATGTGTTCTGCAACATCATTATTTTTTTTATTATTTTTTTTTTGT
>VZRU01018747.1:257754-286386 GCA_013398155.1 Pedionomus torquatus | reverse complement strand
GTGTCGCGAAATTCGACACAAAACAGAAAAAAAAAAAAAAAAAAGACCATAATGAGCTGTGCCCCGCAGAGTGGTTATGTTGGATAATTGGACTAATAGACACTGTGGATTTTACAAAGGCTTTAGCGGATGAAAATATAGGGCACATTAGTGAATAAATCAATGGCAATACATTAATAGACTATGGCTCTGTTCTGCACTCCGTGAAACGGCTTGATAATGACATTTTGTTCAGTATATCATTTCAAAACAATAGCAGTTTCATCACAATCGTAATGACTTTGACAAAACATTGTGTAAATCGAAGGTTTGAAGTTTGACTGTTAACAGAATTTAGGGATTTCAGTTTTTGAGAAGATGCTGTTAATACTGAATACCCCAAGAGCAGCACAAAACTTGGATGTTTGCCGTGTGAGATCTTCACCAGTACAAAGCAGATGTTCAAAAGCCTTGGAAGCTGCAACTATAATAATGTAGAGGGTTTTGTTACACTTAGAACTTTGTGTATCTGCTATGAAGTAATTTGAGTTCAATTTACCTGTCAGTGTGTAAGTAAGTAAAACTGGGGTAGATCTGAAAGATGAAGCAATTAAAGTACTAATATTTTCTTTGAATTTAAATAGCACTTATCATCCGGAGATCCCAAAGCAATTTAATATTATTAATAATAAGGCCTGATTCATATCTAATGCTTTTCATCAGTATTCCTCAAAAGTCTTTAGCAAGGTCCGTGTCATTAATTCCAATATCAAAATGAGGAAACTGATGCACAGAAAGATAAAAGTGATTAGCCTAAGATCACTTAGTTAGAATCGGGGGCAAAAACAAGGTTAGAAATCACATTTTGTAATTCCCAAAGCCATGTTCATCTCACTTAACAAAATTGACTCCTATACACAACACAAGGATAATTCTTTTATAGAATTTTTAAGAGCTGCATCAAGCAATTCCTATTAAAATACCTTAATATCTGTCATCTTTTGGGGACAATGGTATAATATAGTGAGACAGAAGCACTTAACATCAAAATTGATCCATGTTGGTCTGTTGAAGGATGATTACAAGCAGTGATTGTGGCTTGGTCTGGGTAATATATTTGAAGACCAGATTCTCTGATCCTGGAGTATCAGTGAAATTTGCACATATATTATAACTTGTATCTTTCTGTTCCTGTCTTGAAAAACATCTGGAATTTTGGAAGGAATAGTCCCTCTCTCTTTGATCCAGTAAGCCCTGGCATATGACACAGTGCACCAGGCATTCTTATAGAAATGGTTAATCAGAGGATCAAATTCTTTAAAAATACATACATAAATCAAGTGAAGAATGAGTGGTGTTCATGGATTTTGATGTAGACGAAGTATTTTATTGCAGACTTTCAAGTAAACTGTGAATACCACACCCAGCATGCTGTCTGTAAGATCACTGAATGACTTCTGATGCTGGAGAGAAAGAAGAAAAGTCAGGTCTTGCTTTATTTCCCCTTACCAGAAAGCAATAGCAGAGACACAGATCTTAGATCCCTCATTTTCAAGCTGGGGACAGCTATTTTTGATGACCTAGAATCATACTCTTTCTTTAGTGTTTTGCTGGTAATGAGAATGTGTAGTAGAATATCTAGATTTTTGAGAAGTATTTGAATCAGCTAATTTTTTTTTGCAATGTATTTTTTTCCCCATTGCTGCATTGACTGACACCAACCAATTATGGGAGAAACAGACATTTTGAAGTTCATCATCGTGCTGTTTACTTGTAAGAGGCAGCTAGCACACAGAAGAGCTTTTTGGCAGAATCTAAACACTACATTGGAAATTATAGGGCAGAGAACATAAACCAGAAGAATAGTGTGCTGGAAATTATGTAATGAGCAAAGAAAAGCATCAATGGCCAGAGTTTTTATGGGTACAATTTCCATCAATGTTAATGGGAATTGTTGATATAAAACCCGTCTCTGTCCTCCACCCTCCCATTCTCCCTACATCACCCCAAGTTGAAATTGTGAAGTATGAATAAATTATTAGGGAAGAACAATTTCTAAGTGCTACTAAGTGTTTGCATTTTGATTTGTAAGTGATTTTTTTTTAATTGTTTTTAAGAAATGTTGAGAAGGTAATGATTACTGTTCAAGCTCCAAATGATGCAGATAAATGGCACATTTCAATATGTTGTGAAAATGAAGTTGGAACATGTGATAGCAGTCTTCATATTAAACTTTTCAAGCGAGAGGTCACCCTGCATCTCTTCTGTGTTGACCCCAGTTCGTCTGATGTGTGTGTGGAAGCTGAGATTTGGGATGAAACCTCCACAGGGCAAAGTCCAGCATAATTTTTCTTCTCTTCTAGGATCCTCACAAGGTAATGATTCTCTGCTGTAGCTCTTTGCTGGGGAATATGCGACTTCTTACTCATTCTGGTGTTGGGAGCAGTGGGACCAAATGGTCTGGTAGAGCACATGCCATGAGGTCTGCAAGTGCCTTGGCTGTGTTGGTTCCCCAACACTGAGAAGCCCTCATGTTTAGGGTGATGATAATCCCATGGTACTAATTGTCATTAGTTTAAACTTTAAAGCCTCCTGTAAAGATAATGGTGAGAAGTTACCTTAGATAGTGAGGTGATACTCTAGAGAAAAATGTGCAAACACCCCTGGTGATGGGTGTGCCCTACGAGGTGATGCTTCTGAACACGTTGTTCATGTACAGGCTGTAGCCCAGGCACATTTGAGAAGGGAAAGAATAAGAGGTGAGAAAATGTCACTGAAAACTAGGCTGAACATTGCCTGAAGAATTTGGTTGACGTAAGGAGGAGAGCAAGGAACTGATCATCCTCTCTTGTACCAGTTCAACTTGTTTATCCTTGTTTGAGTTCCTTTTTATAAATGGAGAGAGAACATTGTTGAACTACCTGTTGTTTGGAGTCTGGCAACTGCAAGGGAAGGTAGCCTTTGTGGGTGAAAATCAGCATCAGGATTCTGTTGGGTGACTGGGGATAAGGTCACCACCTTTTTCTTTTTTTTTTTCTTTCCTTTTTTTCATTGAGCCACTGCCATCTGGGTGATAGGCTGAAGCATCCTGGACCACCTGAAATGACTATGAAAATTCCAGCCTGTTTCTTATAAAGCTAATTGTGTTGGTGTAAATGCATGCAAATGAAATAAAATATTAGAGAAATCGGGTAGCTGGAGGATTGCTTTTGTTTTCCTGCTTCTGAGTTATTTTTATTCCACAAATGTGCTTAGGGAAGAAGACCCATAGTCTCTCTGCTACTTGTTTATCTAGAGAGAAGTCATCTTTGCTAGAAAATCTGACAACTGGTGTTCCTTCCCAGGCGTTCCCCTGGTCCCTCACAACACCCGTCACCGAAGCAGAGTCTGCTCCTAATTGATATTTTACTTTTGTCCTGGAGAAATTTAATTTGGCTGCTTTTTGGTTAGTATTTTGAAACTTCAGCAGCTTATTTGAGTACATATTGCACTTCTCCCCGCGAAGCATAACAAATGCATGGCTATTAAGCCGGGGTGGTTTCTAAGCAGAAAGATGTAGCGTGCGTGTTTGGGCACTGGGGAGAAACACAGTGCTCGGGGATTCTCAAATCGGAGAAGCAGCAAACGTTGGCAGGTTGCAGTGACAGGCTCTGCAGATGACAAGAACACCAGTTCCAATGAAACCTTGCCACCATCATTTGTGGAAATCCTGATTACAAATTTCTCCACGAAGCCCTTGCTGTGAACATTCATAGATTAAACTAGACAGCTCCTTTTCGAGTTTTACTTCATCTTTGCTGTGTTTGCTCCTGGGGCCATCTACAGCACATTTTCTGAGATTTAGAGAAAGAGTGAAAAATTACAGTGCATGTAGTGCCATAAGAACATTCTTCAAGATACTGATTTTTATGAAAAAGGAGAGAGGATGGATTGAACACTGGTCTAGTTATAATTGTAACCACAATATTTTTCAAACTAAAGGCTATTGATTGTGTCCTTGAACCAGCAGTGATTGTTTTGATGACACTTTATTTTAACCATTAAAACTATTTTAATATTTTTTGGTCTAATTAGATTCTCCTATAGATGGCAATTAAGCAAAAACGTTGCAGTCAGTTATATTGATGTTAGATCAGACTTGCAGCAGTGCTAAATTTTAATGCTGGCAGCAGTGCTAATCTAAAAATCATGTGTGTTATTTATTGTGGGGCTTGTGTGTCACTTGTAATCTGGAATTGCCCTAATTATGAGATTATGTGAAGGGGACATTTTACCTTCTGTTCTGTACAGCACAGGTACTTTGCTAATTATCTTTTTAGTGATCTGCTTCATAACAAATTGTACAATAATTTAAGGGGGAAAAGGTTTCTGTCTCTCATTGAAATTCCATGTGGACTTTTAACTAGCTGATCGACTTGCTCTAGCATTAGTGGTATCTTGTGGAAAATGCAATTAAAATTATATCATGAGCTGCAATTTTCTGGTCAATCTCGATGGTACCTCCTGGATCCCAAAATATCATCCAGGGTGTGGATTTGACACTCTCTCTGAAAAATATCCAAATCTCTTAGTCTTCCTAAGATATTATTCTGGTGAATTTGCTACAGGTCCTTTAGATGGTCACCAGTAAGAAGAGTTTCTGAAAGATGTTCCTTTCATGCTATCATCTAAGTCTTCTGAAATAACTTCACACTGTTTTAAAGAGTTGAACTAGGCCTTTTATATATATATATATATGACTGATAATATAAAATAAAGTATGACTGCTATGAAGTTAAGTTATGACTGCTAGCTGAACCCCCAAAAGTCAACAGGTTGAAACAGCAGCCCAGGTTTGTTGTGAGAGTGAGAAAAGAGATTCTCTTTCCTCCCAGGCTTTATCAACTTGGAGTCATGGTTTCAGCTTGGTACTGAGAATAGCAACATGTAAGCTGCTCTCTTCTGAACACCTCAGGGAGAAACTCTCCTACACACATCAGTACGTTGGCAACAGGAGCATCGGGTGACAGACACAGGGCTGTGACAACAGTGAGAGAAGCGTCTTAATTTTGTGTGTCTATGAAAGAATGACACACAGAGCATAACTCAATTACAGAAACAATATGTGGAACGTGTATCTTAAATGATGATAGCTAAATATTAAACAGCCACTTTGGAGCACGGATGTGTTTTTTCTGTGTTGACAGTGACCTTTTTTAATTAACTTTTGCCTAAAGACTGTAGAGGCTGAAGAAAAGTGTTGAATCCTGTATTTGTTCCTCAAAACACGTCTCTATTCGGCATAAGAGTGGTTATCTCACTGTGTATATTTGGCCATTTTATTGAATGGTGAATTTTCTCATGCTTGATAATCAAAATGCTGATTTTTCTTATATTCTGAGATGTAATTATACTTGTTATTATCCCTTTTATATTTATTTGCTAACAACAGGTGGAAGTTATGTCTGTTCTTTTAGTTATAGATAACCCTTAGATGTACATCCCCTATTGTGTGTTGTACCTCCATGAGCTGGGAGGCAAAATTTCTCTGAAAGCAAAATAAGAGAGCAAATTTGGTTAAATAAAAAATAATAAGAGATTGAGAACCTGAAAAGCTGTCCAAGAAAGGTTTTTGTTTTTCCTAAAAGTAGCAGTGGAAGAACTATTTCTCTTTGTGCTGTAGGAAATGCCCCGCACACCATGTGCCTGGCTCTTTGGCACTCTGCTGCTTCAGCAGGGTTTTGTGTTCAGCAAACAATGTGCAGAATAGCAGGATTAGTTTATTCTTATATTTTTGAAGGCAAACCAAAACCAGACTATCATTCTGTATTGTTGCTTCAGTCTCCAACAGTAGTGTTTCATGGCCACCTTGCGTAAAAACCCCTGGTTTTCAAGCAGAATTACAGACACAAATTGTTCTCCTCTTACAAAGGTGTTGTGTGTTTTCTGATGAGCTGACTCTGCTGGCAATATGTCTGCATGATATAAAGCCAGTCAGCATCATTAAAATACAAGGGTCTAGGAATGAAAACTTCAGATGTCTTAATATTTTCAGAGCATTAATTTGAAATCCTTCATCCTTCTGCTTCTCTGACGCCATCCCTTGCTTGATCTCTATCAATCCACTCTTTCAGAGAGCTCCCACCTTACCCGTGTTTCAGCTTTCTTGGGGTATCTTTTTTGCCCTTCCTCTTAATCTCTGATATCTATCCGCTTTTTGTCAACCACATTTGAAAAATCCGATTTATCTTGCCACAGCAGTGCTTGCAGATCCTGCCACACCTCTTCCTTTCATTCTTTTGTGATTCCCCAGAGAATGTAAACAAGCTGCTTGTCCCAAAGGATGTCATTCCCCAGGAGTTACTTTGTCATCTCTCTAGATCCTTCATAGTTTTGTTGTATCTATTTACAAATTCCAATTTCTATTAATAGATGTGTGATGATACAACCCTTCCAATAAACCTAAAACTCCTGCTGATGCCCTCAAAAACTCGTATTTCATTTACTGCAATACCTTTTTTTGTTTGGTTTTACTTTTTCTCTGAAGACTGCAGAAGACTGATCTTGCCTATTGCTTTGATGTTTACACTTGACTTTTGAGTCCCCAAGTTTGCGTCCCTTTTTTCCCCACTTTTGAGGTTATGACCTTTTCCATCTCTGAAGCAGCAAGACGGGATCAGCTCCAGGCTCCAGTCAGCAGTTGCCATCTTGTTACTTTCTGGGGTTTTTTTAGAGTACCACCTGTGCTGATTTATGTGCTGTTCCTGTCTTCTACTCAAGAAAAAACCTAATCCTGTGAACCTGCCTCATTAGAGCTACAAAACACCTTCTGGAAGTGTTAACTGTGCTGGGGTGCCTACAAGAAACTTTGAGCATGATCCAGCAAGTTAATACAGTCTCAAATAGAGCTGAGGAGTTACCTTCTGCTTTCGTGTTTGGCATTGCCATCTTTGAGAGGGAGACTTCTGTCTTATACTTGCTCTACAAGATCTCTGAGACAGTGACAATCTGTTCCATTTTGTTTAATGAACCGTTACTCTTGGAAGTCCTGGTCTGTGTCCTTGACAATATTCCGTTCCCATTTGAGCCTGGTTTGTGCCTTGAGCTGGAATTTCCATTTTTTGGGGAGCACAGCCGAGAAAGTCTCTCATGTAGATAGAGCTTGCTTTCTCTCAAATCCATAAGTCACTTAATTACTTACTGTCCATGAATATCACCAATGCAATTTTCCTGTTGTTTTAGGTTTGGAATTTATGTGAGGCTTCATGTATTTTTAAATTCTCATGTTCCTAAATCCTTTCCTTCCCTTTTTAATCTCGTGTCCAGGAAAGACTCGGTGTGCTACTTAACACTTTGAATTTTGTTCATCTATATGTTCATCTGTTTCTTGGCATTGAGTGCAGCTTCCAGTACAGATCTGATTTTTTCAAAGATTTCTTGCATTTGCTTTCTGAAATATTTTCCGGTGTTTTATCTGACAGAACATTATGTAAAAAATATGACTTGACTAGATTGTATAAAGGAGTAAAGAGAAAATATGAGGCTATGACAGACTGCAAACAGAACTTTGTCAATTTAACTGAATTTTTACAGTTTTATAACTCAAGAAATGCTTTGAATCTCGAAACAGAAAGGTTTTGAATGGCTCCATAACAGCATCTAATTGCTCTAGCTATTTATAAAAAAGAGAAATTGTAAAACATCGAAGTTCAAAAGCTAGCTATTGCACATGCCCAACAATCTTTTTCAACAATAATTTCATAATGATTTTTAGCTTGAGGACTTTGTGCTGTGCATTTGTAGCAGCCAAATTGACACGATGGAGTGTAATAGCTCCAAAGCAGCTATTACAGTCTGTTGGGTAATTAAAAGCTAAATGGAACGTTGAGAAATGATCCGTACGATCGGATTGGCTAATTTTTTCACTTTTGTAGATTTAAGTCACTCAAGATGATGTTATCATTTTTTTAAAAATAGGCTTATATTGTTTAAACCACCATGAAACCCAATTCAACCTCAATATGATGTTAAGGAAGACTTCAAGCTTTCTTGGTTTTGCAAATTTTAGATATATTATTTTCACCTCATGAAACACTTTCACACTTCTGTTGTCCACTGAGCTCATAGTAGAGAGGATATTTTATGTGGAAATTCCTAAAAATTCGACACAGCTTGTTGGCCATTACTGTCACTACAGGGACCCAGCAAAGATGACAGGCTTTCCTTGGTCTGATAAACCTGTAGACAGGAACATTCCCCACGCGGCTCCAGAGCGTGGCTTAAGCTTGGGCTGGGCTGAGAATCGGAGAAGAAGAGGCGACACCCTCACTGCCACTTCATTTGTTGTGCTCGGTCTGGCTCCAGCTAACTGTAGCACTAAATGGTGAGGATAGTGTAGCTTTTTTTCCATAGATACTGAAGCATTTTTGATGGCTGGTTTCTTAATCTGAAGCTATATGAGACCTTAAAGCCCCTTCCAATACCTAAAGAGGCTCCAGGAATGCTGTGGAGGGACTCTTGGTCAGGGAGGGGAGCCATAGGATGAGAGGGAATGGCTCTAAGAAAGAGGGGAGGATTACATTAGATCTCAGGAAGAAATTCTTTGCTGTGAGGGTGGTGAGACCCTGGCCCAGGGTGCCCAGAGAAGCTGTGGCTGCCCCATGCCTGGAGGGGTTCAAGGCCAGGCTGGATGGGGCTTGGAGCAACCTGGTGTGGTGGGAGGTGTCCCTGCCCATGGCAGGGGGGTTGGAACTGGATGATCTTCAAGGTCCCCTCCAACTTCAGCCATCGTGTTATTCTATGGAAGAATGCAATAATTTGATCTGACCTTCTTTATATAATAGGTCATTATGTTTTGCTGAGATCCTATATTAAGCACAACATCAAAGTACTTGATTTATTGAGTCACTAATTGGGAATGCATCAGAACATGAGACAAGAGACACCAGCGTACATTTGAGGACCCTCCAATGGCAGGAAAGTAATTAGATTAAATTTGTACTACACATTCTATTCTTGCAGAGACTTTGGCTGATTGTACCTTTTATTTAAGTAGATTTAGATTTATTTTTTTTTTCAACTTTCTCAGTTCTCAATCAAGGTATTGAAACAGTGAGACGGCAGTTTTCATTGATGTAAGCCAATTTCAAAAGAAGATTGAAGTCCATTAGAAGTTACCTCTCCAGCTGCTCTTTTTTGATCAAGAAAGCACAAATATACAGCATGAGGACTTGTGTTGTAAACAGTTCCTCTTTAGAAGAGCTCTCTCAGGGAATGAATGAAAGATAATTGTGGCACCAGCGGTGAAAAAGATCTTAATGCTATCATGGTTACAGTTACTGTCTTACCGCTACCTTACTGTCAAATCAGTGAACATCTCCAAAAGAAAAGAAAGGGGGTACTGGGGAGGGGCGGTTGTGTGATGCCACGAGCAGGTTAGAATTCACTTCTGCATTGTTCAGCCAGCTGATATTTTCTTAGACACAAAATTATGGTATAATATGAACCGACATATATTTTGATAAGTTGATATGGATCCCATAAATGTAGTTAATAAAATAAAACAGTAATCCTCAAAACTTTTTTGGCCGTAGGAGAAGAGATAACTGCTGTAGGCAGGTCTAGTCCCTTTGAACTCTATTTTTACTTCATTTTCATTTCTTGTAACCCGTGAACCTTTAGTTGGAAGCTAGATTTATACCATAAGATAAAACTTATGGTCTCGTGTCCTGGCTTTAATGATTCTGCTGTCACCTTCCAAAGGTGACCCTTCCTTCAGCAGGTTTTTGTGTAGCTCTTCACCAGCTTTTTTTCCCCTTGGGAACTCCCCTGGCAAAGTAGCCACTTGTGACTTTTAGCCTGAGAACTCCAACCAAACATTTGTGCTCATCAGCTTCTTCTCAAATCACATTCTGACCAAACCTCGCTTCCCTCGGGCATTTCTCATCAAGGAAACCATTCCTTCGCTTCTGGACAACAATGTTTCTATAGGAAATGGTGTTATCACTGGATTTATACACGATATACATCAAATCCTAAGGTAAAATAAATTCTTTTTTTGTCCTGAATTTAAATGGATCAGTACGAAAGTATTCTGGCCAAGGATCTCACCCACTATGGCTGTATTTAGTGCAGTTTTAAACTTGTGTACAGACAAAGAGAAGATCTTGGCTTTTTTTAAAGAGCATCTGTGTCTGAGAATAAGTACAGTTTTGTGAGTGCAGGGTCTGAAAAGTCTGTCTTTTAATTAAAAGTTAGAAATGCAGAGCCAAGATTTCTTTCCCTATCCTTGGCACTAAAATAATAACTACATTAAAGAGTTTGTTAGCCCATGGGGAGCCAGATGTGGTAGACAAGTTGGTCAGGTCTGCATTGGTTATCTTTGGAGGTTTATCATCCCAGGTATCCAAAGAAGTATCCTAAGGAGAAGGGTTTTCCTGAGGTGAGGATGGATTGGTTTGGGGACTTGAAAGTCTGGTGGATCTCAAACAAGAGAATGTCTTTACGTTGTAACTAATTTTCTGAATGAAGCATGCCAAAGTATCAGCAAATACTCAGCAATTATTAAATCATGAAATCTCCCTTCTATTTCAACCTAAATTGTAATTTCTGTAGAAATAAATAGATTTGGGTTGGGTGGGGCTTTTGGGAGTTTTTGTTTTGGTTTTTTTTTGAGATCTTGCTTAGAGTTTCTGGCTTTTGACTATTTTAGGAATAGCGTTAGGTCATATGCTTAACTTAAATCTCCTTCCAATGAGTAGCTGCCCCTACAACTTTACTTCTCCAAACTAAGCAGTTCTTGCTGGCTGTTGTCAGTTCATTTTGTGGATCTGTCCATCGTACCTCTACCCGGCAGAGGGCCACGTCATTTCTCTTTTATTGACTCTTGGGTCCCCTGAGACAGGCTCACCCTTGTAGTTCAGCAGCAAATGTTCTGCAGCTTCATCAGAGTTTCCACAGAACAAGCTGATTCTGTTTTATTAGTCTCTATTAAGCTACGTATTTTTGCTGATCCATAGGTTGAACACTTCAAATGAGCATCACGGTGATGCTGCCGGAACTACACTTGACAGGTATTTTTCAACCTGTCCAGAGTTAGCTTGGGTTTAGTATCATTTCAGACAGCTATTGTAGCAAAAATGATTCTGCAACACAGGCTACGGGTCAGACAACCCGTATCTCAGGATGTAACAACGTTAGGTGGGCATTCAAACTTGTTAAAACTTTGACTGTAACTACATTTAAAAATGGTTTCAGCCACAGTTACAAGCCCCAGAGGGAGCAGGGCTTTGCTGTCTTTCTCCTCCAGGACAGCACACACTACCTGCTTCCCAAGTTTTTGCTAGCCTACAGAATAAATGGTGAATTAATCTTCTGTGACTGAGAGAAACTTATGGTACATGAAATTTAGAATGCTGTCCAGACCCTTTCAAAGAGGCTTCCATCTCTTTCAGACCTCGGGCTCTGGAAAATTGAACCAAAAGAGAATATACGTTGTACCTCTGACAGAGCTCCTGGTGTTAACTGTTTCCCATCCTTGAATTTCTCAGAGTAAGTAACCTGCTGCAGCACGGTATTTCGTGGAGAAACCTGCTCTGAGGAAGGCTGCACCCGAGCTGCTGAGACAGTCACCTTCACCAACCTGGCTGTGACCTTGCATGGACGCTTGCCTGGAACTTCTCTTTCAGCCAGGACTAAATCCCTCCACCCACGTTATTTTTCCTCCCTAACTTGAGTCCTTGACAGAGCTTTTTGTTTAGACAGGGAAGGACAGTCTCACCACTAAGCAAGCTGCCTGTCTAATTCTTCAGTCTTACTAATTGCTAAAGTTGTAATTTTAAATCTGAGTGCTGGTATCAGAAGGCCAACTGCGTGGTGGTAGGTGGGTCAGGACCTGCAAATTCCAGCATCTTAATTTGACCTTTGACGATTGACTCAGTGCAGTTTTATTCCCCATCTTTCTCTCTTTAATTGCGGTTGCAGCTGGGTGTCTAACTGCTATTACAGGAACGGAATTAGAAAAATGGAAGAAGTTATCCCATGGTGCCATGGCTCCAGAAGTAGCTATTTAACCCCTGTGATTTCGTTAGAGCCATGCGCGAAATCCATGCCTCTGATGTCTCTTCTGTCATATGTACTTATAATGCTGAGAAAGAACACTCTCAAAATGATGATAAAAGGAAAGCCTCAGAATTGTGATAATTTTGACACATCATTACTGTGATTGACATGATAAATAAGCCAGGTCATAAGGAATAATGCAGTTCTAAATCCCCAACCACATAAGCTTGCTGAGAGGGAAAAAAGGGTCTATTAAATTTTCTGTATAGAGATTGCAGTCAGTGGTGCATAAACAATACATTCTATGGCAACCTGTTCATTGCTCAAGTTGTTATTGGCAGGCACTGTGGCATTTCTACAGTCATTAAAAGAAGCTATCACTATTAATCTCCAGTCTCAAGGCAGACGGGTTTAACCTGAAGCTGATCATCAAATAATGGTAACATATATTTGTGCTTTGTTGAACGTGCCCTTTCATCTGTGGATGTCTTTCCTGTAATGTTATGAGAAGGGTTGAGGAGTCCAGCCTTCATTATAAAAGTTAGTAAGTTAATAACATGTCACTTTAAAAGACTTCGCCCCACCCCCCTCAATCAGGGAAATTAATGGAGGGGAGGAGTTTTTTATGAAACTTGGCAGCTCATTCTATGTATCCCCAGCATTCGGGGTGTTGCTTACCTCTAATTTTCTTAGTTGTTAGTCAAGTTTAAAAAAAAACACCAAAGACTCACCCACCCTAAAGCTGTCCAACTCTACAGATGTGTGTGTGTGCAGAGAGACAGCTCCGAGTGAGCTCTGTCAGTGAGCAGAGGAACGACTCAGTGAGCCAGAAAAACATCTGGAGAGGGCTGGGGAGCATCTGGATCAAATTCATGATAATAATTCTCCATTAGAAGCAATATTTTTATTATTAATTGCTGAATTGAGTCTTCGAAGATACATCAGAGTAATGTACAAACTAATAATATAACCTTTTTCTTTTGAGTGCTCTAGGGAACTTAATCTCACCCTACAGATGCATCTGTAGGTACAAGGCTCATGGGAAAGGGCAGCCGTATGGATGAATTCATCAAGTTGCTTCCTTAGAAAGCGGCCCTTGAAAGAACTGAAAGAATCAAAACATTTTGATTGACTTTCTCTTTTTCTTCCTCTTCCTTAAGGAAAATTGTGTTTTCCTCCAGGAAATACAGGAATCTGTCACCACAGACAAACGGGAAACTGTGATTTATAAAGGTTACAGAGAGAAAATTCAATTTATTTTTCATTCTTTCTAAAGAGAGAGTCATATCCCTTCTCAAATATCTCTAAACAGCCTCTCAGAAATGGGATGACATCTGTCCTTTAAGCTCCCTAAGTACTCTTGTCCCAGTTCCAACTTTCGGTTGTGGTAATCAAGTGATTAGAGAGAAACAGACTCCTCCTAAGTTATGTCTTTACAGGCCATTTTTATGTACAAAAAAAAAATTTAACTCCTACCTAGGAGACTTCCCTAATATACGTTATCTTTGAAGCATCCAGTGTCAGTGGTGCCTGTGGTTGGCCAGAGCTGTGCCAGTAGCCGTGTCCACCTCGTCTGCTCTGCCCGGTGTGCTCCTCCAGATGTTGAGAGAGACACTCAGGAGAGAAGCAAAGCAACAGCGCTTTACCCAGCATCTGGCTTAACCCTTTTGGTTTGTATCACTGATCGTAATGATGGACGTAGGCTGGAAGAGAGATTTATAATTAACAGTTTTGAGTCTGAGAGTTCTCTTTCTTTAGTTTTCAGAAGAATGCTCCTTGAGGCCAGAGGGATCACTTGCCATTTGCTAGCAAGGGTCAGGCTTAGGCTTTTTCAGGGATCAGGTACCTGGTCCTTACTTTTATGTGTTTGTTTGGATGCTGCTGTATTTCCTTTCCTTGTCTGTACTTAATTTATTTGAGCTTTATTATTCCAAGTGGTTACAGATAGGGTTATGTCTAAGCAATAAGTTAATGAGGTCTGAGATTTTAAGAAATACTGTCACCTGCCTTGCTACCAGGTGAAAGTCTCGAATCCTGAGCCTGCTGTTGGAGTACTGGCTATCAAGGTGCAGTGAGGGCAAGGCAGTCCTTGAGAGCTGGGAGCTGAGAATGACAGCGAGGTCCTCCCTGACAAGGGACACAACAATGACCAAGGTCCTGAGTATAAATGCAGCTCCTTTCTCAGTGGGTATAGGCCCTGCATGAGATTTCTCACAGGTCTTGCTCTCACAAGTTAGTTGTTTTCCCACCACCTGACACAAGGTTATACAGATAAACCACATCAGAGATGACCTTGCCCAGAAGTGACAGCCAGGAGGGAGAAAAAGCTTTCAGAGCCTACTAGTGGACTCTGGGCCCCAACATTGGCCTTCTGGCCACCTTCCAGATGGGGATGATGCTCCTCCAACTGCTCTGTGGAAATAAATAGCAGCCAGGAGTTGATTTTGAGCGTTTGACACTGACTGCATCTTTGTTCAGAGGAAAATTGGGAAGGCCAAGAGCCACTGGTGGTTTGCATCTTTGAAGGACTTGGTTCAGAGGCTTGAGAAGAGCAGTCCCACCTGGCCCGGGGCTCCTTTGCTGGCTCGCTCCGAGGGCAGTCAGTGAGTCCAAGTGCTCACCAGCAGCAGAATTCCACCTCCGTTGAATGTTCTGCAATGTTTCAGACTAGTTTTCATTTTGGCATTTTTATTTTTAAATAGGTTGAATATATACACTTGATCGTTTTTGAGAAGTACAAAAGACAGATATGGCAAAAAGTTACTGTGGAGATTGAGGAGCAGGAAAGCAGGTTTTTAACGCTGGAATATAACCTGCTGTTTGAATGGCCTTTAACGTACGCTGTGATCTAGGGTTTAGACGTTCATTTGTAACGCTTGTAATAGCTAAAGCTCAGTTAAATTGGTGTGATGACATGTGCTGGAGTCTGCAGGCAGCTTGAAACAATAACTCTGAGAAATGCAAATTGCCTGTTTTATTCTCACGCTGGCTTTGCCTATGATCCAACCTGGGAGAATACACTGCCTCCCCCCCACCCTTGGCTGCCGATGACCAGAGATGCTATGGGTAACTGTCCAGTGTTATCTGAAAATTTGCAGTAGAATTTAATTTAGATTGCCCTATCGCATTAGCGAATCTTTCAACTGAGAGCTGACCTGCAAAGGGAGCGTGAGAAGAGGAGACAACTTCAGAACCTGCAAGATCCCCATGGATATTGTATAGCGTCTTCTTCCAGTTGGGGAATGGAAAGAAAAATAAATAAATAAAATGAGTTTTCCCCCCTGTATTTGACTATAGCCTAAAATGTTAAAAGGGCATAATAAACAGGTCAGACTTTTACCTTCTGAAGCTTCATTTTGGTAATGTTTGTCCTTGGCTCATTTTCACCACACGAAAAATGGAGATAATGGTTCCTACGTCTTCTGTAGAGGTCTCTGGTGTGCTGGTTAGAAGCAGTTATTATTTTTCAAGAGCACTTTCTACTTCTTGCGCTTTCCAGTGGTAGTAAATTGTACTTTTTAATGGTTGGAGTTAAGGTTTTGTGCAGAATTAAATCAGCTTTTTTAAATGTTGCACTTTCCCTCTTTGCTGGGTTTTACATTTTATTCATTTGCATGCATAGAGAGAAATCAGAAACAACAGGAAAATTTTTAGCTAAAAATGTTTGTTTTACGGCATTTTTGGTGACTCTTGTTCTCCTACATGGGGTAAAAAACCAGAGATTTGTTTGCAAAATGCTATTTTTTCAGACTGTCTTTTACATTGGCTATTAATAATTATGAGTGATAACCTGTGACTCACTGTAAAATATACTATTTTATGTCCATCCTGCCTGTATTAAGAGAAGGTTCAACTATTTACCACTTCCAAAGAACAGCTCTGAGTATTTGAAGATGATTTGTGGAAGATTCTTAACGCAGATCAGAAATTTCATCATTTTTATCCTGCCCATGGTTACAAACCTAAAAGTTGTGCAGCTAAAAAATGGAAAATGCAGGAAATTTGCACTTCAAATTTCCACAGGTTTTGGTACACGTTGAAATTGAATCTTGTACATTTTTATGCTCAAGTTGTCCAAAAAACCCCAAACAAAAATCATACACAAAAAAAACCCAAACCTTCAAAACCAACCGAAAATCAACAGCAAAGCCCTAACCTTGATTTGTGCATCATCGCTTGGTGGTTGAGTGATGAGCAATGAAAGTGTGAACCCAAAGCAAGTTCCATGCGTGAAATAAATTGCTTTATTAAACGTATAAAATCCTCAATATATCCATGTGCATACCACAGTATATCCTCAGTATATACCATGTGAGAGCATGGGACAGCTGTTTATAGAGCCCCAGAACATGGAGGTTATATAGCCTGGGCATGGTACTGGTACCAGTAACTGCTCTGCCCACTTCACACTGACAAGTGCGGTCTTGCCTGTATTCCCTTCCAAGTATCGAGTTCTGGGGTGCAGTAAATGCTTGATGGTGAAGAGCTTCATTTGTAAGTTATGGTGGGCTCTGTTACGAAGCTGCATTAAAGCATTTTGCTGAAAAACCAAGTAATCCTTTTTCTCTTTCAAAAGCGCTAAGTGAAAATGCATTGATTTTTATTTTCTTTCAGCAACCTCGATAGCTCAAGATTATTACTATTTTTAAGAGTGATAGAGAAATGTCAAAAATGCTTCAGTTGTACTTTCATTTTTATATATCACCAGGTTTGGGTATTTTGGGTAGGTTTTTTTCCCTGTTGTTTGTGGTTACAGGCTTTGGCGGCACTGGGAGGGAGAGATTATGGTTTATTTCAAAACACTACTTGGATTTTTGAGCTTTCTCACAGATTTTGTGGTTCAGTAAGTAACATATTTTACTGTCTTATATTTGGTCTGTGCTGTACAACTCTCTGGCTCCTGATTAGCTAAATAGTCTGGCACACCTTAATCTCTTCTTTATATGTGAAAGAATTGATGGGAGAGAGGAGGGACCAGTTCCGTGACACTGTGTAGGGAGGTTTCAGTAGCCTGTAGAGAGGCCGGTACTGGCTTTTGCTATTACGTGAGATTTATTATTTTAGTGGTTTCTTTCACTGAAGGTAGGTGTGGATGCACTGAGTTTGCAGAACTAATGCTGCAATCAAAAACACTGGCCAGAAGTTCTAAAGCAGAAGGTGGCAAAGGTGGCTCAGTGGTGGAGGCCAGTGGCCATCCCTTGCAGGACTTTGGGTCCAGCTCCCAGCTGCAGCCAGCTCTTCCCATCCCAGCCTCTAGTTTTGTTTTATCAGCTTAGTATAATTTTAATCCATATCTAAAAGCATTTGATGTGTTTAAGTGGTTCATAAAATTGGCTAGGTTGGAAGGGACCTTTGAGATCATCTAGTCCAACCATCAACCGAACTCTGATAAAAATGACAACTGATCACTAAGCACTATGGCAACCCATCTTTTGAATCCCTTCAGGGATGGTGCTTCAACCGCTTCCCTGGGCAGCCCATTCTAGTGCTTAATAACCCTTTCCGTGTCAAACTTTTTTCTGATATCCAATCTGAATTTCCTCCGGTGCAACTTGAGACCATCACCTGTGACTTGGGAGAAGAGACCTCCCTGGGTACACCTTCATTCCAGGGAGTTGGGGAGAGCAAGAAGGTCTCCTCTCAGCCTCCTTTTCTCCAGGCTGAAACCAGCTTTCCCCAGCTCTCTCAGCTGCTCCTCATAAGACTTACTCTCCAGACCCCTCACCAGCTCCGTTGCCCTTTTCTGGACCCGCTCCAGCCCCTCAATGTCTTTTTTTGTGGGAAGGGACCCAAAACTGGACATTCATCCCTCTGTGAATGGGATGAGTCTGTGTGAGTCGTTTTAGGAGATGGTGTGTCTATTGGAGAAAGTAACAGTGTTTTGTTGCCAAGTTGGGCCCTGCAATGTGTTCTTGCTAGTTTGGTTCCTCTGACATTTGATAGTTCTGCACTAACGCAGCCCATTACCATCCGGATAGCAGATCTGAATAAAATAGGCTGATTAAATCTAAACAACATTGCTGTGTGCTGCCTAATCACACTCTGCCAATTAATTTCAAACTGATAACCCAAGGACATTTTGGAAAGTGACAGCATGTTTCTAAACCTGGGGGTGGATTTGCTTCTTTTGAAAACCGAATGAAATAGATGTCACTTGTATCTCAAAATATACAAATGCTTCCTAATGTACCATTTTTTTTTTCATTTTATCTTTCATTTATTCCCCCTAATTTTCCTTATTAACCGTAATTCTGTTGTGACATCCTAGTGTCATATTATGATGATAGAAATTTCAAATAAGAAGCAGCACAAACCGCAGAGTTTCGGATGAGCTGGGAGACGAGCATCCTGTGGAAATAAGCTTCTGTTTTTCACTCTGAAAGCCAGGAGCCCTTGTCAGGGGCAGGAGAGCCTGTTCCCAATCCACGCAGCTGGGAGCAGCGAGCCAGCCCTTCGCTGGGAGAGGAAGAAAAAGTCAGTGTGAGACCGAAAAGATGTCATACTCTTAAGCTCCTCTCTTATCTGGGAGCTGCAGATAGGAAATCATAAGTGTATTAATGCAAACAGCATTTGTACTGGCCAAGTAAGGTACGACTAACAATTTATTTTTAACAATACCGCCGCTGCCCGTGCTGCAGAAATACTGACAAAGAGCCCCGAGTAATAACTTCCCCTTCGATTCCTTTTTGCAGTTCTCGCAGCGTTCTCTGAGCCAGCGTTTAGGTACTGGGTGTAAATAGGCCGGTACAAAAACCCGTTCCACCTTCCGCAGAAGAGAGGCACTGGTTTGTTCTCACTTCAGAAAATTAAATGCTTATCCATCTGTGGAATAATTTTTGAATGAGTAAGTTTGTAGACTGTCTTTCGCTGGGTTATTGTTTGCTCTTTTGGAATCTTCTTTGCTTTCTCACTTGTTTTGTTCTCGCTGGAGAGGAAATACAGCAATGTGTATTTTTTTTCCCTGCTGAGGTCTGAGGCAACCTTATATTATAAAATAACCAAAGATTGATAATCACAAAGGCTGCAAAGGGAAAGCCTCACTTTATTTAGAAGAACATCTGTGCTATAAAGAGGAAGAAAAATTCTTTCTTTTGATAGAAAAATATTTGTTTGGATCCAGAGCTCTGCTGTACGCGTGATTTTGCTCTGCTTTTTTTATTTTGCTGTGCTCTAAATATATAAGTGAAATTTCATTTGCTTCTGAATCTCCGTGACCTGAACAACTCTACTCTGATTAAGGGTTTTATCCCTTTGTAGAAGAAAAGGGAAAAAGTAGCATGCTATGGTCAGGGGGATGGAGAACTTTAGACCATATGGAGTGGACCCGAGGCCCCTGATAACCTATTTCTCAAAACATTATTTTGACAAGTCATTCCATATGTTTGGTTGAGTTAGCTGTTGGAAGAAGGCTGTGGGGTATCTTCTTGTTTTTCAGATCTGTTCTCTTTATGTAAAGACTTGGAAATAGCAGACCTTTGGGAGCAAGGTAGCAATCTGGATTCCCAAACATGTTTTTCATATATATAAATAGAATGCAGCAAGAGTTGACCTTGAGCTTAAAACGCTGCTCAGTGAGTGGATCTTGGTTTGAATAGTTCAGCTACATAGAAGAAAACTGCCTATTTAGTTCAATGTTATAAATATCTGTAGAAGTGCTCTCCTTTAAGCCTCCATAAATTGTTCTGTGCCTATAGCATCTAGGATCTGAGGATAGGTTTTTAAACTTGGCTGTTGTTTTTTTCTTTTTTTCTTTTGAAGTTCAAATGATGTTTATATGTGGCCAATTTTAATCCCTGTTCTTAGAGTGGATTTTCCGGAGAAAGCTTTGATCGACACCTTGCTTATCCAGTAACTACAAAAATGGACTTGAATGGCTTTAATGGAGTGTCTCTTGAGTCTGGGTTTTTTAATAGTGGCTGATTCGGTGGCCTGGACACGTTTACTCTGGCACCGAATGGCTGTGACACAGAAGCCCTTCCTTTCACTGCAAAGGACAGGTCAACTGTGGGATGCTTTCAGATCCATGGAACGCTTTCAGCTTTCTCTTTCACTTATTCTCAGTGAGGACAGCTTTAAATTATTCTATCTAATCTTTTGGGAAGTCAAAAGATTTTTAAACAAACAGCCAGTTACAGCAGATATCCAGGCATAAGGACATCTCTAAAATCCAGGAGTATTTATTATGTTCATATATTTTCCAGGTATCCAATAGCAGTCTCCCAAACCTAAGTTGATGCTAGAAAACTACAAACATTTTTAAAACTTGGAGCCCAACTGAAATTTAGTATTAATTTTAGCTTTATCATGGCCATCTGTCAGATGATCAGCATCTCGTGCAAGTATCTGCTTCCAGTGTAGCGTACCGCAACACCAGATTAGTTTAAAAAAAATGCTGCAAAGAAATAAATCTTAGGAAGTTACATATGAGCAACTGTACGTATTTGTTTTATGCTCTACAGAGCATATTTAATCTTAAAACTTCCCTGTGAAAATTGTGCTTCAGTTACTGTTGTCATAAAATAAATTATAATTTCCCCCAAAGTCACTGGAGATGCTTTTCTTTATTAAGTCCAGAGAAGGATAGATGAGTGTGTCTCTTTTATTTTTTGCAACCACCCTTTCATTTCTAAGCAGAAGAGTGTTTAAACTTGTTGCGAGTAGGAGAAGCAGCAACGAGATTGTCAATTGTGTCATTTTATTTGTGCTAAAGTAAGGACTTAAGAAATGGATTTATTTAAAAGAAAAAATAAGCCACACATGAAGATACAGTTGAAAATAGATAGCAGCGTTTTATTGTCTCCCATTTCTCTTTCTTTCCTGCTGCTTGATAATAACCCAGAATGCGCTGGTGAGAATTGCAGCATCTGAAATAGCAGTCCTCTGATTTGTGTAGCACAGCCGTGTCCCCAGCTCAGCTTTCCTCCTTCATTTCTTCTCTCTGCTCTTGTCTCACCACTGAATTTTGCATTTCTGGGCTTTATGATTAACTGACAGTTCTAGTTTATTTAACATCCAATTACTGGTGTGTGGTTTATTAACTTAATTTACCTCTATTAAGGAAAGCAAGCGGTAAATATCCAGATACGTGAAGCGCCAAGGCTGTTAAATGTTAGAAGTTCCCTTTTGTCCTCAGGAGAAGGCGACCCTTGCTGTCTGCTGCACAAATCCACGGAACCCCCGCCAGAACCCATTTCCTCCTCCTAATTACACCCCGGTTTGTATTTGAAAAGGCGCTTCTCTTCCCATGCACTAAAATGCATCACAAAAATATACAGCCTCTTAAAAAGCATTTCCACTGATGTGTTATTTTTAAAGCAATTCTTTCTTTTTTTTTTTCTTTTTTTTTTTGATTATATGGCTAAAACCCCCCAGGTTTGGATGCCAACAGCGGAGGCGCTGCTCGCCGCTGCTCTACCTGCTGCCTCTCGCATCGCTTTGGAGCTGACTCTGAGGCTAATGGACCCACTGCCAGACCATGGATGGGATTTTTTCCCCTCTTTTAACTGCTGTTGAATAAGATTACACACTCTATCCACTTATATAGCCGATATTAAAGCTATCTGGTGAATTGAAAAGCCACCTGAGTGTTCTTTAGCTAGAATAGCTCGAGGCTATATATTTTTTCATGTTAAAAGCTCTAATGATGTGCTGGATGATAAGTTTCTAGGCAGAAAGAAACCCCTCACTGTGCATGGGGGAAGGTCGGGTCAGTGACAGAGACTGAACTTCCAAATTGCTCTTTTTGCACGAGGAGTTGTGAGAAGGGAATTGCAGAGTGTTGGAGCAGAAATTTGGTCCGCTTTTGAATTTAGCTGCTGAATCATCACAGGGGCCCATGGAACTAAGCACTGGCTTAATTTCCTTAAAACTACATGGGACAACAGTAGAAATTTATTCTTGAAGTAGTCCTAAAATACAAAATGGATTTGTAGACCTTGGGTAGTAGAAAAGAAGAGGAACAAGTCTGGTTTGGGGAGGGCTCATCCCTAAACAGCAGTTGCTGGGTCACCGGTACTTCATGACTGTAGAAAAACAGCAAAATTGGGGGAAAAACCCCAGATCTCTCATCTTTGTCCTAGTCTAGGGAGCAGAACTGGTGAGAGACAAGCTGGAGAGACCGTGTCACAGTGAGCCCTCCTTGGGCACCGCAGTATTGGAAGTTTACAGGAATACATTTTCTCTTTGTAAATTGGCTGTATTCAGGCCCCTGCCTCTCATTATGCCCAGGAGCAGACCCCCGACACTCCCTGCAAGGTTTGAGAAGCATCTCAACCTGCATTTTAGTCTCTCTTTTATCTAAGAAAATATCTAAAGCTCCTCTTTGCTGTAATATCTGCACGGAAAAGGGTATAAGTCATTTTGTGGAGAGAGTTGAGTTCTCTGTTCATCTTTCACTAGGGCTAAAGCTGACAGCTCTCGCTGTCTGTGTGAAAGTCTTTACAAAGGGGGGATAAAAGCTGTTACTAACGCAAATGTTATTCGGTTAACCGTTTGGAAACATTTAGAGTGGGATGCTACCTTTGCTGTTTTACCCTCTCTCCTATACTTTTGTTTGTATATGTTTCAGTGAATCCTTTCAAACTTGTCAGACGAGAAAAGTTTGGCTTGTTTCACGAAGTAAAATGAAGGCTGTGAAGGAGTAGGCTTGTTTTCTATAAATACTTCAGGATGTAAACATCAGCGAAAGAGAAAACAGCTCTTCAAGCGAAAGGACAGCTTTGGCAGAGGAACAAATGGGGTACATTGGCCATTAATACATTTAAGCTGGAAATGAAGAATGTTTTTAATGGGTTGAACGACAAACCTCTAGGAAACTTTCCAACCAGGAAAGTGGAGATAAAAAGCCTCAATATTTTTACCACTGGCCCCAGTACATTCAGAAACAGGATTGCCTGATGGGATGTCGGAGAGAAGGAACCAGGCTGGCCCAGGAGGTGTTTCTAGTCCTGCTTCAAACACAGTTATTAGCAGGAAGCTCCATACACATAAAATATCTTACTGCCAATGTTTTGCATAATTACTATATTTTCCCCATTTCCTCCTTTAGGCCTCTGTTTCTGTAATATTACATATTTACTTTAATTAGGAATGTGACTATTTTCACTTTCTCCAAACCAACCAGCAAGTACCTGAAGTCAAAGTGCCTTTTGAACTGCTTGCAGCATCGCAAGCTTGACTGGGTAAATCACATACTCTGTAGGTTAATTTCTTCAGGTAACTTTATATTTCAAAGTGAGATGCATCAGAAGTGCAGTTGTAACACATGGGGTGTACATGGGATGTCCCCCAGGGGCCCCGGGGAGCGTGGAGAAGAGGAAGGAGGGCAGGTTTCCAGGCACTGCTTTATGATTCAGCCAAGATTAATTTATGCAAGGCTTCCTCAACAGTTGTTGATTAACTTGCTTCTCTTTACCATATCTCCCCTCGTACACTGGATGTTTAATTTGTGATCTACTCACTGTGTTTTGTTCTTTTTTTTTTTTTTTTTTTTTTTTTTTTCATCTTTCGTGTTTGGTTTTTGTTGACTTTTACTTGCGGTGGAAATAAGTCATGTGTTTGATCTGATGCTGGCAAAGCTCCGTCACATTGACAGGGTGTACCGAGTCAATAAGTGGAACTGACCTAGATCATTCCTTTGTTTTGCTTGTATTGTGTTTTGTAAACCTTTTTCATGTCTGGTGTTTTATTCATCCACTCTGATGTCTGGATCAAGACGAGGAGTGTATATATAAGAAACCACTTGCTGTGATTGATTCAAACAACTAGGTTGTTTGCACTATAAATTTGATCCACAAAGCTAAGATAGCGTGTTGTTGCTTATTAACTTTTTTTTGAGTCTAGAGTCTTGTTTCTCAAAGGTTCAAGATCAGAAATTATGTTAATAAGTACATCTTTGAGGGGTCTTCAGATATGACTTTTCAGTACCTGAGGATAATTCTTCATGCACCAGCTCTGTACCCTTAGATTGCTAATTATTTTGCAAATACATGTTTTTGACTCAAAATCCATCTGGAGTTTTAATGTTATTCATCAAACTCAGCAAATGTGATCAAGAATCCTCACAGGAAAATCCTTGTTATTTTCTTGACGCGGAGAAATCTGAGCAGAGACCTGTCGAGTGCACAGCAACGTCACGTATTTGCCTTTTCCTGAAAAGGAACATAGTCCTTGCAACAATAAAAGTGAGAAAAAAGATGAAGTTTTATTATCTTAATGCTCTTTTGATGTATAACCTGTTAATCTTCACTCTAACAAGTAGGCAACAAACAGACAAGGGTCTATTTTAGGCCATGTTTTAGGGTAGAGCTTTATGACTGAGAAATACACTTTTTTTTTTTATTTATTTTTTATTTTCTTTATTTTTTTCCCCTCTTATTTGCATAATGCATCTCTCCTGTGCCCGCAGGTGGTTGTCAGCATTTGCTGGCCTGTTGTTCAGGCTCCAATTCCTGTTGTGCATCTTGTGCTGCAAAGGGGAAGGGAAATTAATCTATTATTGATCAGGATCCAATCCCCGTTGTGTATCTTGTACTGGAAAGGGGCATTAATCCATTAGGGGCTGATAATCCAAACCATCTGCAGGTCGTACCTGAAAAAAGTGAAACATATTCCGTTAGATAATTTGTATTTGTAAGGTTGTGGGTTGAGGGTTTTTTATGCTCCCTTGAGCAATCTGGAGATGCCGTGTGATTGTCATTTCTCCTCTTTTCTCATATTCTGTGTTACACAATCAGAGATTGCACATTTTTGATTTTGATTTTTGAACTATTTATATGTAATATTTTTGCTATTTGTATTGGACTCTTGTCTCCTATTCTGCTTTTTTTGTAGTACAGGTCTCCATAATTTGGTAATATGAATCTTTGCGTGCATCCTGCGTTGTAATTGTGAAGGCAATACTGCAACTGTGCAAGTCTCAAAGTCTGTAGGAAGTTTATGGGGAAGGTTTTCTAATCTTTTTTTTTTCTCCCAGGATAACTTAGAAATGGTTTCAAAGTTCTGTTAAAGTATTTGATTTCTCCATTAGCTTGAGTGTAGTGTACTGGTGATCTTTTCTGGGAAGTGCTTTTCTCCCATAGACAAATTGAATAATATGAAGAAGTAATTCCATTTTTGGATGCTGATTCCTGTGGGATTCGTTCTTTGCTGCAAACAGGATGAGAAGTAATTGCAGTAGTAACTAATGCTAGGGGTAGGGAAGACATCAACAAGTCTGTTCAACAGTCAACTCACGTTCCAGGCTCTACCCAATACTAAGGAAATGAGGGTGTTCTAGGTGATTATTTACGCAATCTTCCCTCCTCCTGCTCATGGTCACCTTGGTTAAGTGTCTCTGAAGACCTATAAGCAAGGCTCAAAAATAAGACTTGTCATTTTTCTCAAATCTGAACTGAAGCTATTACTTCTTTTGAAGAGATAAACACTTTCTCTCACAATTTATTAAGGTTGGTTTGCACTCTATCTCTCTGAGATAAATTTGAGCATCCATTCAAGTAACACTCTTAATATTCTGCACCACAAACACAGATATAGATAAACTTTGCATGCCATAATGTAAAATCTGGGGAAAGAACCTAATGTTTATACGTTTCTGAAGGGGAAAGCACCTTTTGTATCTTCATCTGTGTTGGGAAAATTAAGCACTGAAGTGGCTTTGATACAGACTGTGATCTTTATGAACTGTAAATTATGTTTAAAATTCCCTGTACCTTACATGACGATATATGTAGAGAGATAAAAACACTGTCTTTTCAGAGATGATAGGGCACTCTACATAATTATTCTATTTAAATAACAGATTAGAAATTGTACAGCTCATCAGTGTTAAAAAATTACTGTTATAAACCAGTTGGGATAGGTTTCATTCTTGGTCAGGTGGCAGAAGAGAAGGGGGAAGAGCAGTGTGACCCAAGAGTGGTGGTGTGCAGCTGTACACAGGCACTGGTGATAAAAACAAATAGACCGTGCATGAGGTGTTCACTCTTTCTCTCATCCCTCAATACGTCTCTGCTTTGTGCAGAATTGCCAGATTCTTGAATGCCACAGTCTGGAGAGTTTATGTTTAGAGGGACAAAAAAACCCACAAACAGATCTTTTCTGTTCCTTGTTATCTTTTTTTTTTTCCTCTCTATTTTTCTAAATTTTTGGCTCTTCTTTCCCCCTCTCCTCTTTTAAAAACAGTCTAATATGGAAAGATAATACTTGTGCCAATTTTTGCATTTGTATTGCTTTCCCATTTCAATGTCTTTAATAAATATTTCCTACTAATGGATGTGAATCAGAGAAACTGAAGCTCAGTTACTGAAAAAAAAAAGATGTATGTGAAATTGAGCAGTTCTTAAATAATGTTAAACATCTATAGGGGACCACGGGGTGGCAGGGAGGGGAAATGGGCAGTGACAAATGGGGAGAAGCTGCCGGAGGGAGGGAGGGAGGGAAAGGAGAGGTGATGAGAAGGCAGAAGGAAAGAACACAGACCTAGAAAACAGGGACAGGAAAAAGCCTGATGAATAAAAAACGAAGAGTGAAGAGGAGGAAAAAAAAAATCAATTGATTTCTACAAAGGATTTTCAAAGAAAATGTCTGTTTACTAACAATGACATTCTCTATTGTATNGAGAAATACACTTTTTTTTTTTATTTATTTTTTATTTTCTTTATTTTTTTCCCCTCTTATTTGCATAATGCATCTCTCCTGTGCCCGCAGGTGGTTGTCAGCATTTGCTGGCCTGTTGATCAGGCTCCAATTCCTGTTGTGCATCTTGTGCTGCAAAGGGGAAGGGAAATTAATCTATTATTGATCAGGATCCAATCCCCGTTGTGTATCTTGTACTGGAAAGGGGCATTAATCCATTAGGGGCTGATAATCCAAACCATCTGCAGGTCGTACCTGAAAAAAGTGAAACATATTCCGTTAGATAATTTGTATTTGTAAGGTTGTGGGTTGAGGGTTTTTTATGCTCCCTTGAGCAATCTGGAGATGCCGTGTGATTGTCATTTCTCCTCTTTTCTCATATTCTGTGTTACGCAATCAGAGATTGCACATTTTTGATTTTGATTTTTGAACTATTTATATGTAATATTTTTGCTATTTGTATTGGACTCTTGTCTCCTATTCTGCTTTTTTTGTAGTACAGGTCTCCATAATTTGGTAATATGAAGCTTTGCGTGCATCCTGCGTTGTAATTGTGAAGGCAATACTGCAACTGTGCAAGTCTCAAAGTCTGTAGGAAGTTTATGGGGAAGGTTTTCTAATCTTTTTTTTTTCTCCCAGGATAACTTAGAAATGGTTTCAAAGTTCTGTTAAAGTATTTGATTTCTCCATTAGCTTGAGTGTAGTGTACTGGTGATCTTTTCTGGGAAGTGCTTTTCTCCCATAGACAAATTGAATAATATGAAGAAGTAATTCCATTTTTGGATGCTGATTCCTGTGGGATTCGTTCTTTGCTGCAAACAGGATGAGAAGTAATTGCAGTAGTAACTAATGCTAGGGGTAGGGAAGACATCAACAAGTCTGTTCAACAGTCAACTCACGTTCCAGGCTCTACCCAATACTAAGGAAATGAGGGTGTTCTAGGTGATAATTTACGCAATCTTCCCTCCTCCTGCTCATGGTCACCTTGGTTAAGTGTCTCTGAAGACCTATAAGCAAGCCTCAAAAATAAGACTTGTCATTTTTCTCAAATCTGAACTGAAGCTATTACTTCTTTTGAAGAGATAAACACTTTCTCTCACAATTTATTAAGGTTGGTTTGCACTCTATCTCTCTGAGATAAATTTGAGCATCCATTCAAGTAACACTCTTAATATTCTGCACCACAAACACAGATATAGATAAACTTTGCATGCCATAATGTAAAATCTGGGGAAAGAACCTAATGTTTATACGTTTCTGAAGGGGAAAGCACCTTTTGTATCTTCATCTGTGTTGGGAAAATTAAGCACTGAAGTGGCTTTGATACAGACTGTGATCTTTATGAACTGTAAATTATGTTTAAAATTCCCTGTACCTTACATGACGATATATGTAGAGAGATAAAAACACTGTCTTTTCAGAGATGATAGGGCACTCTACATAATTATTCTATTTAAATAACAGATTAGAAATTGTACAGCTCATCAGTGTTAAAAAATTACTGTTATAAACCAGTTGGGATAGGTTTCATTCTTGGTCAGGTGGCAGAAGAGAAGGGGGAAGAGCAGTGTGACCCAAGAGTGGTGGTGTGCAGCTGTACACAGGCACTGGTGATAAAAACAAATAGACCGTGCATGAGGTGTTCACTCTTTCTCTCATCCCTCAATACGTCTCTGCTTTGTGCAGAATTGCCAGATTCTTGAATGCCACAGTCTGGAGAGTTTATGTTTAGAGGGACAAAAAAACCCACAAACAGATCTTTTCTGTTCCTTGTTATCTTTTTTTTTTTCCTCTCTATTTTTCTAAATTTTTGGCTCTTCTTTCCCCCTCTCCTCTTTTAAAAACAGTCTAATATGGAAAGATAATACTTGTGCCAATTTTTGCATTTGTATTGCTTTCCCATTTCAATGTCTTTAATAAATATTTCCTACTAATGGATGTGAATCAGAGAAACTGAAGCTCAGTTACTGAAAAAAAAAA
>VZRU01018747.1:170417-257597 GCA_013398155.1 Pedionomus torquatus | reverse complement strand
CCAGTCAAGTAAAATCATGTCAGCGTACTGCATTAGGAGGCAGGAGAGGGATGGAGAGTGGCTTTATTGACAGGTAGGATAAGGAACTTGAAAAGTCGGGGTAGTTTTTCATTATGTGATTGTTTGAATAGCTCTCTACCTTCTACAACCAGCCTGAAGTCTGATTTGCTGCATCGCATCATCAAAACAAAATCACAGGGTTACTCCTTGCCGAGATTAGGAGTGTGGTTACTCTGATACTCCAACTGGGGGATTTCTTACAAAGAGATGAAGATCTGAACGGACAGGGTGGATACACAGGTCCCATGTTAGAGCCCTGTTGAGATCTTTTCTCTAAAGGAAAACTAAATTCCTCCTTTGATATTTTGAGTGGTCACAAAGCAAAGTTGCAAACTCCACCCTGCAAAAGGAACCAAGGGAATGTCTTTGTTGAGGTTGGGGGTTTTTTTGCAGGATCGGGGCCAGAGTGAATTATGGCAAAGTGGTTTCTTTGTGCTGCAAAGGGAAAATTAAACTGTCTTTGAATATGAAATAGGAATACACATACTGTCAGGGTACTGTTTAGATAATACTTTGAAATGTTGTTGTTCTCTGCATAGACTTGTTCTATCTGCAGCTGACCTTTGTAGGGATTTTATGAAGAATCCAAGCCCTAACCATTTTGATGAGCCCTCTGTATCACATCTGTATTAGTTCACCCGCTTAAAATCTTTATCGACAGCCTGCTTTTAATAGATGTTTCAGGGATNGAAAAAAAAAAGATGTATGTGAAATTGAGCAGTTCTTAAATAATGTTAAACATCTATAGGGGACCACGGGGTGGCAGGGAGGGGAAATGGGCAGTGACAAATGNTTCATTATGTGATTGTTTGAATAGCTCTCTACCTTCTACAACCAGCCTGAAGTCTGATTTGCTGCATCGCATCATCAAAACAAAATCACAGGGTTACTCCTTGCCGAGATTAGGAGTGTGGTTACTCTGATACTCCAACTGGGGGATTTCTTACAAAGAGATGAAGATCTGAACGGACAGGGTGGATACACAGGTCCCATGTTAGAGCCCTGTTGAGATCTTTTCTCTAAAGGAAAACTAAATTCCTCCTTTGATATTTTGAGTGGTCACAAAGCAAAGTTGCAAACTCCACCCTGCAAAAGGAACCAAGGGAATGTCTTTGTTGAGGTTGGGGGTTTTTTTGCAGGATCGGGGCCAGAGTGAATTATGGCAAAGTGGTTTCTTTGTGCTGCAAAGGGAAAATTAAACTGTCTTTGAATATGAAATAGGAATACACATACTGTCAGGGTACTGTTTAGATAATACTTTGAAATGTTGTTGTTCTCTGCATAGACTTGTTCTATCTGCAGCTGACCTTTGTAGGGATTTTATGAAGAATCCAAGCCCTAACCATTTTGATGAGCCCTCTGTATCACATCTGTATTAGTTCACCCGCTTAAAATCTTTATCGACAGCCTGCTTTTAATAGATGTTTCAGGGATGGTATGAAATGAAAATAAGGACTTTCTGTGTTTGTGTTCTTGTTATGGTTAGAAATAAAGTAAAAAAAAAAAATCTTACATTTTCCTGGTTGCAGGCGGAGCAAGGTGCACCTTTCCCTGCTTATCTGCTCTCTGCACAAACAGCCATTTGCATATGGTGAACTCCTGGAGGTTAAAACAAAGCTGGCTTCTGTTCTTCAGCTGGTCTTAGTGGGCTTGAGTCATTCTTCAGGGGAGCCAATAAGTCAAACAAGTGGCTTTTCTCTTTTTCAGATGGAGATAAGAACTGATTATTGCCAAATTAGTAACTTGTGCATTGACCTTTTAGCATTTACTGTTGTAAACCTTCATCTTGCACAGAGGTAGCAGTGAACAGAAATGCTGAGGTTATTCCTTCTCTACAGCAACAAACTACTGATCTGGTGGCCACTTGTTTTCTGTTTTTTTTTCAGTTACTATCAGGAAAATTCCTGCCATGAATTCCTACAAAACCACCGTGGAAATCTTCTTAGAAAGTAAATTTCCTACCTTGATAGCATTGTGTTTCCAGGAATGTTGCTGAGCAGAAATAAAATCTACTGAAAGCTTGGGTTTTGAGATCCCATGTGAGTTGCGTGTACGTGCTGTGTCAGGTCAACAGAGCATTTTCATGGGAAGAAGTAAATATGTGCTTACCACTCCCTTAAGTCTATTCTTGGATGCTTGCATTCATTCGGACGTGTGGGTGATATTCTTATGTACGACAATTGTACAGCACACTTTTGCCTCCCATAGCATGCTGTTTGCTATCAGTTACCAAAATGTCAAACGGTAAAAAAAGTTGTCATTCGGTATTGAGAACTCTGTGAACCTTGTAAACTCTATGAGCCCCATCCGTTACCAAAACCTTTGTCTATCCAATAAGTGAAATTAAAAGCCAAATAGATTTTGGCATGCCAGCTATGAGATAAGCAAAAAATCTTCTATCCATTTTCTATTCTATTGGGAATTATCTTAAAAGAGAACACCAGGGTTCATACGTTCCATTTACAAGGGCAAGTGCAGGGCCCTGCGCCTGGGGAGGAATAAGCTCCTACCCCAGTTACAGGTTCAGGTGGACCTGCTGGAGAGCAGCTCTGCAGGGAGAAACTGGGAGTCCTGGTGGACAAGTTGCCCATGATCCAGTCATGTGCCCTTGTGGCCAAGAAGAACAGTGGACTCCTGGGGTGCATTAAAAAAGCGTTGTTAGCGGGTGGAGAGAGGTCATCCTCCTCCTCTTCTCTGCTCTAATTGAGGCCTTGTCTGGAGCACTGGGTCCAGTTCTGGCTCCCCAGTTTAAGAAAGACAATGAAATGCTCTTAGAGTGTCTATAGAGATGATCAAAGGTTTGGAGCATTTCTCTTATGAGGAAAGGCTGAGTGACCTGGGTCTGTTTAGCTTGGAGAAGAAAAGACTCAGGGGATCTCATCAATGCTAATAAGTATCTAAAGGGTGGGTGTTAAGAGGATGGGACCAGATGTTTCTCGGTGATGCCCAGTAAGGGGCAACGGGCACAAACGAACACAGGAAATTCTGTTCTGACATGAGGAAAAATTTCTTTGCTGTGAGAGTGGCAGAGCCCTGGAAGAGGGGTGGAATTGTCTTCTCTGGAGGAGAAGGTGGTGGACTCTCCTTCTCTGGAGACATTCCAAACCTTCCTGGACACATTCCTGTGAACCTGCTCTGGGTGACCCTCTTCTGGCAGGGGGTTGGACTAGATGGTCTCCAGAGGTCCCTCCCAACCTCTGTGATTCTGCCTCATGGGCACGGGTTAGCCACCTTTGCAGAAAACCTTTGATGAGCTGGCTTGCTTTTGCATCAGTTTAGTTTTATTTTCATTACTTTTCCCTGTAATTCGTTTATTGGGTTCTGTATCTTTAGAAAATTTTATTACTCTGTTATTCAAGCTAAAAAATAGCTAATTTTTCTTTCCCAAATGAGTTGCTTGAAGCAAAGTACCTATGAATACATGGGTATTTTAATTCACTTACTAAATGTATACAGAGAAAATTTACAAGCAGCCTTTTTACCATTTTTTTTAGTGTCTGCTGACTGTTGCATAAGCTAAATTATTTACAGTATGATGCCTCACAAAAGAGTAGCAGATTTGGGTTATTTACTTTACTGATAAGAAAAAGGGATTGAAGTTGCTGTGATATGCTGCTTTGTTAATTTTATATTTGTTCCCCAGTGTGTAAAATCTTTTTAAAGAACTAACATGAGTATTGGCAGGCGCTTTTGAAATGGTGTGGAAGTGGTAAGATTAAACAAAACATGAAAAGGTCTTAAAAATATAAGTCAGCAAGCGTTTGATAAAAATAAAAGTGCTCGACAATAGGAAAACCTTTAGGATGCTTAATTTATTTGCTCTCTAGTTGAGAATGGCCCCTGCACTCCATCTGGGAGTAGTTCTTGGGAGTTATGTGTTGTGAGCGATACCAGGCTGGGTATATTGAAACAGCGTGTTTGTACAGTATAATGAAAGCCCTCGAAAATGGGCTTGCTGAAGATCTCCCCTTAATGAGGAGATTAAAATCCACGGTGAGGCTGAGGAGCAAAATTTACAGCTGCGTCGCCTGATGAGATCCTTTGCCTGGAAGGCGTCCCTCCTGGCCGTTGGCAGATGTACGGAGTCTTCACCAGGTTTCTTTCTGCCCACGCAGGTGCCCCAGACCCGTCTGACACTCTGCCTCCCGTCATCGTCATCCCTCCCCGGAACACCAGCGTCGTAGCCGGGAGCAGCGAGATCACGCTGGAGTGTGTGGCCAACGCCAGGTACTGTAAAAGCAGCAGGGGTGTAAGGGATTGGTTTTGATGCACTGTCCTTTGTCGAGAAGGACATAGGAAGCGATTTTCTTTTTTTTTTTTAATTATTATTTTAATGACTGAAGCAGAATGCAGTGTGTAGCTTGCTCTTCAAAGTAACCTTATGAATAATCTCGTTTGTCCAACATTACTGGATTAGACCTATTGATTTTTCTGGCCAAATACCGCTACAGGCAGAGTCCCTCTCCCACCTCTTCCTCACACAGTAAGGAAAAGAAGCATACTGGTGTTCAATCAGGAGAAAGTTATGCTAAGGGTTAATAATGTTTCGGCTGGATTGCCTATTGACACGAAAGGTGATGTTGTTGAACAGCCTGTGCTTCCCAGTAAATAAATTAGCGAGGATCTCCTGTGAAGTAATTTATTACAGATGCTCTCGTTTTACAGTGATTATGGCTCAACCGTTCATAAGGCACCATAGTCCAGCAGAGCATTCCTCCTGTGTTGCCATCCAGTTGGCCTTGAATAGCGTTGAATTCCAGTGGAAGTGAATAGTTGTGGTCCTTAGATGAGAAGACGATGACCAACTGATTCACTTTCCCCTCTGAGGACAGAGATGTTCTTGATATGGTTAATACTGTGTTGATAATTGAGTTATAATGAAAGCACTTCCCATGCAGCTGATTCCCATAGCATTGTTTACTCCTTTTGCTTAGAGAAATCAAATTATTAGCACTTAAGTTCTATTGCTGTATGAATTAGCTGTACTTGCATAATGTGCTTGAGTAGTCTGTAGTCTTGATGTGCACGAGCTCTATATGCATTTACTTCTTAATAGCAAACATCAGGGACAGAGCAAAAGAAGTTTTATGACCTGTATGTAACTGCCACCAAGATTGTCCTCTTATATGTATGTTTTATTGTTGTATTTCTCTTGTGGTTTTGTTTTTAAACCTCGGCAGACCTCTGGAGAGACTAAGCATGACCTGGAAGAGGAACGGAGTAAAAGTAACCAGTGGCATTAGCAGTTTTGGGAGACGACTCACTATCACCAATCCAACCTCTGCCGATGTGGGGATGTATGTCTGTGAAGCAAAATTGAGAGATGGCACAGAGGAACCAGCAAGAGCAAAAGCTTTCCTTTCTATAATGGGTAATTCTCAAGGCAATGTGTTTTTTAGTGAAACAGACTCTAGACTGAGGTATAATAGGAAATAAAATTGATATTTTAATATTTCATTGACCTTACATTCGAACCTTTCTTCGGAGAACAGAACAAAGGAGGTGAAGGAGGGTTATCTTCCAAATTAATTCAGCTGTTCTTTCCCATGAATATAAATTCATCAAATAGATTATTTTTTTTTAAACACTGATGTGATTCTGAATCCCCTGTGAAACTATACATTTAATCAGAAGTTGGGGAGATATAGTAGTAAAATCCTTATTGGGCAGCTTCCACATCTTGGCTTTTAGATGCATTAAATCCTGATTAACTCCCAGCTTGCTTACATCTAGTTTTAATATGTCAAGTGCCTGTATTTCCGAAAGCAGCCTTTTAGGAGCACTTCTGTGCTGTTGTCTGCTGCAAATGCCGGTCGGGGGGCCAAGGACAGAGGCAGGCAGATACCATTAATGAGGTAACAAAAGGGGAAAGAAAATGCCATAGAAATCGGTGCTACGCGCTAGACCTTCAACTCCAAAGAAAACTTTGGGCTTAGTCTTTTCCAGGGGCCATCAGTGCCCTGTCGCTGCCCATTTCCACCATCGCCTCTGGTTTCACTGTAGCAAGGAGGTTTTCATTTGGAAATGGTACTGCTGGACGCTGATAGAGTTTTTTAGGACTTTCAGAATCAGGGAGTTTGTCAGAGTTGGAAGGGACCTCTAGAGATCATCCCGTCCCACTCCCCTGCTCAAGCAGGGTTGCCCAGAGCACATCCCTCAGGACAGCATCCAGGTGGGGCTTGAAGGTCTCCAGAGAAGGGGACTCCACACCCTCCCTGGGCAGCCTCTGCCAGGGCTCTGACACCCTCACCCCAAAGAAGTTCTTTCTCATATTGGAACAGAACTTCCTATGTTCCAGCTTATGTCCGTTGCCCCTCGTCCTGTCCCTGGGAACCACTGGATAAGAGAGAAGTTTTAAAACAGAGGCATTTAGTTGTTGTAAGCCAGAGCTGATCGTGTGAAGTCTGGCTTTTATGTAATAGCCCCAGTAATAACGGTGCAAGTGTCCTGGAGAGGTTATTGCTCTGGCAAGGAGACAAGTCTCGGCCTCGATCAGAATTCATGCACATGCATTTCTGTAGTGCATTGCAGAGGGGACTCAGCACACAACTCTATGAACTCTTTTAGCCTTCTGAAAATAGTTTAAATAGTCTTCTGTATTCCACTAAAGCAATTTATAGCAGTTCATTCTAAATGGGAAAACAGCCCTTCTCTCTACCAAGCTCTGCTCCAGGTTCATTTGTAGCGCTGTGTCTCTATTATATTTATTACCTACTGGATGAAGTTTGGTTCCAGTCTTTTTCTTTGTACTTGGTTTCTTAGAATTATGACCTCGCAGCTTCCTTTCCCCTTAAGGAGCAGAGATGGATTTAACTTATTTATGGTTTTGGTTTAAACTCTTCCTTATTCATAAGATTTTATTGTAACTAGTTTAACTTGGGTGCTGTGCTGTCAGATCCAGCCTAATGCAATACGTAAAGCAGCCTCTCGGTTAACGTAGAAGATTCTTAAATACAGTTACAATAAAACGGAGAAACAATCATTGGGGAATCATATTAAACTAGCAGTGCCGCCTCTCTTTAGTAGCTTAGCTGCTCTCTTATTTTTAAATGTTTTATTTATTTTATATCCAGTTTTAGGGGGCTGTCAGGGAATGAAGTTTTGAAAAGGCCTGTAGATAAGAACAAGCAGATGAAAGAAAGCAGAAACAAATTGGTTACCAATTACTTTTATTTCCTTCTGATGGAACAAGACACTTCAGTTGCAGGTGTTTACTCAATGTGTCAGCAAAGCCTGATAGGTTTCTTTATTTATGAGTTTCATGAGCTGCAGGATGGATCTCTAATTCTAAACAAGAAGCCAAATCAAAGGATTAGTAGTTAATGCCCAACTTAGATTCAGCCTTAGAATTCTTGAATGGATCTGGCCGTTGTTCAATTAGTCAAGGGAGAGGTTGTGTCCTTTGTGCAGACAAGATGCAAACCTGAGGATTTTTGTGGTGTATCCCTCACAATCCTGCTGGAGGAGCACTTACAGAGAATCGAGTATTCTTGTCCATTTGCATGCATAAAATATTTGTAGTGTGTACGTGTTGATAGTGGCCTGATAATGAGCTGTACTTCTTGGGAGAATAACACCATGTGGACTTAATAAGGCGTCTTGACTAACAGAAACAGGGGATTGTGTTAACAGAGGAGGTTTGTTTTCAAAATGATGGGGATAAATCAAATACAGACCCTCAATAGGATGGTAATGAGAGCTTTTGTGGATTAATAGAAAAACTATTTTGCCATTAACAGATAGAATAGGGGTAGTGAAAAAAAGATGCATCAAAGATAAAACAAATACTGAGTTAATCAAAGCTTTTTTACAAATATGTCAGTCTCTGCCTTTCCTAGCTAAGAGAAGTTGCACATCTTGAGCGTGGGCTCGGATGGTGATGAGCTTTATTAGAAAGCTGTGAAACAGTACAAAGGCGTGTACTCGGTTCAAATTATTATTATTAGTGACCTACAATATTATTGCTGTCTTTTTTTCTGAATCTTTCTGAGTACATCTCAGTTTATAAATTGAAATCACAATAATCTTTGAAAAATCTGAATCTCTAATGTAATAAAGTAGCATTGCATAAGCAAGAAGAAAATCCTCTAGTCTTGTGCTGCACTGTAATTTTCCTCTGAATGTGGCAAAGAGCTTCCTGACATCTTCATATTGTTCCAGCAAAGATAAACCGAGATGGTTCCAAACCTTGGTTTTATTAGCTGCAGTTGTTATAAATTTTTAAAGGGTAGCATGTTCCTCAGTTGGCAGAGTAACAGTTTGGGAAAGATTTGTTGCAGATTAGATAAGAGCACATTTGTTTTATCACTAACAGTTTGAAGATTAAGTAATTTAAGGAGCCTTCTCATGAGCAAACCAATTTGAAAGCTGAGCTAATCTTAAATTCTTTTGCTCCAGTTCCGCAAGTTCCGTTAGTGACAAATTGCAATAGTCATTTTGTAAGTGATTGTTCTATGGGAAATTATGAATTTTAGAAGCTTAAGAGAATGAGGAATGAAACCTTTCCACTACATGAAACCCATGCTGCTCTGTAAATCAGATGCAGTCAGAGTAAAATCTGAAGAAACTGAGGAGAAAAGCAATTAGAAGAATGGCCTGGAATGCTGAGGTACAGCCCAGAACTGGGCGGTGAAGCCCCGGTGGCCTCTCCAGAGGAATAAGATGGAATAAAGCAGCATCACAGTTGAGAGCTTCCCGTCTGTTTGGAAGGGTTTTGTGCCTGGAAGAACTACGTTAAGAGGCGTTATTCTCATCTTGGTGTTTTCTAGGGAGAATTTTTACGTCCCAGAGAGATTTCTTTCTGAAAATAGGGTGATAAGGATTGTTGTAGGCCTGTGTGTCTCATAAATGCTACCTTGGTTCTCCTCGGGTATGGATAGAGCTTCATGGGGTTCAGCAACACAGCAGAAAAATTATAACCTGGGAGGGGCCACCTGGCTGGGCTCTGAGGTGAGCTGGGGGGCTACTCCTCCTTCACTGAACTTCTCCAGGAGTAAGTGTGGAGATGCAGAAGGGCCTTCTTCGTGCAGTGCCATTGTTCATGTATTTGCCCTGAATGTATAGATAACTGCCAGAACTGCCGCTAGCCATCTCCCTGCCTTGCATTCACATCTCTGGAAGCAGTAGCTCTTGTGGCTCTAGCTTAGTCGTTTTGAAACACTACAAATGATGTCTTGAGGGCAGAAGTAAGAATTTTTCCATGGCAGTTGTATTATGCTTAAGAGAAGACCACAATGGTTGTGTTCATGTACCATACATGAGAAAGAATAAGAGTTTTTGGGAAAACTAGAATATAAAAAATCTTTGAACTTGCCTGAACTTCAGTTTGGGCTCAAAGCAGAGAAACGTTGACAAGTTTTGGTTTGGCAAGCCTTGGAGGTTCTTGAGGTGAAGATAAACATGTTGCCTTGGCCCCAAACACACATAGGACCTATACCAGAATGAATTAATGGGACTTTGGAGAAGTCCAGTGCTGTCTCTGACAATCAGGAGAAGATCTTCAGTTCTGCAGCAGGAGGTGTGCTCCCTGTGCTCCTGCAAGGTTTTAGAGTGCACAGACTGCACCTCACAGTAGGGCTAGTACCTAGAAACTTAGATACCTTTTCATCTCTCTCTGTTTTAACCTGAAATTCATGCAAAGAAAAATCCTGCTTCAAGGATCATGTTATACCTGCTAATACAACGTGGCTGCTCTCTGCATGTACAGTCTGACCTACTCTCTGGAGTTCCAGACTTTGTACTTACAAGGAGCTCTCAAGTTTCCAGTTCCCCTTTCTTTTTGGTATAGTCACCAAATAAATTAGTTTATGGTAATGCTAGAGAAAGGCCTCCATGCTTAAGGCTTGATTTTTCCTTTTAAATATGCAGTCCTGAATATGAGTGATGCAGGAATTTCATCTTTGGAGGAGCCCCTGGGGCTTTCTCTGTTCTTTCTGACTTTCATGTATGTATCTAGGATTAGGTCACACATCTCCAATGCAGCTTGAAGGGTATGTAATGGATGCTGACTGCTATCTTTTGAATGTTGAAATCAGTGACCATGTAACTCTGCATGGGGGAAGTTAGAACACTATCAAATTTTGCAGGCTCCCAAGGGCTTTGCGGAGAGGCTCTTTTCAGTGATGTCTGTAGTGCAAAATAAACCCACCCTGAAACCTTCAACAACTATTAAAAGCACGCATTTATATTCAAATATTCTTTCCCCTTTGCTTGTTCTTGACCTTTTAGTTAAGATCAGTCAAATACCAATACAATATCTGAACAATACAGTATCCGTTTCTTTCAGTCTAATATGGGATGTGACCCAGCACGCTGCACTGCCAGCAGGGTGAACTCACTGTAATGTCTCCTTTCCTATTCTAACCATTGCAATTCTATAATTTCCAAAAAATTTAAGTGTTTGACCTGCTACCAACAGACTACAGTCATTCCTAGAAGTCCCTGTGCCTGGGGGCTGGTGTCTGGCACGTTACATAGTTTGGAAGACGTTGTAATTTCACCGCACATATTAAATTTCAACATGTGATTATTGCCTACAAGAATAAATGTTCAGATTCGTACCATGTGATTCAAACCAAGCTTTATAAATATGCAGTAGAGTCATATACACAGACAGCCAGAACACCCCCTCAGAAATGCCATCTGACCCCTATAAATATTGCTGCATTTTTATGGCCACTCTGACAGTTATTCACCAGGTGCTGTATAGCACCCAAATCCAGATACCCTGAATTTTTCATTTGCAGCTTGTGCTGAGGCTGCAAGCCTCTAGGCACACACCTGATGTGTAGATGATACATCTGACTCATCTGAAGAGCCAGGAGCCTGGTTTCCAGTTGTCTAACACCTGTAACTAGAGCTATTTGTTCCCCAGCCTGAGTTCTGTTGAAGCCATAGACCCTCACTGCAAGGAGGACCATCTGAGCATTCGTGTTGCTAGCATGAGATACATCCACGTGGGAAAGCAGCACAGCTTGCATGGAAATCAGTTTCATTTCCCTCAAAGCCCAAAGTATATACCTACACCAATACCACTGCGATTCTCTCATACCTTAAATCACCAAGACTTATTTTTCCATCTATATTAGACTTGGGGTGCCACAGTACCGTTGCCCATGCAGTATTCTAGATCTTCAGAATTCCCTTATGAATTAGCCTTTTCTTCCCACCCAGGCCTGTCTCTATGTTCAGGCAGCAGAAGCAGGTAGCTAACGATCAGTAAATTGTAGTGTTGCTTCTGGATGGTTTTCTTTATCTGTGCTAATCAAGGAAACATAAGACCTGACCCCCCTATGGCCAGTTCTTGCCTCAGCCTTTCAACCCCTCAGTATCAATTCCAGCTGTTGGCAGGGCTTCCAGCTGCTGGAACAGCTGTGAGAGTCGAGTTCAGAAGATCAAGTTCAGGGCTAGGCTGGATGGGGCTTGGAGCAACCTGGTTTGGTGGGAGGTGTCCCTGCCCATGGAACTTGATGGTCTTGAAGGTCCCTTCCAACTCCAATCATTCTGTGATTCTATCATTCTTAGACTTTTAAGGGAAAAAATAGGTCTGAACTTGATGAACACTGGAAAATCATATCCATTGGCACACCTACACCCTGAAAGTCCTCTGGGAGTTGTCCATGGCCTTTAGATTGCATCTTTCTGCTGCTCCTGCTCTTTTTCTGTCTTGTCTGCTTCCATTTCTCCCTGCTTCTTTCAAAAAAAAAAAAAGCTGATGTGAATCTTCCTTTACACCATCACATCCCGTTTGCTAAGTGACAGTTGTCAGTGACTTCAGCTTCCTTGTCAGGTAATTCATTGCTTGATACCTGCTCACCTAAGCATCTCTTAATGTAATAAGTTTCTTGGAGGGTGGCATAACAGCCTGCATGGGATTTAAAGCAAAGAGCCCAGCTCGTAGGATGGGATTTTGGGAGAGGGGCTGGGAAAGCAGACTGTATAAATATGCCAAGTTTCAACAGCATGGGCATGGGCAGTGGTCACGGCACCACTAACATCTGTGAGACCACGGGAGGTGCTTTGCAGCTGGATGGCAGGCCCATGTCGCAGATAAATCTGCAGATTTATCACTGGTGTGTGAGTGTGTTGCTGACAGGAGAAAGTTTGAGAGCTGGCAGCTGAAGGTTGCTAAGTTTAAAAATCAGCCTGTTAAGGTCAGAGTGCCTTAAAAAAATATGTGCCCTCAGGAACTCACTCAAAGGAGGAGAATACACTTGAACCTCACTAACTGAAGAGACATCCATAGAAAAAGCACAAAGTCTGGGCTTTCCAAAGGGAATGTCTGAATGTGGGGTATGTGGCTGGATGCCGTCTTGATCCTACACTGCTTTGGCCACCTTTCCCCTTCGCCTTGCCTCACAATCTAATAAAATTGCCATAGAATGAAAGGTTCAAATTTTATTTTGAGAGATGGACAGATGGACACATGTCCCCAGATGGATACATAGATAAGGACGTTAGACTAAAAGTCTGGAAATGAGAAACATGACATTCTGAAAAGTGGAGTGCAAGGAAAACACCAGACAAGGCTTGAAAGATGCTGTGAGAAGAAAGAGTGTGCTCAGAGTTAAAGCATGGACTTAGATGAATTGCAGAGGACTCAGCAACTTAGTTGATCAAACATGTCAAACACTGTGCCATCAGTGAATTTCAATTAAATGTTCGGCTTTTCAATTTGTTGTTTAGATTAACGCATGAGATCATATGCAATAAATCATAGCTTATTATGCATGTTTGTTAATAGCTTTAAATTTAGGCAGTGAGGATCAATAATGTTAACACATGTATATTATTAGAATATAATAAATCAGGTGGCTTGTTTTATTGGTTTTGCTGGGTAAATTGAGTATTCTGGGCTGGTTTGCAACCTCACCTCCTCCTCTGCACAGGATTTGGGAAGACTAATATTGATTGACTCTATTTGGAATGAATGCAGAATTGTAATATCCATAGGTGCTCAAACGAGACCCCAGTTCTGTACACTCAAGCAAGTATTTTATTATAGTTAGTGGGAAGGAGTGCTGGGAAAAGAGGTTTTGCATTCTAATCCAGTGCTTACTGATGTGTACCTGCTGGCATGGCATGGCATCCCTGGGAAATGACAGCAACACTCGCTATGCTGCAGGCGGTAGCAGGAGAAACAAGATTTTGCAGGATAATATTATGTGATTTTGGTTTTATTTATGAAAATATTAATGCCCCATCAATAATACAAACCACACATCTGTTTTGTGGACATGTTTGGTGAAGAGATTTGAGGGAAGGTCAGCTCAGATGACCTTGAGTCTTGTTGTAGCTTACTACATTTTTTTCCAACACACTTGATTTCCTTAAAATGAAAATACGAGTAACTTGTTCTCACAAGCTACTTCCATTGTCTTTTCTGTATTTTCTAAAGCTTACTAGTGACTTTGCCTATGCAACAAAAGAACTCTAGTTATAATCAAATAAAACGCTTCTAAAAACAGTACTTGGGTGATAATTGCATTGAACAGACTATGACAGTTTTTAGTTACCATGATAATTACTGCAACCTTAATGCCTGTGGGACTTTGACATGATGCTCTTCAATTTTATGCTGCATAGAAGAAGGAGTTGCATGACAGCATACTCTACAATTTCTGGAATAGTGTCTTTGTTTAATTAAACGTCTAATATCTTTTCTTTAGTCCTAATGATAAAGTGTGAATTTTACGATTATTACTATAACTTCAATTAAAGCATTAAATCTGTTTGCTTTCACAAAATAAAACAGTTGTGAAGAATTTTTTTTTTAATTATGCTGCACTTATCCTCTGATGTTGGCGCTCTGACATGGTGTAGCACTTTATTTGACATGCTTCATGCCTTCATGAGGTGGAATTTAGTTTGGATACTGAAGCAAACTATCCAATAAAATGCTGTGTTGTAAATATAAACCTCTCGGGAGAGCCCTTCTGAACGAAGAATTAGAATGTTTCATGATTCAGACCTATAAAATGAGAAGTAGCCCTGGCTCAGAGTATTAATTTGCGGTGCACGCCCCTAAATCTTGCCTCACATTGACTTGGCTCTTTGGAATTCATGCTCAGCATAGCAAAAAATTTTTGACTTTTTTATGATGCTTTTACTACCAAAGAAAGCACCTCTAAACAGAGGCAAACTTAGACAAACTAGTCCATAAGACGCTGTATTAAATACAGAAGTGCATGGAGACTTTATATGATGCATATCTTTATGCCAACACCTAGTTTTCTTTTTGCTGTGGCTTGCCTTGTTTATTGTTCTTTCTTTTCCCCCTTCTAAAGAACCACCGTATTTTACGGCTGAGCCTGCGAGTGTGATTTTGGCTGAAGTGGAGAAAGACGTGGACATCCTGTGCCAGGCGATGGGTGAGTGCGCAGACGTGTTCTGACTTAGATGGGTGATATCTGCGTATCCCTTACTAAAGAAAGCATCTTACATCAACTTCTGAATGGTTTGAAGCCTCTGTGTTATTGCTAATTATCACAGATCCCAGGTACCAGAGAGAGGGATGGCTTTAGCCCCTGGAAAATTGGGCAGTCCTTGTAGTTTAGACAAGTTCAGACAAGAATAAGGTTTGTGTTTGTCTGTTGGGCAGGTCAGCTCCTGCTCCTTTCCCCCCTGGTACCCTGCCTTTGCTTCAGAGTGGTCACTGTATAACAGACATTAGTGTCTTGAGCCAGAAAATTAGTTGAGATGAAGGTGTGGTTATGGAACCCATCACCTGCCATGCAAACAGTCAATAGAATCATAGAATCATAGAATGGTTAGAGTTGGAAGGGACCTTGAATTTTTTCAACAATTCAAATTTCCTTTTCTTCTAAAAATTAGGGAACTGAATAGAGATGCCAGCAACTCTGACGTTTAAGTGGAGTTAAGAATTCTGCAGGAGGACTATTATCAGCACGTGTTTTAATACCATAAAAGGCTTCAAAAGTCTAGAATTCCACCTAAACTGGAATGGTTTTAAGGTTTAGTTCCAGAGAAATAGAAGCACCGCCTATTTTAGCGCTCCAGTAAGACAGGAGGCCTCAGAGACTTGTGAGTAGAACAGGTTTGTCTGCGTCACCAAATCACTAAGTGACTTTGGCAAGAGACTGACCTTTTTGTTGTCTCACTGTCCCCGATGCTGAGTTTATCAAGCAATGTTCCTAAAAATGCTGCAAGATCTGTAGGTAGGTGTACAAAACCTTGATTAAAAAAACACCTAAACTTAACTAGTAGCTTGTTTGGATGGGTTCTTCCTCCAGATCACAGCCAATAAAGATGTTCTTTATGGCTTGAGTAATTATTTCCACTATGATTTAAGCATTTTGTTATGCTCTGTGTAGGGAAGACTCAGTACTGCTTTTTTAGAAGGAAGCTTTGCCAATATGTTAGTGCACTGAGCAGGCATGGGTGTAAAGGTAATCTAGTTGAAATATTTTGAAAAATGTTTCAATACTACACAACTACGTGATGAATGTCTGGACTAGCTCATTGTCACTGAAAAAGACAATCTGCTGCCTCAACTGTTTTTCACGTGTAACAAAAACAACCCCAAAACCTGGAGGAATCAGGGAGAGAAGAGGCTGACTTGTAACTCTTCCTTTTACCCTAACTCTTCCTTTGAGCAGTTTAGCTCCCAAGGGGCACTTGGAGCTATTCTCAGTTGATAAGGTCTTATTGGAGATGTGGGAACCCTTACTAGACAAAATTATTTATTTCTGCTGAACTCTTGAAGAACACATCTTACTTGCTGATGAATGAGTCAAGAGCATGAAAACCTGTCTTCACGTGGGTTGGTTTTGGGTATCTATAACACAGACTTAGAAGGGGTGAGTACTAATATTAAACACTGGGGATCTTTAATCCATTATTACGTGAATCTGTCAATTGCTAGCATTTAACGAGGGTAAATGAAGGTTGCTGTCTCCCTGCTCCGAGCTGGGAGCGAGAATAAAGCAGAGGGGGAGCTGCAAAGCTGCCCTGTGCCTTCACTACAAATAGGAAGACAGATTGGATTTCCCCCGGCCCCATAAAGTTCTCTGCACAAAGCCATTTTGCCAAGTCTTGGTGCACTTTCAATGGGTGAGAGACAGATTAATTTCACAGTATAAGCAGAGATTAACTGTAAATAAAATTGCAACTTGCACAGACCGGCTTTATACTTCCCCGTAATGGAGTTTCAGTGTATCAGACTGCGCAGGAACCGTGCTCTGCTGTATATCTTTCAGCAGTGGCTGATGCTGCCTGCATCTTCAATGGCTTTCCTTTAAATGCTTTTTCTTATTTGCTTATAGAAAGTTTAGAGCTGCAGGCAGCGGCGGTGGTGTCTGGGGAGTGCAGTTAATTGGACTTTAGTTCTACCTGTTTAGACAAGTAGATGGAAAGATGCTTTTGGGATTCCCCAGTAGCCCAGTGGGATCTAGAGAAGGCTATAAAAAATAAATAACAGAAATGACACAGTGGATATTTTGAGTCTTTTAGCCAGGTTCTTAAGTAAGTTAAATTTGGCAAAGAGTCAAGCATCTGTTCCACAGATGGGGAAACTGAGCCTCGGGTTGCATAAATTATTTGCCCAAGGTCACAGAGAAAGTGGCAAAGCCAAAACCAGAGTCTCAATTTTCTGCCTTCCCTTCTCCTCCGTAGCACAGGCTCAATTTGTCTGTGTAAAAAGGAATAGTGCTGCATACGTGCTCAGAAATGAGCTTATTTTATTTAATATTGCTAGTCTTTTAGACCCCTCTGTAATCTCTGAAACAGTAAGGTAGGACCGACGCTGCTTGAAGAGGTACAGTCCAAAAGCTCTGCAAAGTGTTCCCTTCGGCTCATGATTTTTTTGCCTTCTAGAAGTGTTTAGAGAGGAAAAAGGAGCAAAATTCCTTTGAGGGGGTGTGGGGAGAGGAAAGGCTGTGGGGTAAGAGAAGGGACAGAAGAGCTGGATTTAACCATTTTTACAGCCAAAGAGGTAGAAAAATGCTAAAAGAAAATGTGTACAACTTGGAAGACAAATCTCTCTGGAAAGATCACTAAAGCCCAAATGAATGCTCCTGACAGGCATCAGGGTGCTTAGATAAGATCCTATTATTCAGACTCATAACTTTGAGTAGAAGAAGATATCCGTAACCGAAATGTAGAAAAATAGAGATGGTAATATTCAGTTTGTCAGCTGAGTTGGTGATAGGAAGGTGTATCTCTCAGTGATTATAGGATTAGAAGGTTTGCTAATACTGTTAGTAGAATGGGATTTATGGGATGACACCAGTGTTAAAGGTTTGAGTGTACCGAATGCGGGAATTCATTATTGCTGAGGTGCCTATCAAGCCTAATGCGTGGGAAAATGGAGTTGCTATTATTTAAACTTGAAATCATTTCCAGGCTTCTCAGCATCAGGAGAACTATTCCATTTTGCATCATCTGTTTCTTCATTACTCAGTGATAATTTGTATTTGCCCAGGAGGATTTTCGAGAGATGAATAACACTCTCACCGAGAATTCTGAACATTGAAATTTACGCTAATTCTGTATATGGGCTGTTGTATGAAATTTAAATTATGCCTATTGCAAGCTGCTACACTACGTCTATTCTCTATCAGACAATGCACTCTGCATAGTGGATTTCTTCCTGAGATGATTACCTTCTAGATTACGAGTACATTTTACTTTATCAGCAGAACAAAAGCATCAGAGGTGATTGTAGTAAATGATACATGTTTATAAAAGTAACAGCAGCAATTGAATGTTGTTTTTCAATTCTTCCATGCATTGTTTGTACATTCTTTCCAGGAGTTAATATAGCTTTTGTCTGTATAAAAAGAATAAATAAACTGAGAGAAGATATAAATGGAAGTATAATAGAATAGTATTTAACTTCAGGATTTTTAAAATCAGAATGATGATAATATAGATCTTCCTGTAGTGCTTTCGCTCTGGGAGCCTTATTGCCAACACCGCAATGAAATTCATTGTCTGCAGATGCTCAATTCATCAGTGACATCCCTTACTGCTTCTGTGATGCCCTGCTCTTCTCTCGTTGGGCAAATTCCACTCACCCGTGGTTTTAAATCTGTAGTTCCTTACCTCATTACAAGGGAATGGAAAGCTCTGAGGTGTTAAGTGGCTGGTTCAAAAATACCTACCAATTATGAAAATAATAATAACAACGAGATAACTTAAATCAGCTTGATACCCATGTGATCCTGTCATTATCCAATCACATACAATCACTACAATCTCTGCTTTGCCTCCGATCCCTGCATAGGACCTTCAGCGTTTGATCAGTTAGGGATTTCTGGGATGTAAAGATAAAGCATTGTCTGATATGAGGAGTGGGACGGGAACATCTGTGTATGACTCTTCTAGGCCCCTGAAGAGAATCCTATGCTGTATGTATATACTGAATTTACAGCCACTTCATCCCAGCTGACTGGGATATGACTGCAGCAAAAAATATGTGCGAAATAACTGTGTCAGGGTCTGTAGAACATGCCCATGAAAGAAAACAAGAATAAACGGGACTGTAAGTTCTGCACAGGGTAGGATTTTTTGTTTCTCCTAATGTCTGCATTTTTCAAATAACAGGTGAAGCCTGAGAATGAATAAAAATAATAATAATTTAAGCTATTCCATTATTGGCAACATGTTGTTTGTACATCAGCTCAAACTAAGCTGCCAAATCAGGGCTTGAATACAGCCATGTAGGCACTTCATTTCTGATTTTTTTTATGTGCAGTTTGCCATTTCCTTTTTATTTTGACATCTTAGCTACAGTAACAGAGAAGAATCTTATTTGGGACAGAACGGTCTTATAGACTTGCTGTGTTGCCACACTGCTGCTGTTTGAGTAGCATGATTCTGGCTTTCAACATGAAATTGCTGTAAATCTTATTTTGTACTAGCATGAAATATGATTGGGTGAAGAAAGTAATTTGATAACATGTTTTCTCAACATTTCCCCCTTTCACTGTTTGCTGGTTTTATTCCCTTATGTTCTGCAGTGTATTATTACCATTGATAATGTAAGATGCAACCACCATTTATCAAAAACAGCTTGTAAAAATATAAATAATTGGAGAAGAAAGATGGGAAGCCAGGGATATGACCATAACAGTGATGGGTATTTTCAGTACCCGAGACATGTTTTGCAAAGAGTAATAGTGGAATTTTTTTTATATATATTTTTTTCTTTTTTATAGGTGTTCCCATTCCCACCCTGGTCTGGTATAAGGACTCTGTTCCCCTCAGCAGGCTGGAAAACCCCCGCTACAAAGTGCTGCTGAGCGGGGGGCTACAGATCCGTGCGCTGCGTCCTGAAGATGCTGGAATTTTCCAGTGTTTTGCCAGTAATAAAGCTGGGGAGATCCAGACCTACACCTACCTGGATGTGACGAGTGAGTAAGGAGCTGTGACACAAGATCGATGAGTTGTCCTGTCATTTCTGTAGGTGACCCGACATCCATTATGTTTCTCCACCTCCTTCTTGCTTGTTCAGTTCCATTCACGGAACCTTGGTTTTCATCAAGTGTAACTGCCCTGGCTGTGAGGGACCCCAAAATACCCTTTGTTGTCTGAACACCATCTGCTGAAGCTCGTAGAAAAACTTTCCATGACTTTAAGGGATTGAGGTGAACCTCCTGTTTCATGCTGCAAAAGGAGAATTTAGTGAAAAGGGGAAAAAAAAAAAAAAAGGTTAATTGTGAAATAATTTCATCTTTCCTTTATACTTAAATAATTTAGTTCTACTCTAATGTAATTCTGTTCTGGATTTGAGCTACTGCTTCGTGATTGTGCATGGCATCATTTTATCTGCCTTTTGTCTACGACTGTATTTAGTAGGGGAAAGAATTAAAGTTCAAGTTAAATGCATATTTTTTTTTGGCCAAAAAGTCTGATTAAATGGTTTTGCTAATGAAGTGCACTCTTCTCTATGGAAGAATTACAAATCCTAGTAGTCTCTTTTAGAAGCAATTATTAACAGGCATTTCTGTAACAGTTTAACTCTTCTTCAGGAAGCTGATTTTTAGCTCAAGAGCAGTTTACACATACTGACCAGATTTCCTACTGGCCTCAGGAAACAGATCAGCCCCAATTCAAGATCTATCTAGGAAACTGCAGGGAAAAAAAAAAAAAAAAAAAAAAAAAAAAAAAAAAAAAAAAGAAAGAAAGAAACTTGGGGAAATGTCTTGGATGAGACTCAGGTTCTAAATTCTTTTGGCTGACATTTAAGTTTCAAAGTTAATGCCTTTCTCTAGTTGCTTTTCATCTTAAAGAACTCTGTTATGAACATGAAAGAAAATAGTTTTGTTTATCTAGATTTCACGACTTCCCCCCAAACACTCATTTTGAGCTTTATCTTCCTTTTTCTGTGAGCCATCTTACTTGCACATGTATAAGCACTGATAGATTTTTATTTTCCATGTAGGTAATAAGCTGAATTAGACAATTCCTAAGAGATGAATAACGAAAGGTTACAGTCACTGCTGAAAGGTTTTCATGTATTATTGTCATGTCCTTCTCCATGATCTATAAAAGTGGATGTAAAGTAGTCCATGATACTAGGTAAAGGATCTGTTTCATAGCTGGTGCATTGAGTTTTTTGAATTTTTTGGTTCTAGACATTAAACCAGCATTTATCCAGCCTCCAGAGGATACCACTGTCACCGAGGGGATGACCGCAGTGCTAACCTGTGAAGTGTCAGGGGCTCCAAAACCTGCCATCTCATGGAAGAAAGGTAGCTGTGGAAAACCTGCTATCCACGTTTTCTTCTCCGTTCCTATTAGTGAAATTCTGTCCATCTGTTGGCTGTGGATTTCTTCATTTCTCTGGCTCCGTGAGCAGCGAGTTCGTTGTGGGGCCATCGGGAGGCAGTGGCTTGGCCAGGCCATAACAGTCTTTTGGAAGAACCAGAATTGCTGTGCTTGATCCGTGCGCTCTACATGACAGCAGTCACACTGGTTTTTCTCTTCTGTGTTTCAGGAAACCAGATCTTAGCCAGTGGCTTGGTCCAGATTCCTCGGTTCATTCTCCTTGAATCCGGAGGGCTCCAGATAACACCCGTTTTCCTTCAGGATGCTGGCAATTACACTTGCTGTGCCGTCAACTCCGAAGGAGCTCTCAATGCTTTTGTGATGCTGACAGTGTGGAGTAAGGATAATGCTTTGTTTAGAGTCTAACTATAATCAAGCATTAATCAGTTTTTGTTGTATGCTCAGGAAGTTTTCGTAAGTAATTATGCTTTTCTAGTTAATAGAGATACTTGTATGATTCAATAGGAATAATGTATCTATTTTAGGAAACCTCTTGCAAATACCCTTTTTGTTTGAATAATGCTGCCTGTAAGCTTTTATATTTTGTGAAAGGGTGTGTATTTAAATAGAGTTTCAATCACCATTACAATTTTACTCAGGTTTTGCCTTGGCGAATCTCGCGTTGCCAATCAGACCTTTTAACTTGTAGAATCGGGTATTTGCAGTTGGTTCCTGCCTGCCGGGAGTCCACAGGCAGCAAAACCAGCCCACGCCGTTGCCAGGGCTGGGGCCACGGTAGCACTGGCTGTGAGTTTCCTCATACCTTTGTATTTCTTTGTGTCCCTGGGCACTGTTGGAATCCAAACCAAAGTAGAGCAGACTTCAGCTCGTCTGTCATGCTACAGATTGGCACGGCACAGAGCAAACCGGGAAATGATTTTTGTCCTTCACCATTTGCCCTTGATCTCTGTATTTTTTATTTCTTCTGTTGGGGAAGAGAGTCTGATCCAACAGATTCACTTGTGCTACTCTTAAGCGAGTTAAATTTAAGTGGAACTTGGGTTTTTTTGCTACTAAAGGTAGGAAATAATGATCTCTGAGCTGGGACTAAAAATAATTAAAAGCTGGGAAGACGATGGTGATAAACAGAGAAAAGTTGTGGCCCTCTCTCCTTTCCTCTGCTTGAAGCACTGATTATGCTGCTGATGCGTGGTGCATATTTGACACTTGTTATTCATAGAATGGTTAGAGTTGGAAAAGACCTTGAAGATCATCATGTTCCAACCCCCCTGCCATGGGCAGGGACACCTCCCACTAGAGCAGGTTGCTCAAAGCCCCATCCAGCCTGGCCTTAAATACTTCCAGGGATGGGGCAGCCACAACCTCCCTGGGCAGCCTGTTCCAGTGCCTCACCACCCTCACAGCAAAGAATTTTTTCCTAATATCCAATCTAAATCTCCCCTCTTCCAGTTTAAAACCATTACCCCTTGTCCTGTCACTCCACTCCCTGACAAAGAGTCCCTCTCCTGCTCTCCTGGAGCTCCCTTCAGATCCTGGAAGGCTGCTCTAAGGTCTCCCCAGAGCCTTCTCTTCTCCAGGCTGAACAGCCCCAGCTCTCTCAGTCTGTCTTCGTAGGAGAGGTGCTCCATCCCTCTGATCATCTTCGTGGCCCTCCGTTGGAGCTGTTCTAACAGTTCTATGTCCTTTCTCTGTTGAGGACTTCAGAGCTGGACACAGTACTCCTTCCTTTTGAATTTGGGAATACTTGAAAACAATCCTGGTAGTAAATGTAAAGTACTTGTGTCATATCGCCGTCATCTTTACGTCTCATTGCCGATATGGGGTTGGTATACATATACTTATCAGGATGTTGTAAAATGAACGATATCCAGGCATAATGATCCAGTAAAGGAGATCCTTCCTGTTAATTCTCAAAGGTGTGCTTCTTACATGGATTATAGATAGTTCCTGTTCATCATACTGTATTCAAGGGGGAAAAGAAAAGTGAATATAACCTAATATTTGTGTAGCGACAGCGCCATTATCAAGCTAGAAGGCATGTGTATGTACATCAGGAATAATGCTAAAAATTCCATGCTATTAGAGGTAGCTTTTGATTTTGCTGATGATTCCTCCTTATGCATGTCTGAGATATCTCAGTAGATGCTGATTATCTCTGTAGGGATTTGGGACTGATTAACATTACCCACATACCTTCTATACTCATCCTTGTTGTCTACCTGCTTCAGCTGATGCTATCTGCTGCTGCTGCTGTGTGTTAAGCATAATAGAGATCTTTCACACCAGATCTGGTTGCTGTAGTTACAGCAATTATTGTGTTCTGGGTCTCCAGGAGGGGCTTGAATAAAGATGTTTTGAAACATTTCAACAAATAGCATATCTGTCTTATACAGAAAAGTCAGACTTACCAGAAGCTCCTCCTCCTGTAGTCTCTTCCCTAGATTTGACGAGATGCTGGGGTGCCATTTAAGTTTTCCCTTTTCTGGCTGTTTTTCTAGTGTATTCTTCTTGGCACAGATTTTCTTTGGGTTTTTTGTTTTTGTTTTCCCTGCCCCAAACAGTGTGAATTGTTTCCTGACTCAGTGTATGTTTGGATTCATTCATAACGCATGACAAACAGACGTGCTGCCTTACAAACAGACGTGCTACCTTCAGGGAGTTGCCACGGATGTTACCGCGAGCCAAGGGAGAGTTTGTAGGGCTTTAACGCTCTTCCCACTCCAATCACTGCCGACTGGCACTCGTACCCTCTGCTGCCTCCGCTTCTCTGCACCCTACAGCGTAACCACCTCTTCTTGACGCAATGCCATGAGAAGGGAGTGGAGCCTTCCCTGCAAAGGCTTGGAGAGGAATGGCCCGCTTGCTTTGAATGGCAGATGTTCAGTTGCCTGCTCTCTGAGTGAATACCCGAGTCAAAATGCTGTCATTTCACCTGAACTATGGCTTGTGTTCCTTTCAGATCGCACGTACATTGTTCACCCCCCTGAGGACAGCACCGTGATCAAAGGAACCACAGCCACTCTGCGATGTGAAGCAACTCATGATCCTAGAATTTCAATCAGGTTGGTGGTGTCAGTTCTTGTTTGTGTGGTTTATCCCAGCTTAATTTTATAAGCTGTATATGAATAGCATTAGGTGAAAAGTTTCAGGACCCCAGATTTTAACACCAGCCCCTTGATTACTGCATCATAAGGTTGCACGCTCCATCATTAATCATATAAATCCCGTCTTCCCTTTCAGCCTTATGTATTATTTACAATGAGCTATGTTCCACTTCATGACTTCAATAGAGCCTTCCATGATTTTACTGTCAAGGTTAATACACTATCAATAAAACCAACTTGTCAGAAGCTGATACTTAATGAGAGTAAAAGCCAAAGAGAAGGAATAGGATTTCAGAAGTGTTTATGTTGGGGTGCTTGAAAGCAACATAAGAGATGCTGATGTTCTTGGAAACAACTCTCAATAACTAGGGGCTATTTTCTGTTTAACTATGTAAAGGAACACAGAATTTGTCTGAAATATTAAAATTTCTACTAGAGCATTTGGAGGAAGCTCACCATTTTAAATTAAATTTGCCATGAGAGTTCATGTAGTCTGAAAACACAAATGAAAGAAAATGCGAGGAACAGCTTGGAGGCAGCTAGAAGCATGAACTGCGGGAGGAAGAACTTTGGAAAGAGAAATACGGGTGAAGAAGTTTCAGGTAGAGATACTTAATTGTAAGACCATGGGCTTATACATAGCTCTGATATATGTGTATATGTGTGTTTTAACGAATGAGCTCTAGTAAACATTGTCACAGCACTTTAAGCTGTTGGTGATTATGGCAGTCTAAGGTTATTAGAGTCTTCGTAGAGATGGGCCAACACCTCAACTGTTGACTTCAAAGTATGATGTTCTAGTTTAAAATGCTGACAAAGGTGGACTTGAGAATTTGGACGTGAGTAGCACACCTTTCCCACATAAAATATATAGTATTTTTTCATAAAAATATATAGTAATTTGGATGCAATTACGTTTCTCATTCTTATCGCTGCTTTAAAACTAAAATTTGTGAAAGGCACTGGTACTGAAAGTAACTGTAGGGGCTTGTATTCTTAACGTGTGATCACAGAAGCTGATATCTTACAGCACAGTTCATACATATCTGTTTTGAAGTTCTTGTGAATAATTATTAACTGAAACATTGTAATACACAGGTATGTTTGGAAGAAGGACAGTGTTGTAATAAATCCAGCCAGCAGTTCCAGGATCACGGTAGAGAAAGATGGGACCCTCCTCATCAGCCAGACATGGTCAGGGGACATCGGCGACTATACCTGTGAGGTCATTTCTTTTGGAGGAAACGACTCCAGAATGGCTCGACTAGAAGTGATGTGAGTGTTCCATCTTAAATAAAATACATTGCTTGGTTTCGGATACCTTGGAGCTTTTTTCTAGCATCTCATTTTAGGAGATCTAGGGAGTCTGTAAGTTTGGGTTTTGATGTGGTGTTTTTTAGGGAAAATTTAATCTGGCTCATTCCTAGTTAAAATGCCTTGAAATGTCTTCCCGATTGCGTGCTGTCACACTGCTTGGACTTTCAGGTAACTACAGCCTTGGAAGTTACTTCCAAGTAACCACATCTCTCTGAAACACCGTGTGTATGTGTCCATCTGGTTGGGTGATTGATCACAAGGGGTAAGGATTAAGAAGTCCACCTGAAGCCGGTAACAAGTGGACGGCTCCAAGGGAATCTGATTAGACATGCCCTGCTCAGCATTATCGGTGATCTGAAGGAGGTGTTGGAGTGCACACTCATCAGGTTTGTAGGTGGCACAAAATGGGTGAGGGACAGTTGAGATACACTTGAGGGCAGGGCAACCATTCAGAGGGACTTAGGCTGAGAAATGGGCCAACGGGAATCTTGTGAAATTCAGCATGAACAAATGCAACGTCTGCACCTGGAGAGGAAGAACCTTTTGCAGGAATGCAGTCTGGGCACTTCTGGCTGGTGGTGGTTCTGCTGGAAAGAACCTGGGCATCTTGGTAAACAGCAGCTGAATGTGAACCAGCTGTGTGCTCTGGCAACCAAAAGGGGTAACAGCGTTCTGGGCTGTGTTCACACGAGCATAGTAGATTGATTACCCCCTTTTATTTGACATATATTAGTCTTCATATGGAATACTGTCTTCAGTTCTCAAGACCAGACTGGATAAACTGGTCTGATCTCATGGCTGACCCTGCTTTGAGAGGTTTGAACCAGAGACCTCCTCAGGTCCCTTTAAACCTGAATCTTTCTGTTATCCCATGCTACAGGGTTTTTCCATAAAGCCCAGGTCCTGAGCCTCAGTGCCAAGGTTATAGGAAAAATATTTTCCTCCTTTTAGTATTTTTTTTTCTCTATTAAATGTATATCAGAGTAGCTGGTCCCTGGACAGGTATTTCTTACTCTTGCATTCTCTTTATACATAGTTTTTCAGGGGAAATCTATTTTTATGTATGCCTTTCTTTACTCCTAAGGATGTTTAAACATTTTTTTTTTGTTTTTATTTTTAAAGTGCAGTTGAGTTCTGCAAAAGGATTATAAAAATGTCATTATGGTGTTTCATATATTCTATTTCTGTCATTCCACTGGGGTGAAGTGCACTTCCATTTTATTTTTATCACTAAAAGCAACAACTGTGGTTTTGGTACGTGTGGAGCAAGATCAAATGAATAAGAAGGTAATGTTTTATGTAGAGTTGTGTTTTTTTTTTTTTTTTTCTTTTGAGTAGTGCTGCACACTTTAACTAAAATTGCATCTCTTTCTGCTGCTCATGCCTCATGTCTCCGAGAAGATGGCAACTTCTGCTGTTGGCAGTGTAATGAGTTCACCTCTGAGGTTTGCTATGCAGAGGGCTGTTTGACACAGCATTGTTCTGACAGTGCCAAGGCTAGATCAGATGCCCATTTTCAGAGAGCGGTCATACATTCTTTCTCTAATTAAGCACTCCTCAGCTCTCCTCCCGGAGTGCATTTTATTGCTGGTTTGAATCCAAGAGCAGAAGACAATTCAAAATATATTGCTACCATATAACCATACTTGCTTTTCTCTGAGGCGGTTTTTGAATGGAGGGCAGAAAATTATGGAGTAAAGACTGAAAAGAATGTTAAAACCTGGACTTGGAAGCAAAGCTATAAAAGTGTGCTAAAATCTTCAGCAGGCTGACCATTTCTTCATCCTTAATAGCAAAAAATGCCCTGTGCAACCCAGTGTGCAGCACCGGAGATGTATTTACTCGCAGTTCCCCATTGATCAGTGAGGAACATTTTTATACTCCATAAAATTCAGGCAGGAAGGTAGCTGGGAGAGGTACGTATCCTGTGTGATGCTGAGGCTTCTTTTCCTGTACCCCATCTTTTTCCAGTTGGGTTGGCTGGCTCTCTGTGCACTGGGACTGGATCCTGTATCTCTTCTTCCTCCAGTGTTCTGTTGCTGATGGTCTAGAACCTGTTTTTCCTGGAGGAATTAAAGAAATAGATCAGACCCATTGGTTTAGAGGACTCTAGTAACTGATAAGTCACTCAATCATACCTTGAATCGTGGCATTTTATTTCAAAGTAGTGCTGCAGGTAGTGCAATAACGCCAAAAAACATTGCATTTCTTTGCAGCCTTCATCATTATCATTTGGCTCAACAGCACAAATCTGTGAGAGATACATGATACAACAGAAGTGAAATGAAGAAGAAAATGTGTGGAAAGGAAATGTCTGAAGTAAAGCTTAAATTAAATTCTAGCTCGTATAGGAATGACAGATCTATAGCATTCCCTATTCTCCCAGATAATTCTCTTGTGCAGAACATTAACAAACAGGGCATGTACATTCCCATCGATGAGCACTTACACTTCAGTGCCTTGAGTAGCACTAATGTCAGACAAATGTTCAAAGGAGGCCTCTCAACCAATTAGAGACTGGAGCAGTCTACCCACGGCTAATACCACAGCCTACCCGGCTTTGTCTGACAGCTCCAATTGTCTCACCACCTCTTTTCCCCCAGGAGCCAGTGTGTCCCTCCTCTACCTCTAGGTACATCAAGAGAAATTTCCAAAGGCACAAATAAGTTTGTTACTGATTTCTATTCAAACTGATTCAATTCAAAGCCATTAACCTTCAGGGTGACCTTCAGTTATTTAATTTCTGAGTGGTCTGATTTTCTAATCTGTGAAAAGAAGGAAAGAAAACTTTTTTCTTCCTTTGTCTTCCCTTTTGGAAGACAGGCTTGGGGCAAAAGGTGCTGTTTCTGGCTAAAAGAACATATACTGATAACAGAGTGTTGTATACATTGGTGGTACAAGCAGGACGGATCATTTTTCTCAGCATGTCTATGAAGAAATAAAATATTTGAAAAGGAAAGCCAGAAAACTAATGAAGAACTTGCTAAAGTGCAGCCAAAGGTTACCTTGCTCATCAATTTTGCACTGATGGTACTTGGGCACAAAAACTAATTGCTAGTCAAGATACTCTATTCATTCATTTGTCTTCCCTCTAAATGTGTTTATTCTTCATGTACATCACTTGATTTGATTTGCACGAGGTAAAACATTTGCGAGTGATGTTTCTCTTCTGCAAGAAATAGATTTTAATTTTTTACTTACTTTTTTTTTCCCCTAGCAGAGCTTCTTGACTGCAAATACAGAAACATTTGCAGATCTTTTGATGAGGAGCTTGTGCTTCTCTTGCATTCCTCCAAGCCATAGGATTTGATCCTGAAAATAATCACACGTTATGAAACATTCCAGATTCATTTAGCTTTACTTTTATAGTCCTGTAAATACCATACAGAATGAAATACGTGTAGAGGAAAACCAGCTTGTTCCTAAAGCTGCATAAGCTGAACGATCACTTACCTTATGGGAAACTGTGCTGATTCCAGCTCAAAGTATCCTGAGGGTTCTCAGTGTATATAAAATATGCAAAATTACTGCTATCTATGCCTGATGATTCCTGCTGCTCAATATCAGCCTGTCAGCAGTCCATACTGAAAAATTTCTTTGTTGTATGAATGTGACTGAAAAGTATGGTAATGCTACATTGTTGAAAAATCAAAGCCCCGTACAAGCCACTGTTATGTCACAACACATAGTGAAATCTTCTAGGCTCTTTCTCTATGCAAAAATATAGGGAGGACAATGTAATACAAAAATAGACAATTTATTCCTGGCAGCAAGTTCATCTTCTTTCAGTTCTCTTTAACCAGAGAGAGAACTATTACTGTTCTGTCTTCTTCAAATGCAGGAAAGGGGAGCTCTAACCACTTATAGTAAAACCCAGCGGGTTGCCAAGAGTGCACAGTATTGCCTTTGTCAATCATTTATACGTGAATTTTGATACCCTTTTTTCTAGAGTATTTCTAATTACTCCTTCTTCCAATTTCTTTCCAATACATCCCATCAAAAAATTGCTAAAAATAGAATCAATAAGACCACTGCAGAGGAACAAATAAAGATGATGTCTCACTGTAAGTGTATCTTCATATGGATCCCGTATCCCTCTCTTCTGATAGCCTGTGTCTGGTCTTTTCTTCAGGGAGTGAAAATAGGAAGGGTGTCAAACTTTAATATATATCTTTCCTTCTTCACTGGAAAGAAAGATTCTGTTTATTTTTCTAGGCTCTCTATTGAGATGTCAACCGAGAAGTAAGGTTCACTGCTTACGCTAAATGCACTTGATACTCAAAAGAAAAATACCGCTCGGAAATATAATTACATCTGTTCAGTGTTGAAGATGTAGCAGAAATGCAGGTAGTTTTAGCAAAAAGAAAACATAACATTCAAACGCCTTTCCCAAGTTGTACATTTGAGCTTGTGTTGACCACCAGAATGAAACGGGAAATAAATCTGCCAGCTCTGGGACTTGGCAAGCCTTTAATTTCAAAAGTCCACCTCATTGTAGAGACTAAAAGCCTCAAAACTAATGGATGCCTTGTAAGAATCCTCCCTGTGTTTAGAAATTGGAGAGGGTTCTTTTGCGATAGAAACTGGAAAGACCTGAGCACCAGATGAGAGGTTTCTTATTTGAAAGCATTGTAAATTTTCCTGAGTGAAGCCATCAGGGCTGAGTGCTTTGTGAGGCCTCCTGCCTCCGCTTCTTACCCCGTTATCGGATCGAGCAGATGAACCACCTGCTCCCAAGTAAAACTTTTGTGGTGGACCTGATTTAGGAAATCATATATGAAATAGGAGCAGGGCTTTTTATAAACTGTCAAGAAAACTTGTTTAATCTCCCTTGCCTTTTTAGTAATCCCCTTTTCAGTCACAGACTCTCTAATTACCTGCTGTTGGACCATTTTTCTCAGAAATCTCTCCAAACCATGTCTGGTTTATTTCCCTCAGCAAATAGTCTGCTTTTAGCTAATTTTATAAAACACTCTATGTGTTTGCTGAGTGAATTTTTCAGCTGCCCTCTGGCAGTGATGAGCTGACTCAAAACATTAAGGTTTCTGTTCTGAACATGTATCATCTGCAACCAGCTAGTATTTCTCCCTCGATTGTCACAATGACTTCATGTTCTTTTCTTGCAAACCCACTCTTTTAATTGCCTTGTCAGAGTTCCCTCGGGTCACCTTGGTGGCTATGCCATTAACCCTGGGCTTATCTATCAATTACAGATTTAAAAGTCTCCGTATATGTATTTTGCTATCATACAAAGTAAGTTATGGAAAACTTGCCTCCATGCAACTCTTCAGCATTAAGGGAGTGAGGTCTTAAGATATCCAATGCTGCAAAACCTTCAGATGTTTCCTATTTGGGGCTTTTGTGAACAAAAGAAAGATAATAATGCTGGAATGAAACAGTCCGATGAAGGGCCGTTCTGTGCCCTGTGTGTTACTGTCCTAGACCTCATCCACTTTCTTGGTGGATCAGAAGTTGAGCACTTCTAGTCTGAGGTCCTTCTCATCCCGAAGAGGGGTTGAAATTACCATTCCCTGCAATGATTTCTTGGATGTTAGCAGCAAGGAAAAGTAATTCCCTTAAAGAAAAAACAAAAAAAAACCCCCAAAAAAACAGCAATGATCTCTTTTGGGAACGTGAATATTCATGGTGGTGGTACAGGTCTCATTTATCATCCCTTCCACACAGTATGTGGTAGCAAATGAGAAGGAGACAAAGTGTAAGTGCTTGCTAAAGTAGTAGGAGTTACTATTTATTAATCTCTACTTTAGTCTACTACAAAGAGAGATGTACACTTCTGTGCTGAAATGTCTTTGTAGTTTTAAATATTTCTTTCTGTCCAGGTGTGTTGCTTAGACACTTGTTATGTTTGCCTTGAGGGATTTAAATCTGTCAGCAGCATCTGTTGCTGTTTGGTGTGGACACATATGGCTAAAGAAGATGATCTTAGCGGAGGTGGGTGTCCTGTACGGCTGCTGCAGCTCACGCCACCCCACCTCTGAAGAGAAAGTGCCCGTTTCCCTCATGCTGCTGACGGATAACCATTTTGTGTCAATGTAAGAGAATAATCAACGAAACACAAACTGTAAGGAAAAGAAAAAAACACCACGCTTAAACTCAGTTTGTGCTTAAAAAAACATGAAAAAAGGGAATGTCCCCTCTCCTCCAAAAGTCTTCCAAGACTTGTACCCTGCAAAAGAGACTGAGCTTAGTCATATAGCCCCGTCCTCAAACAAGCTGTTAATTCAGCCTATCTAAATGTACGGGGGAACAAGATTAACTAGTAAATGCAGACTCTGAAAATACCTGTAATATATTCCAAGAGTTTTTATTTAGTTCTTAGAAAAGGAGTTACATAGGGATGTTTGCTGTGAGCTCCCCTTCAGCCACCCCTGTGGGAGCATCGTCTTCTGGGGGAAGCTGGAGCCACAGCCCAGCTCTGAGCCCTTCCCCGCAGCGTCTGGTGACACTGGAGCGGGTACTGGGACTTCCATGAGCTGTGTCACAATCAGAAGTTTCACTCTCTTCCCTTCAGTAATTCCCTTTGCCAGCTTAATCGCAGAAAATGCTCTACCAAGCAGCTTGCTTAAGACACAATGATAAATTGTAGTGGAGGGTTAATGTTTATTATAATTTAATGTTTCATTCAAAATTAAGTAGCACGCTCCTGTTGTCCCTGGGTAAGTGGCCCCACTCCACACGTTTCAAACCCTTAAACCCCCACTCCACATGTTTCAAACCATCAAATTCATCCATTTTCTCCTGTGGGCCGAATGCCCTCCTACCTTTTTTCCAGATCCCTTTCTTCCCTAAACTTGTTTATCCAAAATTTTGCAGTGCTCTATTCAAAATCTGCTTTTGTTGGGCCCATACACGTTCTTTCCTGTGCCTGATGTTCCTTCTAGCCCCAAGTGGCCACGTTTTAGCTCGCCGAGCATCCGAAGGCTGGAGCTGGTTGCTGTGTGCCCAGAGCTCAGCGAGAACGTGGCCAGTCCACACCCCTCCCAATCAAGGTATCCTGAGCGAGGGATTTAATGAAGTTAAGATCTGAATCACACCCTGAGGTGTCACTCCATGTTTACTACAGAAAGAGCCTGGGGTGACCGTGCTGCTAATTTGATTAGGCATTTAAAGTCAAAGGAGACAAGACAAGATTCAGTGTCTCGGGTTTAGCCTTAGGAAGCACCATCCCTTCTAGCCCGGAGAGCGGGGCGCAGGTGAGAGTCTTCCACTTGTGTTCTCTCATTATCTTTGGGGGGGTTTTGCAGCTCTTTGGTTCTTCTGGCAACCTGTTTGGTTTTTTCCCTCGCTAACTCCACAGCGTGTTGCCATCATAAACACATAAACAAAAGCATACGCAGTTTTAACAGAAAAATAATAAATCTATTGTCTGGCTCTCCATATGTTCCTCAATCTTCCAGTAGAAACCCAAATCCAGGACATATTTATTGTGCTGGCTTAGAGCCAGAGTCTGTATTTACTTTCGTGAGTGGCTAAGGAGCTGTGGTTTTTAAATAACTGTAAGCCTTCAGTAGCATGATACATTACAACCAGAAATTACTACGCTTTTAAATTAAGCATGTGAAGTACCCTTGTGGCTTCCTGCCCTGGCCAGAGCAGATTAGTGGCGGTGCACACTGAGGAGGGGTTACCCTCAGCTTTCCTGAGGAGGAGCAGTGGTGAAAATGGTCCTCCTTGCTTTCCTTCCACTCCAGCATCCTCGTCCTCCCCAGGAACCAGGCTGACAAGGAGCAGAAATCAGGCTCAGATATAGCGGCTGAAGGGCTCTTATCACTCAATGCAGATCAGCGTTTAAGGGACGTGGCAGGATTTACTTTTCTCCCTGCACTCTGACTTCTAGCCAATGAACACAAATAAAATGTTTTTCCACAAATTGCCTTTATGTGGAGAAATTACACATTTTAATTGAGCTGCTGTTTTATTTGTGGCGGTTTTTTTAATGCTGCATTTTGTATTTCCATGGGGTTTCTGCAGGCATTTTCACTACATTTTCTGGTTGGGTGCTTCCAAAAAAATCCTTATTACAGGAAAGAAAGATTCTACCCATGGCAGGATAAGCCTGGATCCACGAGTAAATCAAGCTGTTCTGTAGCCTAAGAATACACATGGTAATTTTGATTAGTAGCTCTATATGGATAGTGTCAATGTCTTCTGCTTCCTTGAGTATGAAAAATTCCATGTTAAATCATATCTCCCATGTGTTTTACTGTGTATGTGTGTTACTGCTGTCACATTGCTAGGACATCGTTGTAAGAACACGGGGAAAGCGAGAGAGGAAATTTATTGACCAACTTGTCTCAATCAAAAACAGTATGAAAATTGGCTTTTTTCCACATTTAACAACATTTCCATTAGCTGTTCTAAGCATCCGCCTTGGGACTTTCAGCATAAATTATTTCCTTTTTTTTTTTTCCAAATAAGATAAAATTGTGGAGAATTGAGAGATGTCTTTCATTTATTTAATTGTACAATAGCTGCTGGTGGTTTTATATCTATCATCATACGAGTCGAATGCCTTGTGCCTTTAACTGCCTGTAAGACTGTAGCTGAATGAAATGTAGATTGATTTTTCTCTGCTGTTTTTTTTTTTCTCCCTTTCTCTTCTCTTTAACAGCGAGCTGCCTCATTCCCCTCAGAATCTTCTGGCCGCTCTAAATTCCTCCTACAGCCGCAGCGTGATGCTCTCCTGGGTGCGTCCTTTTGATGGAAACAGCCCTGTTCTCTACTACATGGTCGAGCTCTCTGAGAACAGTGAGTAAAGTCAAATCTGCTTCAACCTCATGTTCTTCTTAATTATTCAGCCTTCTTTCAGGCTCATCTTTTGCCAGAGCTGCTAACAAACCATTCCTCTTGTTTGCTAAATGGAAGACGATGTGCACAAAGGGGAAGCTCTGGGTTTTACCTTCAACTGTGCGCACGCTGAAAGAGTTAAACAACACAAAGAGGCCTGAAATGGTGGAATTGTAAAACGGGGAACCTTTAGTTCCACCTCCAGCATTGCCAAGCCAGACTTGAGGCTCAACAGCTCATTCATCAGTGCTTCTGTTTGACATCTGTGAAATAGGAGCAGTTGTATTTTATTTCTTCCCATTGTTGTACTTTACTCTGGGTTCATAGATAACCTGGTGCTTTTAGAGCCCCAATTTTACCAGAAAAATTCAGGCAATGTGATAATGTAAGGAACCCATGGTCTGTAAGAGGAGCAAGCTTGGATGTCAATAGGAGCTACAATCTTCCACGTATATGGGTTCATATATTTTCTCCTCTTTCCTCAGGTTATCCTTTTACACCTTTCTTTTAGGTAGGTGGTTGAGGATGCTGAACTGTAAGCTATCCAAATATTTAGCTTCATGGATTACAAATCTGGTCATTGTGAATTGCCGCTTCTCACCATTTTGTCATGCTGTGTGTCTGGTCCTTCGGGGCTCTGTTTGCAAGGTTATTCAGGGACGCTGCTAACGCCTCTTTAGGGGTTGATGGAAAGATGAGGTTATATGGAAATCGGTCACCTTGGCAATACTTTCTAATCTCTGTCACCCTAGGAGCTGGAAATTCAAGCCTAACAATTGATTCTTGATGAAAAAATTAAGAGCATCACTTTTTCTGACATGTGGAAATTAGCTACTGCATAACTGAATGTGAAACAGTCCTGATTTCTGATTGTCTGGAGAGCAGCATTTTGTTTTACCACACAGAGAGCTTGAGATGGAACTTGAGCTTCAGATCACATACAACCCTTTTGCTTTGCAGGCTGGAGTGCAGAACTTCTCAGATGTGGAGGTCCCAGTACTGATGATCTTGACATCTGTTAAGCAAAAGCATGATTTTCTAATCCTAGCAGAAATCCCAAGTCATGCCCAGGATTGCTGTCCTTAAAACAGTTCTTTTTTGAGTACAGATTCCTGATCTTTTTGTAACAACTGGCTCAGAAAATGCAGTGTTCTGCACTCATGCCCTCTCTCTCTACCTTTTTATTGTCACCTCCTTTTTTATTGTCACTCTCCTCTCCTGTCAACTGCAGGCCAGTGACCACCTCAGTGCTTTTCCTTACCTGGTCTTTCACCCAAGCACGTTGTCCTTGTGTTTTGTCTTTCCCAGCAGCTTTGATAAAGCTATTAAAATTCCAGCCCGGGAACACGATGGACTTGAGCTGTATTTTCACTGAGGCAGCACCTGGGTCCTGCCCTGGGCTGCGCTGATTGGGAAGAGCCATTGGAAGAGAATGCAGCTCGCCCCATGCCAGCAGAAGTTAGAAAGGTTTTCAGGTGCCTTGCCAGCAAGGACGCGTTGCGGTTGTTCTAGTAGAGGAATGGGATAAATATGCCATCGTTTTGAAAATGCTATAGTTCGTTCACTGAAATTTGTCAGAGGCTGAGCAAAAATCAACCATCGTTTGCCAGAAATCATGCAGACCGTGCCTTGGAATGCCACAGGATCCTGTGAACCCTCGCTCGCTCCGTGATAGATCCAAAAATTTTGGCTGATGGCATTGCAATCTGCCACAGAGCGAATCTCATTACCACAAATCATAGGTGTACGTACTGCAGCAAGCTTGCAGCTGCAAAAACCATACACAGACCAGGGCTGTTGTGAATCGAGCATCTCAACTCCCAGAAATAGTCTAGATCTTGCTGTCCTTTCAGTTTTCATCTGTGTCTTTATTTGCTTTGCTTTTATGTACAGTCTCTAAATGGTTGCTCGTAGAAGTAGGACAGAGATAAACCCATGAATATTCCGCTCTTGCAGTTCTCTCTCACTTCATGTATCGGTGTTTGGCTTTATGGATGGCAGCAGAATTGTGGAACAGTCTCAAGGGCGACTTTGGTTTGGAAAGCTGACTGTGATGTCTGCCTATTGTCACCGTCTTGTCGTGTTTCTTTATTTTCTTGAAGCGCTGTTCTTTTAGAGTTATTTTGATCTCAGGAGTGCGCGGTCAATATTTAGCTTCTACAGACCTCCTACTCCTTTGGAAATCCCCGTCTTTCCTTTGTTCTCCCCCCCGTCCCACGGGATGTTTGTGAAGGAAGCTGACATTTGATCTTGTGTAGCTACAGTTTTGTCTGAGATGACTGTGCAGAATCTCGCTTTGCTTTTCAAAGAAAATTTCCTTTTGGGTTTTCTGACAGTCCCGTTTGTGCCGCAGGAGTCAGCGTGTTGTCCCCCGTCGGCTCTTTCACTGTCAGCAGCAGCAGCACAACATGCTCAGCATCCTCATCCCCCGGTTGCTTTCATACATGTAAAGGTTTGGGAGTTATTTTCCAGTTAGCAAACTGCACTTGGGGAGACTTTGTTCTTAGTTCCGTGGAGTTTTAATATACGGGTTTTGCAGTTACAGGTGGCAAAATGTAGCCCAATTTTATTCCTTTTTTTAAAATTTGTTTTGCTTTGAATAATTTTCTAATAGCTTTAGGATCCATTGTACATTTTGGAGCACGTACGATACATGAATATATAATAATAGTATCTGTTTCAGAGAAATAACTGAAGAGGGTTCAAAATAATGAGTGTAAATTTCAGGGGACTAATTACTAGCTGCATTAGAGAGAGGCGTGTCACTCCACCTGGCGTGAATTGGAACTCCTTTTCATTAATATCAATTCAGTAAAGAGATATAAAAATCCTATTTTAATTAGAGGAAAAAACAGTGGCAGATCATGCACATAAATTGCTGGAAATATGAATGACGCTAGTCACCAAGTCACCGAATTTTTAAAATGAATGTATTTGGCACAATGTAATAATTCTCAAATTACAAGTATTCACAGTAGACCGTGTCTATGGGTGACTTGAGACATATGGCCTTAAACATTCTGGGGGCAAATTTATAATCTAATTTGAAAAACACAGTTCCAGGGAAACACAGTCATTAAGTATTCCTGCCCACACAGAGCCAGGAATGCGAACCGTCATTTGAAATAGGATTTTCAAATAAATAGTGCCAGGCATTGCTGTCAGTTGCACTAATATAATTTTTGGTGTTTCATGACCTGTTTAGCCCCTGTTGCGATATACCTAGGAATTCCAATGAAGTATGTTCATGCAGTTAGAAGGGTGTATGCTTGTTTTACTCCGAGGAGATTTAGTTTTGAGGGATTAATCAAAAATTATTCAGAATAGTCCTTTATCTGAAGAAATGAATTAATACTTAAAGAATTCTGCTGAGTACAATTAGGATAAAAGCCTGTTTGTCTTTTATTGTATTCTGGGATGTCTGTACTGCGTGATGTAATGGTATCACTCAGATTCATCACACTGTGCCAACGAGGAGATAATAAAGGCTCCTGCAAAAAGCATCTACATGTGCTTAACTCAACGCCTGTGAGTCGTCATACCGAGTTTGGTAGGAACAGTCAAGTGATAAAAATTGAACACACTGATAGATCTTTGCAAAAATCAAAGTGAAACAATGTTGTTTGTCACGCGACTCAGATCGAGATGCGGTAGTGTTAAAAGAGTCTTCTTCTCAGACCATTGATAGACATTGTTGAGGCCCTGCCAAACAAAGGATGAAGCGTTTAAGTTTTGTTCGATCTTTCTGCAATGTCATATTGTCGTGAAGATTTGAAAGATTAATTCAGTAAACTCCAGCAGTACAGCAAATTCCAATATACTGCCTGTGTGAAAACCCCTGGAGAAGGAAGGAGGTGGAAATGGACTCCAAACCTGCAAAAATCAGCTTTCTACGGTGGATCTGATCTGCAATGCCAAATTAGAAATTATTTCTGAGGAACTTGCAGTTAATGCATGAATTGCGAGGTAGATTGGGAAATACAGCAGAAATGCCTCTTGGTATGTAACCGGTGTAATTAAATGCGTCGCAAGTGCATCCAAAAAATTTGGACAGAACAAAAGTCATTTCTAAAATGCCCCAAATCACATCGTAAACTAGAGTGTAGCCTGTGAGATTCTTAGCTTCCAGTGTATTCACTTGGAGAGGCAATCAGAGTTAATTCAAAACACCCAGTATCCTTAAGACGATAGACAGCTAAACATGGAAGCTTTTCAGACGGTGGCAATTACAGTGGAAGAGCAAGCAAGCCAAGCCCGGGGAACATTCTGGGCAGCTTAAGTTAAACGGAGGATTAGCGCAGTCTGTTCAATCTAACAGAGGCTTATTTAATAGTTTGACCTGGCAAGTCTTTTGTCACCATGGAGCTTCTCCAGACTTCCTGGGACAGGCGAGCGACACTCATTCCTGGAGGAGAAGGGAGAGTCCGAGTTGAAAATTTTAAGGCATGTTTCTGACATTAGAACATTAGAATTGCTCTTCTCTGCAGTAAAACAAGCTTCTGTACAATGCCGGGGTTTGTTGGGCATTTAAGGAGGGAGAACAGCTTTTCAAAATGTTTAGTTTATTGATTGTCAAAAAAAAAAAAAAAAAGATTTGACATTTAAATTTTAAAGATACTCTGCACACTCACTGTATCTGCCGCTTTGTGAGCGAGCAAATCCTCCCCAAACCGCTTTCCTTTACGAATCAGAGTGCCCAGGAGATGAATAGGCTTCGTTTATATTAGTTTTCAGTTTAATCTCTCTTCCTGCCGGATCTTTTATCTTCCACCAGGAGAGGAAAAAGAATAAATAAAGTATTCTACAGATGCAGCATATAAACAGAGCAAAGCCCCAAGGTGCTGAAGAGATTAATAGGCCCTGTTGTTGAATCAAACTGCTCACTACATTGAGCTGCTTGGGTTAAGCACTCTCAGGTGGTGTTTACACTAGCAGTAAACAAATGAAACACTCTAGGAAATGGACCACTACCCAAGTAGCTCATACAAGGGTGTTTCACTCTCTCGTTGGTGTCAGCTCTTCCATTTTCTTCTGGAAGCCACTTCAGGCAACGTACTTAGTCAGCCATACATTAACGTTGGCTTACCTTGATTTGTTATTGTGCACTCAGGCTGTAACAAGGTGAACAGTTGTTTGTGAAGTCTCAAGAGAAGCTTGATAAAATTCAGAAGGAACTAGGATGCAAAAAACTCCTTACCAGTGCTTTTCTACGTAGAGTAAGTGTGGTTCCTCTAAGGTCTTCCTAAAAGAAGTTCAACGTTCAGTTCACATGAGTTGCCATCAAGATCTTGCAGCCAAAGTGAATGTTGGTAAATCATCAACAACTGACGTGGATGGAACTTGACTGCTGTACAAATGTCCCTCTCCGACATTCCCAGTATCCTGCTTTATCCGTTTTCTTGTTAAAAAAGACTTTGTTCTCGGAAAGCCGTTACTGGGGAAAAAATACATTTTGAGTAATTTGAAGATGCAGTGTTTATAGCCTAATTGGCATCATGCCCCAGAGGACTTAAAACTTGCTAAGGAATCTGCCAGAAAAGCACTAAATTAGTGGTTTACATCTTGGTGTGAAGCTTAGCAGCCTTCCACATTGGGGACGTCTCATCTTCATTCTCAGGCAGACGTCTAGGTGACCTGCCAGGAGCTTCAATGCACTTCTGATGAGCAACATGCACAGATCCATTGCCAAAATCTACAGCTAGCTCCTCAGTAATTTCCAGAAGTGTTAGTAATTTTGAGCAGGGAGCATGAAAACAGCTGGTATTATTTAAAAACTGAACAAATCTTTAAATTGGCTGATTTCACCGCTGTACTGTTGCAACACAGACCAAATGTCACCTCTCCCTGACTATTCCAGTCATGACTTCAGGGAGAATCTGTGACACCAGGCTATGAAGAAAAGAAGTCGGAATATTTAATTTTCAACATGTTTCATTTCTGACCTCTTTGAAAACTTGAAAATGTAATTTGGGCATCAGAGGAGCTCAGTATGTCAAGTATGTGAACTGACAACCAGGGTTTTATAGTGCTGCCAGGGCTGTTTATACCAGGGAATCTTCCTAGGATATGATTAGACCAAATGCCATATACTATCTCTGGGAAAAAAAAAAAATAAAATAAATGAATTAAAAAACGGCAGAAATGTAGAATCCAGAGCAGAAGCTTTCTCAAGTCTTACAGCAAAGGGCTGATTTGGCAGAGAGAGTCAAGCTTCTACACCTGCCTGCAAGCTGGGTAGGAAGATATTCCAAACTGCCTCCGAATTTCATTATGGTCCTTCCTCTAGAGCCACTCAGGGGTGTGGTGGTGTAATGGCCTGCCAAACAGATGGGTTGTGAAATACACAGCCCATCTGTCTTTATCATGCTTGTTTCCTCTTTTATTAAAATGTTAATGAATATAGTTTTTATTTATTATGCCGTGACATGTGCAGCATCACTTTCCAGTAGACAAATGTGCAATCTGCACAACCGTGTGGGCTGACAGGAAGGTTTCTTCTGCTGAAAAGAAACTTCTCCCCAAAGTTCCTCTGAGAAAAACAAGCACAAAGAGCTCTGAGCAGTCAGAGGCGTTTTCTCACTTCTGCGGGGCTTTTAACAACCACTTCCATCTCTTTTCACATGTGAATTATTCCGACAGATTCTCCCTGGAAGGTTCACCTGTCAAATCTTGACCCAAAGATGACCGGTGTCACTGTGAGTGGACTCACTCCAGCCCGAACTTACCAGTTCAGAGTGTGTGCTGTTAACCAGGTGGGAAAGGGCCAGTACAGCTCCGAGACCAGCAGGTACAGTAAAAAGAAATATCCGTCTACTAGAGGTACTATCACCTAGAATTATTGGGAGGAAAAAACTGCTGATTCCTCATGAATGAATAAGGCAAAGTTATCTTTTACTCAATAATTGAGGCACGGAGCAGTTAGCGTTACCCAGGCCTCTGGAGAGTGCTCTGCAGCTGTCAGTAATTGGTGATAATGGCAATTAGGCGATGCAGGCTATCAGCCCGCGATGGGAGAGGTGCCCTCGTATTTCCAGAGTATCGGTTGAGCGGAATCTTGGAAGTATTATTTTGCAGTTGTGCTGAGCTGCAGCAGTCAGCTGGGGAAGGGGGATGGTGTTCACCCAGTCATTGCAATGTCACTTCTGGAATTCACCCAGATGCGACACAGAAGGATGGCTTCATCAAATTTTGTTTCAAACACATCCCCCTTCTTCTGTGAACCAAAGCTCACTGGGAGCTTGAATTGCAGAAGAGCTGAACTCTAAATGGCTTTTTCAAAACGTAGGAGTTTGATATGAAAAATATTGAAAGAGCTGAAAGAAACAATTTGGAAGGAGTCACAGACACTGGACCTGAGCTCTAACTCATTCAGGCTTGTAATCTTTTTAAAGAGTTGTAGCAGCCTGGGTGATTCTGAGAGAATAAGGCTACCTCAGCTGTCTGTCTTGTTGCTTGCTTAACTGATTTCCTGTTATGTTGATTTGTTGTAACTATTTCATGCATGTCTTCAGCGGTTTGATCAGCATTATATTTCTTTCTAGTCATCAGACTTTGATAAACGAAACTGGGGATACCTGCAATAGGAATGTTATCTATCATTTATTTCAGCACCCACGTCCATCATGTTCTTTTGTACTTAGGTTGATGCTTCCTGAAGAACCTCCCAGTGCCCCACCTAAAAACATCGTGGCCAGTGGGCGCACCAACCAGTCTATCATGGTCCAGTGGCAACCTCCTCCCGAGAGTGAACACAACGGAGTTCTTCACGGGTACATCCTAAGGTAAGTGACTTCCTAACCTGGGAAGTCTGGAGATAGATCCGTATGTACATGAGGGAATTCAGAACGGGGTGACATAAGAGTGTATTAAAAACTATTTCTAGTTTCAATAATTATATTAGTTATTATTTACAAATGCTGTGGCTGCACTGGTTTATTACGGATGAGAAAAGACCTTGGATCCTGTGGCCACAAGTGTCCAGCCTGGCTATACGAGACATAACCAGCTATACTGACTGCTCCAGATGGACCACCTAAGAGGACCAGCTCCCCGTGGAGACTCCCAATGTCCAGAAAGCTTTTTACCTTTTTCAAAGTGAAGTGAAGCACCAAGTGCTAGCAGCATTCACGTGGGAAGTGCAGCCTATGCATTGCAGATGTATATTTGCTTATTACAATCTCAGCTTCCTGCTAGAAAGGTTAATTAAATTTATTACGGACACAACAGGGCTCCTGCACTATGGAAGGGCAGGAACAGAATCGATAAACTTCACTTTTGTGCCAAACAAAATGTAGAGAGGGAATGGCAGGTCAAATGCTTCATGACAGACCTTGATTTGGTTTTGCAAATCAGTCAGTTGAGTTAAGGTTATTTCAGCCCCATCAGTATGTATTAATGAGAAACAAATTCAGGCAGGTAAGTGGGAATCCTGAAAACACACGGTCTTTTTGCTTACACAGGATTTATTGTGTTGGAAAGGATGTTGCCACCACTGAGAGACTTTGCGGAGCATTTATCTTTTGTAATTTTTTGGGACTCAGTTCTTCACTCCTACCTGATTCAGCTGCAGCTTACGTGCTCATTTGGCATCCTATAGATCCCGCAGCGCTCGCAGCCAGCTGGGGCCACATCTTAGGATGGGAGGCGTTGTCTAAAGTTAGAGGTTTTGTGGGAAACTCCCAAGCACTGCACCGTCACGGACATATTTCCAAGTGATAGTTACAGCCTATCGTAGGCAGGCTGCTGGCATTTCTAATGCACTATCCTCCAGACCTGCTAAAAGATAACTGAATGCTACAGTTTTAACGCTAGCACCCTGTTCATGCTGTGCTCGTAGTTTTGCTGGCATGGATGGCAGCGTTTTTGTGATGTTAAGGGTGTTGGTGAGCTCCCAAAATACCACTGGTACGTTCCTTCTCTCTACAGGCAGAGCTGAGGTCTGTTCATTTCCTCATCACCTGCACCAAGAATATTTTGGTGGTGAGCTCCTTGTGCAAGGGCCAGCAGTTTTCAGAGCTGGGCTCAGTTTGAAAGCTGTGCCAGTCATCGGTGACAAGTGGGAAGAGGTGCTTTAGCTTCTGTCTAGAGCTGGAATCTTGTCATCAGAGTTGGATACCTGTTTGTACAGGGTCTGAGTGGTGTTTGCACGGTTCTTTCCTTCAAACTGAGCTACTCAATGATTAATTCTTTAGCTATTCCCAGTGAGCTTTACCCTGTTGCAGCATCAGGCCCTTTGAGAAAGCGGTCCTGTAGCCTCCTACTTCTGGCAAACTGTTCTGTTTTCTCTATGTAGCATTTTCAATAATGTTTAACTGAAGAGTTTTCTACGGCAGCTATCAGCATAATTGATCCCTGTCCTCACTTTCTTTCCATTTTAATAGAGAGTGATCATATTTATTACACTCAAGCTGTGAACAGTTTTGATGTCTACATGTTTTGTCTTGACTACAGAGCAGAGAAACAATTTATTAAGCAAGAATTTAAGTTTCTTGTAGAAAAGCACAACTGTCCCAACTAATAAATGAGGCTGTTTTTCCAAGTTAAATCGTGTGGTCATAGCAATGTGCACTGAAGGAAAATCTTCCCACACTGATTTCTGTAGGATTAGGCTATATAAAAAATGAAACCCACCACGTATCCCAGAAACCTAGTGCTCAAGTCATGCGAGGTACTAAATTGATGACACACCTGATCTTTAAAAGCGAAGGTGCGCTGCACAAGTCATATGGAGTATACATCAAAGACCATAGTGAGAAAAATCATGAAGACATGACATTTCTGCACTGGCTTCTTTCCTGTGCCCTTTTTCTCACTGGCAGTATTGCATCCAGAGCACTGCCATGCTAACAGCGCCAGCGATTAAATCACAGGAGCGCTCTACACCTTGTCTGCTAGGTGCGAGACAAAACATCGCTGCACAAAGAATTGACTCTGCCAGGAAGCATGCAACCTTTGCAGGAGACAAAAGAAAGGACAAGGTAGATTTTGCATACAGCAGAAAAGATCAAGACGTTCAATAAATCCAGCTGAGGGCTGATATTTCATAAATGGAGTCACACCAGTGTAGCATTACAAATATTAGGTGTGCCACAATATGGTCAGGAAAGCAGCTCCTCAGCAGAAAATAGAGGGGTTGTCAGTGGTTAAGAACCAATCTCTTTATGAGGAGACTTTAGAACAAAACTTACGGCTGAAATACACCAAGTTGTTTAGGCGTAGAAATCACACCAATTTAACTTGGGTGACTTTAAAATCAGACTGCGAGGTGTCAATGAAATTGTTCTGTGTCAATAAGCTTTTGGTGATTACTGTGAAGCAAAAGACGAATAAGAGTGCATTAAAGCTGTGCGGTGAATAAATGTCCAAATGTTTCCATATTTGTCTTTTTCGTGGAGTAGCGATGCCTTGTGACTCTGACTCGGTCTCTGGTTTTCTGATATTTTCGGAACGAGCATGTTGTAAGCATCTATTGTACCATTTTCCTAAAGGAAGGAAAACAAACAGTATTATTCACAGCCACAGATTTGCAAGGCTTGTTTGTTTTCTGTAATTTAGTTCTTTTCTATAGTTTTTTGGCCTAAAGAGACTCATCAAAGGGGCTCTTTTTTTCTGCAGTATGGTTTTTATGTGGGAAAATGTATTCTGTGTTTCAGCTTTCTGCCTCTCAGCAGAAAGTTTGTCAGGATGTTCACCACTCATCTGCGTTTGGTACAGCCCTTCTTCTGGAATTCCAATGCCTAACCAATCCTTAAGTCTCAGATATATCCTGACCTTATTTTAATTATGCTGGGAAGTTGATCCTGATGGAAGCCAGAGATAGAACTGCCCGAGACTCCAGAAGGTCAGAGCCTTCTGAGCTCTTCCTTTTTAGATTTCAGAGAAGGGAAAAATAACATTTCTTGAGCTGATTTACAGCAGCACCCTGATAAAAATCACATCTGGGCTATTTTTTTCTACTAAATCACAGCTTTTACTAGACAAGCTACATTTAAAAAGCTGCAATTTTTTCTGCAACCATAAAAATGGATAAAATACCCGTTTTACCCCTGAGCATGTAATCTGAGTGAGATCAGATTATAAATACTACAGCAGGCAAACATGATATGGTCTTATCAGGAGTTAGTCTGTTTCTGATTATTTTTCATTATTCTTTGTGTAATTCTGCTGTAAAAGTTTGCATATCGCCTCTTCACAAAAGAAGCTATTTTGCTAGTCAGGATATTTACTATAATTGATACCATCTAATTAACTAGCACATTTATCTTCCCATATGGTAGGTATCGCCTGGCCGGCCTCCCTGGAGAATACCAGTATAAGAACATCACCAGTGCAGAAATTAACTACTGTTTAGTGAAAGACCTGATCATCTGGACCCAGTATGAAATCCAGGTGGCATCTTACAATGGAGCTGGGCTGGGAGCGTTCAGCAGACCCGTGACGGAGTACACGTTACAGGGAGGTGAGCAAACCAAACCAATCCGTCCTTTAGAGTCCTGGCTTATAGCGCGGTTTCCTAAGGAGGAGCACATTCTGATAGTCCCACCTCACAACTTGTGAACTGTATGGTCACTTCAGTCAAATTTGATAGACAGCTTGAGGTAGGAAACAGCAAGAAAATTCAAATGCCTAAGTTAGAGACAAGATGAGACTGTGCTGCTATCTCTGGTGCAGAAAAAGCTGTGAGTGGATTCAAAACTTATCTATTTTTGTTGACCCTCATGGTGACACGTTACCGCGTTTGCAGGTCGGAGTCAGCCACAGCATGAGAAATAAATGGAAATGCCGAAGATATCTGGGGTCCCGTGGAATGAATTTGTAGGACGTGTGGCAGGTGGGGGCTGAGGTTACTCTGCCAGGAGAGTCAGAGGGAATATAGCAGGGAATTGGGTTTGTCGTGGTCAAGAGACTCAATATGCAATGTGGGAGACAAAAGCTGAGTAAATCCAGCTACGCTGGTTGTGATAATCACAGAATACCTTCTTTTAGAAATATGGAATAAATTGTAAGGGAACCATAGGGAGAGAAATATGGCCTGTGGAGAAAGAGTGCTTTGTAGCATTTCAGGAGTGGTGCGGGCATTTCTGAAGAGGAAGATAAAATGATCTTTAAAGCCCTGATTTTTATGGTACAGCTCCTCCACACCTTTCTGGTAAGTGCTTTAAGAAGAGTATAAATTACATCAACAAAAGGATATGCAATTACTTTTTTACAACCAGCGTAAGGCATGTTTACACCTCTAGATTAGGATAAAAATCTGTAGGATAATTAAGTACCAGCCCCTTAAAGCTTTCATACATTGGCATAATTGCAGGACTGTGCTTGCTGCATTCTGAGCACTGGGCAGTGCATGGACTCTAGTTTGGTCATAAAACAATTAAACTATTTTAAAAACCTGCAGTTTTACAGTACATCAGTTAATTCACAGTCAGTGAAGAATGTAGTTGTTTGTTAATTGTTACTAGGAGTACCTTATAACATGATTGGATTTAGTTTCAGGTGTAGGGAGATCTTTAAGAAAAGATTATTCAGATGAAACACTGATTAACCCCAACAATTACAGAAGGAAGCTACCCGTATTTTGTCTTAGGGCATGTAAAGTCTCACAGTTCAGACGAGTCTAGACACCCTCAACCTCTTTCTAGGAGTATTTATAGCAGACCTCGAAAGGTATTTTTTTTTAAGTTTTCTCCTTGCAGCCAGGATTAATGTTTTGTACCCCACTAAAGACCAGATCTCTGCTGAGAATTGGTTTGCACACAGAATTCTAATCTCTTTTGTGAATATGCTCACAATTAATTTCTTTGTTTATTTGCATGTTTTAAGCAATCACAGCACCTTATCCTTCCATCTAGTGAGACTCGGGTTTGGACTTCACGCTTTTTTCCTTAAATCCTGCAATTAACTCTAATTTCCCTTGATATTATGTGCTGTTATTATCATCCTTTATTGATTAGCTGTCCGTTGTCATTTATAAGGATATAAATCCTCTGTTATAAATGAAGTGTATTCAGTCCTGCATTCATACTAATCAGCAGGTGTTTAGACGGCAGGACAACCTGCAACGGACTGTTTGTCTTTAAGCAGTTCCTAATGGTGGACAGACATAGAAGGAAACCTGGATATTTTCTACTTATTTTATAGCAGTAAAGAACTACATCGCGGATGGTGCCATCCATGCTTTGCTGGGTTTCTGCTCAAAAGCATACGCTCTGCTCAGAAAGGAGTTTGAAGCCTTTTTACGTTTAGAGTAGAAAAGAGAGACTGGTTGATATCAATATAATTTGAAACTGGATTCTGTAGTGCATCGGTGTCCAGAATCCTGCTCCTTTGTCTATCTTGCAGTTGAGAAAACAACAAGAAAAGCCAGTGGCCATTTCTTGCTCTGGAATGTCCTTCCTAAACCAAACCAGCAGGAGTAAGAAAAAGCCATGTGTAAAACTGCCCTGTAAATCATATCCTGATTTGAATATAGCAGAGATAAATGTCAAAGACACACACTCCCATCCATCCCCCTCTCCTGCTACCACCACCGCTGCCTCTGTTCTGACATGCATTAAATGATGTGAGCTATGCTGGCAAGAACCTGTCTGTCTGCAGATGAAAAATACCTGAAATACCTCATACTAATCAAGTCTGCTATGCAGTCAAAGCCTGGCAGGAAACGAACACTGGGAGCAGATCGACCCATTGGCAGGAGCAGATCAGCACATTGGCATCTTTGTCATAGGGAGTATTGACTGGCCATATAAGCTGTGGATTTATACCAGAGCCCAGTCTATTAATCCCTTATTAGTCCTTTGGCATCGTGTTAGCCACTGATAACTAATCAACTACTCGAAGCTCTTCAAAAATCACCAACTCCTAGAATGTAGCCAAACTCGCAAGATGCTGAAAGATGTAAACTCATAGAGAAACGGGCGCATAATGTCATTTAGATAAAATGTCAGAAAGACTTACTGGCAAAGTACTGAACATCCTAGCACTGGGGTCAGACAGTTTGACTGTCTCTAAATCTTGAAAGTCTTTTTGGAGTGATATTCAGCCTAATCCTTTGATGCTCTGTATATAGAGGTCTGTCTTCATCAGAGTTTCTCCAGCTGTTCCTTACTTTGATGTTACTTTTCAGAGGGATTTGTGCCAGCCTTCTGCATAGGGCAATTTTTACTTATTTAAACAGTGCCCTGAAGGACTTTTGACTTTTCATTGCCATATGAAAAACTGAAGTTTCCTCATACCTTTTCACATAAGAGTAGATCTGTGGGATGTATAAATGTCTTTCTGATGATGTTGTCCCTGCTCTACAATATTGGACATGTTTAGCTTTTCTTGTAGCTTGATTTGATAAAGCAGAAGCTTCCAGCCTTTACTTCGAGTCTGTCCCTTTTATCTCACTGGCATGAATACTTCTGAACCTTCTCCCTTTGTGGAAAAACTCCCATCACTTCTTAGACTTAGGCAAGATTTGTAAGACCTTTTGTTAGGCTCTTTATATTGACATTAACCAACTTTTTGTGTCTAATTGAGGTGCTGTCTGTCTTTTGGTGCATATCCCAAAGGGCCAGTCTTATGTCCTGAAGCTCATAGATCTCAATGTGTAGTTCAATATTGGTTTGTTTTCCCTTATGTGTTGTGTGTGGACACCTTGAAAGGCTAAGAAAGTTTTAGCAAAGGGTCCTTCACGAAACTAGTGAGTCTTGATGGTGTGGAAAGAAGGATAAAAGTCTGTTCAGCCAAGTGCAAAGTGATTTCTTCCTAGGCAGTAGAAGACGAATCAGAGAAATTTCTAAGGACTGAGACAGAAGAGCTGAAGAAAACTCAATTAACTGAAACCTTCCTACTTTATGAAGGAAATAATCTTGAAAAAGGAATCTCTGAATAAGGAGTATCATAGAATCATTCAGGTTGGAAAAGACCCCTTGGGATCGAGTCCAACCATCAACCCACTCTAGGGAGTTCTCCCCTGCACCACCTTAAACACATTCAGGGATGGTGACTCAACCACCTCCCTGGGCAGCCTCTTCCAGTGTCTGACAGCGTCCTTTACAAGCATTCATTTTTACCTCAGTGAAAAGAGGTTTCTTTTAGTTTTCCCTCAGGCTTTTTTGGCAAAAGCATATGGAAGATCCTTGTTCACTTCTTTCAGGGAACCTACCAAGAGCCTTGAAGCCATGACCTTGTGGGGCTCAACTGCTCCTGTGCAAAACCGGGTTGGACTTGCAGTGGCTGGGTTTTATACTTCTCCGTTTTATCACTGTTAGGTGTTGCTTGCCATATACGGCTTTAAAAAACATAAAAAGATTTCACAAAGGTTGTGAAGTTAGCAGTTAGTTTGGTGAGGTCCCTGGTCCCCAGCTCTTCAATAAAGAATAAAATCGTGTCCTTGTGTGAGGCGTGCAAGAAAGGAAGAAGGCATTTCCCAGCTGCAAGAAGCAAAACTGACTGGTCAGTGCCAGGTCTCACATTGTTGAACTTCAGATATTGTTGTGTAGAATGGCAGAGGCTTTTTCTGTGCACCTAATGCGGTTCATAGCACAGAAAGGATGTCAGCCAGGGGGAGAGAAGGCTTCCCAGGAGGAACCACCTGCCCCCACAGCAGAGTCTCCCCACTGCTCCCACCAGGGATGTGCAGTTCAGCACCTCAAGCCGGTGCATTAATGGAGCAACCAAACCTTCACACAGAGAAAAACCTGCAGTTCCCTCAGCCTGCATTATTGAGACATGGAAGCTGCCGCCTCAAAGGTCAGGAGCTCCAGAGGAGCAGGAGACTTTTCTGTAAGCCTCTGTTGAAGATCTTTATTTAAGACCAGGAGTCTGGCTGTCAGAATCTCTGTGGGGTTTACATGCTATTTGCACATAGCTAGAGACAGCCTAATTACATGTACACATGCTTAACCGTAATGCCTTCTCTCCTCTCAATTATCTCATCAGCCAAACCCTTTTAATGGCTTTTATCTAGAGTGCTTCCATGACCTTTTCTACTTAGAATGCTGCGCGTTAACTTGCAGTCCCGGGGGCTGAGCTCTTAACAGATTTCCAACCCCATGAACTTTGTCAGGAAGAAAGTAACAGTTGGTTTGGTCAGACCAATTTGATCTGCAATTCCGAGAGGACTCCTAGATGGGTCTCGGCTGTGAGGTGGTTTAGGAATACTTGTCAACATGATGAAGAACAGGTTTAAAAACTGAGTGTGTGAATACTTGGGGATTATTCTTGAAACACCTTGTTGACGTTGGTAACTTCTGTATCGGTTGACAACAAGGCACTTTGTAGGAAGAGGAGAGATATCTACCACTAAATTGGCAAATCCTTGATGTGGACAGTTGCAGTTTCAATAAGTTACTAATCATGATCTTGGAAAAGTATTTGAGTTTTGAAGCGACCAGAAGGTCAATTCTGATCTAGCTTCTGTCAAACTTTTCTTTTTTTAAATGCAAAACTGTTCAGCTACCCAAGGAAGCCTTTAATATCAGGACATAAAAGGAGAACTCTAACTGGCACTTTGAAGTAAATTTGAGATTATAATGCCAATATCTTACTGATTAAAAAATATAAAAATGTACTATATCGTGGCTTCTGCAGTGTAATTAAGCTTATGCATATCAGATGGACCACATTCTTTCCACCTTTTAAATGCATTAATTGAGATAGAGATGTTGATTTTTCAGTAAAGGTGTCCACAGAGGAATTGTAATATAAATCACAATTTCCAAGATTCTGAAGGCTTTATGTTTTCTGATCATAATTTTTACCATTTTTCTTCTTGTAGCAGGTACTTTTTGTGCTATGATGGTTTATTCTTATTTCAGGAAATTATCTCCTAATGAAAGAAAAATATTTCCCTTTTAAAATGAAATAACTAATGCATTTGGTTATCCACATATCTCTAATGTAGTAAACCTACCCTAAAGTGCTTGCCTGCGCTTTTTAGAGGACCATAAGGACTGCAAATGAAAACTTGGAGCTTGCTGATGCAGGGATTTTTCCTTCTGAAAAAAATCTGCAGAATTTTGAATAGTATCTAAAAGACTCATCAGACCCTTAGAATAAAGTCCTTGTGATATTGAAATCACTGGAAATTTGCTCTTCATTGTACGGCATCCATGGGATCCTCCAGTAAAGAAAATAATGTCAACAGAAACGAAGTGGCAACGTGTGTGCTAATCTGTGTTTCAGGAAAACGATAAAGGAAAATGATAAATGTCCTGATGGGGCTGGTGGTACCGGTAAATCTCAGGTCACCTGCATGTGTTTCTTATGCGCTGGGAAAAACAGTCTCTTCCTGCCACTGCCAAAGTTCTATATTTCTTCAAGTGTGGCTGTCAGTGGGCAGCATAGGGGTTATGTGTAGCTTTTCTGTACAATAATTGTATTACCAAATTAACCCAGCACATATAAATAGAATTGTAATGCAGCAGTTCAACAGAAGGAAGAGGAATGAGTGGGGAGGATGATGCTCAGCTGATTTAGCCTTCATGACAGGAGGAGATTAATCTGTCAATGACATCTGGGTGACTTTCTGATAACAAACTAACTTGAAGGCTTCTAATGCAATTGTCTCCCACAGTGACAGATCTATGGCAGTTAGAATTTCTGAGTATGTTCACATACAGGAAAGTAAGAATTTTGATTTATTTTTTTTTTTAATTAAAAATTTATTCACCTTGAAAAAAAAAGAAAACCTGAAAAACATTTTGTGGCTCTCGTAATAAGCACCTTCGTTAAAGAATATGATTAGGAAAAAAATGCATTTAGGAGGGGAATGTAGCCAAAGCAGCTTGTTATGACTGTAAAGTGACTTTAAGATATATGATTGTATATCAGAGTGATTTGGTGAATCTCTTAACTACAAAAGCTTTATGATGTCTACAGGTCATTAAGATAGTATTATAGCCTTACACAAGGAAAGAAGAAATTATGACACATGGCAGGAAGTAGGACCTAGATTCTAATGAAAATTTAGAGTAGTATCAGATAAATTCTGGTTTTAGAACTCAATAATTATGCATAGTTCATAAATTGTGACATCAGGTTTTAAATTAGGGCAAGAAAGTTCTGAGTAATATGCAGTTTCTGAGGTTAAAAAAATTGTGCAGAGCTAAATTTTCAAGCCATGGTAGACATCAGGGAGTTTTAGTGTGACACAGCATGAAAGTGGATGTTCTTGTCATTTCAAACCTGACATCTTTGAGCATTTCTCCATTTTTCTGTGTTGATGTTTCTAGGTTGTGGATGTCTTTGATGAGTGTACACTGTCCTAGCTCTGCTGGCTGTGCTCTCCCTATAGCTTGCACTCGTTAAGAATAATGTCCCTTTATATCTCTTTCAAACAAACATAGCTTTTGGTGAGAAAAGGGGCATTTTTACATTTTTGAACTTGATGTCTTGATTTCTTCTCCCTACAAAGGCTCCTCTTCCCAAAGTACTTTGAAGCTTTAAAAGTTTGTGACCTGTTTTTGAAAAGTATGGAGCAAACCACTATTTCTCCATGGGAATTGTGGATACTTTTTTAGAAGCACAGGTCATTGGGCTTTGGTAGAAATTTTCTCTCGGATGCAGAAGGAACAAAGCTTTCCAGGCTTCAAAACCACTTGTACACAGTTCCTTTCGTAGAATACAAATTTGTGTGGCTGTTCATAGTAATATTTTTTAAGCTTTATGAAACTTATTTTCTAGGGTTTGAAGGGTGTTAGTCCATTATTTTTTTTGTATACTCAGGTAGCACTTGTTTTCTTAAAACTTACTATGAGTTTGGTAATTTCAGAAAAATAGGCTTGTCTTATTAGTGTTCTTTCACTCTGAGAATTCTAGAAGTGACATTCTAAAGCAGTAAGTTGAAGAAGTTGCCTGGAAGATATTTAAAGAAACATCATATTAAATGGCAAAATATTTAGGTGTTACTTTTTGTTGTTTGGAAGCAGTATGCCTTTATGTTCCATGCTTTCTTTTGTATTGAGAAAACATCTGTCTAATTAAATACTTGGCATAAAATGTTTATGCAACTTTTAGTAGATTAGAGGATGTATTGGCTCTCAGTGTACATAATCAATTCAGTACACATGAATGAATATCATATCAAGATAAAACAAGAACATCTCCAGTTCCCAAGAAAAATCTTTATTGCATGCGATATGACTGGTCCTAATTCCTTAAGCAGCAGTAAATAATAAACAGCTGCTGTCGCCAGATTATAATTCACAATTAGAGTTTTAATTGTGCAAACTCCACGTTTGCTTGTCTGATCTGGGGAATTGTGCAGTATTAAAAGACTCAAGAAATTTCTTTCTGAAACTGTTCAGTCTCTGTGCAGTCATGGATAATTGAAAGAGATGTGTTCACCTATCATTACCTAGCTTCTGTCTCAAGTCTTTATGAGAAAGTCATCTGCGGAATAATAAGCTACAGAAATCATTTCATCTCCTTGAAAGAATCTTCAATTCAGAGTGAGAAATTAACCCAATTACCCTTCTTTCCAAATCATTGCTGGGTACCCTTTCAGAAGAAGTGCATCCTTTTCTCAAGGTTGTTATTACTTGGTGACTTGTCAGTGGCAGTGAATGGCTTTTCTCTTTTGTCCCCTCATCCCTCCTCCACTCTCTTGTACTTCGTTTCCCTCTCTGCTGACTGGAAGCAGTGCCTACAGCCCCACCGCAGAACGTGCAGGTCGAAGCTGTGAACTCCACAACCATCCAGTTCCTCTGGAATCCTCCACCCCAACAGTTCATCAATGGTATTAACCAAGGATACAAGGTAAGGGGAAACACAGTTTGTCACTTGAAATAACATTTGGGAAGAGTGTGGCCAGTAGTTTGAGGGAGGTCATTCCCCTCCTCTACTCTGCACTGGTGAGGCCACAGATGTAATACTGCATCCAGTTCTAATCTCCTCAGTTCAAGAGAGATGGGGAACTACTGGAGAGAGTCCAGCGCAGGGCAACAAAGATGATGGAGTGGTTGGAGCATTTCCCTGATGAGGGAAAGGCTGAGGGACCTGGGGCTCCTGAGCCTGGAGAAGAGAAGGCTGAGGGGAGACCTTATGAACTGCTTACAAGGATCTGAAGGGTGGGTTGAAGGAGGACAGAGCTGGACTCTTCTCAGTGGTTCCCAGTGACAGGACGAGGGGCAACGGGCACAAGCTGGAACACAGGAAGTTCTACTCAAATATGAGGAAAAACTTCTCGAGGGTATTGGAGCCCTGGCAGAGGCTGCCCAGGGAGGGTATGGAGTGCCCTTCTCTGGAGACCTTCAAGCCCCACCTGGATGCCATCCTGAGTGATGTGCTCTGGGCAACCCTGCTTGAGCAGGGGAGTTGGACAATTCTCCGATTCTGTGATTTGCCTTAACAGTCCTGGTGTATAATAATTAGGCCTTGAATCTAAAACTATGTGAATCTCCAAAGTGACTGTATATTTTCAGGGGTATCTTACACGAGTAAAACAGAGAGAAATGAGCAGTCGTTGCTCCTAATTTATGCGAGTTCTGAAAAGGGAATATGTCTATGACTCAAAGTCCAAATACCTTTGTCATTTACCTGGAGTGTTTCCAAAGCCAAAAAGCAGTTCAATGTCAAACACTTTGGAAAGTCAGCACAGGAGATATGTCGTTGTGCCACTGAAAATCAACCTTGAGGCTTCTATTTACTCTAATGCAAAATTCCAGTTCGTTTCATTAGGAGCCAAGACATCACACTAAATATTTGTCTTAACTTCCCCGCTGTGATGATTTGGAAGCTATAAGAATGTAAAATTTATTAATCATGCTTGATGACACGGAGTTAGCATGATAAGTCCCTGTTGATGGGGCAACTGGCAAATATCTATTACAGTACGCCGAGTAGAGAGTGCTTAACAGAGCACTTGTTGGTACTCTGGCCAGTGGAGTGTATGCTAAGAAGGTAGCTGGAGTGGTTTATTTCTGTCTCTCAGGAAGGACTGCTTAATAGAAACTCTTTCAAGGGTTCAGCATCAGGGGCATAATAAACGAAGGGTTTCAAAACGTTCATGGAATGAGCAAAGAGAAATCTTGTAGGAATCACAGAGCAGGAAAAGCGAAGATGGGTACCTTTTATGAGCAGTGGGGAGGAAGTTTGATTTAGGTGTTGGGTGAGCTGGGAAGGATGTGTAGTTGAAGACAAGCTGTGAATTGGAGGGTTTGTAGGGGGATTTTAGAAGTTCTGGAAGACTTGAGACTTCTCTAAGAATTTCTCAAAGCGATGGAGAGACTGAGACAGGTCTGCATGCGAGTGTTAGTATTTTTCCCATCTGTGTATTTCTCATAAAAAACTGATGGTTTCAGAATCCCATTGCTGAAGTATTGTAGACATGCAGATGGGTTAGATAGAATCAGTTCTCAAGAGCAGGTGACTGACAGGGCTGCAAGAATATATCCTCAAACCTCAATAAAACAGTAATACTTGGCTTCTGTTCAGACTCTGGAGAATAAAAGCACTTTTTGGGCTCAGTGGACTGCAGTGCACTATAACTTTCTGGTACAAGTCCAAGCGTGGTGAGCTCAGTCAGATTTCCAAAAGTCATATTTCAGATTTTTATTCTTTATTTTATTCAGAGTTTGAGTCTGAAGATCCATAGTCTTATCACACAGCTACTCCTAATTTATGTTTCAGGTTTTTTAGTAATGATATAAAATAACTGAAATTGTAATTTGTATCTGTCAGTGGTTAGTGAAAACTTTTGAAATGATCAAAATTTCTCTTTCCTTGGATTTCTTTGATTGCAGTAGATTGCAACAGCTTTACCATTTCTGGTTCTCATAGGAACTGCACCACAAAGAATGTGTGCGAACATTGCTGTTGATTACTTCTTTTGCATAGTTTTTGGTGTGATTTCTAAATCGCTAGTAGTTGTAGGTAGCCCTTTGCTTTTCTGAAGGGTTAAACACATTTTTTTCCTTTAACTGACAGAACTGTTCACCTTTATTTTTCGCACGTTTCCTGAAGACAGTGCAATGAAACATACTCAAAAAAAAAAAGACAAGTTCAGTCCTCCAAAGTTATAAATGCCACTTGTAATCCACAAAGGTGATTTAGAAAAGAAAATAAAACTTACTGTTCCATCAACCATTTTCCATTTTTATCTTTTCTTTGAAATTTATTTGCATTTCAAGAAGTTGTAAAGTGCACCTTTTCTAATATGAAATATTCCTAACAAAATTACTCCTCATAGTCCTCTAACTGTGCTTTCTGATTATCAGAAACTGTAGGCATTGGCTAAATGTGTCAAATATGGCTCATTCATTTTAAACATCTATTCGTGTTTATGAGCCTGAAATCAATACAAGTAGCATGATTTACACGGATACAGAGGAAGGCCTAGAATATTAAGATGCTTATATAAGACCACAAGCTGAGGATTTTTTTGATCAAAATAAAAATTTCATACCACTTTAAAGCTTTAGACCCTGAGGTGGTTAAGGTGATTTCAACAATTGTTTTAAAATTTCCAAGTCATTTGCCAGAAATGAATTTTTTAAGTTGTCATTTAGGTACCTACACATAAGGTACCTCTACCTCATAAGGACTCTAAAAAATGTCGATCACCCAGTAGATTCGCTGAGATGGGTGAAACCTAGAAGAACTGAGTGCACCTGACAAGTGTGCTACTTTAAATGCATGAAGATGTCTTCAGGAGTCTGACTTTTGGGGCACAGGTGTTGAAAATTGCAGTAATCGTCTTTACAACCATTTTCTCTTCTTTCTGTTGTTCCAGAACCACTTGAATCACTCACAGTTTGGATTATCCCCAACTCACCGGACACTGTAATATTCTTACCCTGTTAGGCAAGGCGGGTCAAAGGGGTGCTGGGGGGCTGTGAGAAGGGAAGGAGATGTCCCGATTTCCCCCTTCTCTCTCTCCTCACCACCCTCCAAACCTCCAAATCCCAGCCTGTGGGATCTTTGAAGGAACCCCCAGAGTAAGACAAGGAGTTTATCTCAGAGTAGAGCACTGAAAGTGCTTTTCTTCCTTCAGCTTCCTTTCAGCTGCAGAGACTGCCCAGGCTAATCTGAACATCCCAAAGAGAGATAAAAGCCTCATGTTGTACAAATAATAATTCTCAATAATTTTGGCATTGTTCAGTAGCAGACGCTGAGAACTGCAGTACTTCCACGGTGTCAGTGTGTCCCCCATCACTAGTGAGGATTATACGTATCCCACCAGTTATCACAGTAGCAGCGTTATATCCATCTGCTCAGTGTCAGAGCTGACAGTAGTTTAACACTATTGCTTGTTTTTTTGACAATCAGATTAAGATGGTTTTGGCAGCCAAACGTACTTTGATTCCAAATAGAATCATAGAATGGTTAGAGTTGGAAGGGACCTTGCAGATCATCACGTTCCAACCCCCCTGCCATGGGCAGGGACACCTTCCACTAAGACCAGGTTGCTCAAAGCCCAATCCAGCCCGGCCTTAAATACTTCCAGGGATGGGGCATCAACAACTTCCCTGGGCAGCCTGTTCCAGTGCCTCACCACCCTCACAGGAAAGAATTTTTTCCTAATATCCCATCTAAATCTTCCCACTTCCAGAAATTACTTCTAATGAGATCTCATCCATCTTTAAATTTTCTAGCTTCTAGCCTGGCCAGAGGATGCTCCAGAAAGCGTGACTGTGGTCACCATCGCTCCAGATTTTCATGGGGTTCATAGTGGCTGCATCACCAACCTGAAGAAATACACCATGTACTATACGTCGGTTCTGTGCTTCACCACTCCTGGGGATGGACCACGAAGCCCACCCCAGCTCCTGCGCACCCTTGAAGACAGTGAGTAGTCAGCACTGGTAGAGAAACTCAGTGCTTGGATTTTGTTTGGTTGGATAGAAAAGCCAATGTTTTCAAATCTAGGCACTTAAAATTGGATCTCAGGTTCACCATTGGTTTGTCACCTCTTGTCAAGTCACTTTGCGTTAGACAGTGGCCTCAGCCAGTTGTCCATGTCTGTTCTTTTAGCCTGTGGCAAATGAAAGGCATTTGATAGTTTTTTTCATTATGGGCTAAACCTGGATGATTTTTTTTTTATTATTTTTTTTTTACCTTGGTCAGAAACTGAAAGATTCATAGTCTGGTTCAGCTAACATACAACATGTTCTTTATGCCTCTAAACACGCTCTTAAATGCATGTTCAGGCATCCAAATAAGTATGAATTGATCTTCTTAGAAACTGAGCACTGGAACTTCCTGTGGAGGTCAATGATTAATTTGCAATTGTTTCTTTCCGTTATTCACTATATTGAAAATATGTGTATCTGTGTTATATTGCACGTGTTTGTATGAAAGAACCAGAAACATAACAATGAAGTAACTTTTCTTCTGCAAAAGTAGAGTCAAATTCGTAGGATGAAATAAGATGAGCTGGATAATACAGTATATAAATTATTCCCTGTTTCAGAAAACGTTTTGGCCTCTGTGGTCCTGTGGAAGGGTTGGCTCAAGACCTATGTGGGACTCATGCATTTAGCATGTGTGTGATGCAGGTAACAGTTAAACTGCAGTGGGCCTCAGAGCCAACCCTGTGTCCACGGTGATCATGGCTCTGGCCAGCGCTCCAGTATCTTCCTGTCACGGAGCATCATAAACACTGCTGCACATTTTCAGATGCAAATCAGGAGAAAAATACATCTAATACATCCATTAAGGTGTTGTTTTTAGAAATACTACTTTGCCTTAATAGGGATCTTTTTCAGTTAGTCAGTGTTCCCGTAAAGAAAAATCTGATTATCATTAACTTTCACAGAAGTGAGGCTCAAAGCACTGATCCATTTTTTCATGAACTACTCTTGAAAGAATATGAAGAAAATTGAGTACCTTCCCATGGATTATCCTTTTTGTGGTCAGTCTCCTCCGTATGCTACACCTGTGCCCCAAGAGCAGACTGTAGACTTAAAACTAGAAGATCACAAAGACAGTAGTTTAACTACCAGAAATCTGTGTGAACCATGAGCATGAACTCCTATGTGTTTGTTTGGGGCTAAAGCTAAAGGCATGGAAGAAAGAGAAACACCTGTCAGGCTCCTGTGTGAGGTATTAACTTTTTTGCCCGTTTTCCTAAGGAAATGAGGCTTTTGACAATGATGGTTTGTCAATGTGTCTGACTGTCTGGCTTAGGTCCGTCTGTCTTTCTCCCTCCAATGATATTTGAACCCTGTGGCTAATTTCAGTGAGTATGGAAGAGTGAGGAACCAAAGACACAAGACTCCTAAGATTTCATGAAAATTAATCAGCTGGGAAGAACAAAGAGACTTTTAATAGTTCTGCTGGAGGAAAGGCTGCAGAAGTGAGCCTTAAAGACTGTGCAAAGCGGGAGAAGGGGCAAGATGAGGGAGGCATTTCTCAGGGATCACATGCCATTTTAAACAGAAGGAAATTCCATCATGAACCATAAGACAAGAGAAAGCCAGACTCATCTTTTGTAAAACATTTAAAACACTTCTTGTTGTATGCAGATGTACGCTGCTTGGAGCTCCAGCAGTAGAGAGAAGCAGAATATTTTTTTTTTTTGTTTGTTTTTGTTTTGTTTTTTGGTGATCCTTCAGAATGGCTTTCCTTGGTTTTTGTGATGACTGGGAAGTTGAGTGTAGGACGGTGCAAGTGCATCTTCGCAGAGAACTCATTGAATCTAAGTTGCTTCAGGATTTACGTGGTGGGAAAAAAGATTTGAAAGGACTGTCACTCGTGTTCTCGGGTGATAATTTTCTGTCTGTAGAGCAAAGTGAGGCAATCCTTTAGAAAAAAATAGTGCAAAGAGATCTGTTTGCTGATGAACTATGGGTCAAATAAAACCCGACATCCAGTCAGAAGGAGCGTGGCTTGGCTTGGAGTAACCTGCACCTGGTTTTCATTATGACATTAAAACCGGACTCCAACTGCAGGCGCTAATAGGCGCAAGCTTTGCGAGTGTGCGGTCTGCGTGTCTGCAGATACACGGTCCCCTCGAGTGCAGAATTGTTGTGCTCTCGTTGGGTATTCCTGAGATTGCTACCAGATCAGCAATTCTTTCTGTAACGCTTGGACTACTAGCTAGCCCAGAGTGGATTTGGAAATTTTCCTCCCTAGGATTGCAGAACTGCAAATGTTGGTCGTAGCTGACCTCCCGGCAGGCTTTTTTTTTTTTTTATCATAGCTGGAGAGGAATGAGAAACTGGACTAAAGTGAAGAGGAAACAAAATATGAAATTGCAGACGAGAAATTGCCAACTGATGTCAGTGGAGCTGGAGGATACTCGGGCAGGGATCCAATGACAGAAGCACAGTGAATATAAAGTGAACAAAACCTCCTTTTTCCAGTACATCGATTGAAGAGAGAACAGCAGTTGGATCAAAAATCAGTCAGGATGTCTTCCTTGAAGATCAAAATTGAGGGAGGATGGCATATTCTTGACAGTCATTCCATTTTATGCTCTTTCATTGCACACTAGGGAGCTGAAATTTTTAAGAGCTCTTGAGCTACACCATAAAAATCCTTTAAAAAGTTTCACACACTTGTATTCATTTTAGAGAAGACAGTTGCCATTTATGTTGGACGTTTTTAGAGTTGTTTGGAGAGAATCTATCCGAGCAGTGCTCGGTGACTCTGTCCTTGCTTTGACCTTGCACAGCCAGGAGGCTCTTTCCCGGTGAGGGGGTGCTGCTGGTGTTGCTCCAGCCCTAGGGCCGGACCAGCTCCACGCAGCAGCACAGGTAGATGCCACACGCCATCGTTGAGGGTAAACAGCGAACGCAATCGCATCCAGGATTGCCAGCTTGATTGTTCTAATTAGATTAGATCAAGAAAAGAGGCCGAAAACAAGTTGTGTGCGAGTCTCCTGCTGCCACTCTCCAGTTCCCTGCACAGTCAGGCTGATGACTGGATAAAATAATTTATGTGATGATAGCCAGAGTGCTTCTTAACACTTTGTGGTCCCCCCTCTCCCCTGCAGCTCTCACTGATGTTTCCAGCAGGCTTCCCTTGGCCCGGCTCAGCGTTTTAGTTCTTCAGCTTTAACCTTGCTACGTGAATCAGATCAGAAGTACGTGGGGTTCTCCCGCTAACAGATTTCCTTTTCTGATTGCCAGAGCCAGGAGCGGTGGGACACCTGAGTTTCACTGAGATTCTGGACACGTCTCTCAAGGTCAGCTGGCAAGAACCTGTAGAGAAAAACGGCATCATTACAGGCAAGTATCAGCTGCTATCTCCTTTTTTTTTATTTTATTTTTTATTTATTTTTTTTAAGTGTGTGTAGCATTGCAGTGAGAAAATGTGTGTGTAACAGAGCATTTAGGGAGAGTTGGCTACTGCAAGCTCTGGTTTCCTGGTCCCTCTTTTGGGTAATTGAAATGTCAGCTAGGGCAGGTTACAGAAAGTACGGGTCCAATTACTGGCAGCTGATGATTGTGGTCCCTGAAAAGGCAGCCTGTATTAGAAATCAGCTCCCCGTGGAGTTTCTGGTCTTGTTAAACCTTCTAAGACCTCCATCTGCGTTACTAAATTTCTGAAATTTTGTGAGATGGTGTTTGGCCTTTGCCCCAAGGGTGGGGGGTTCCTGCATGGAGTTTACAGCTGCAAAATCTGGATTGGCATTGCTAAGGTTTGCAATCAAGCCTAAGCTTGAAATCAGCGGTATCCTTCATCTGTGATCAAGCGGTCTGGCTGTGGACTGCGTGACAGAATTTGCATGTCATTACTTAATTTTGTATAAACCAGCACAAGGGTTCAGAACTCTCTTGTTTCTCTTTGATGAGCTCGCCATTTGACAAGCTGTTTATCTATTTACTGTATGCCAGTGTAGATACAACATCAGCAACTTCCATTATTTTCCATGAAGGAAACTATAAATAGTTGCGGAAAACTCTAGTTCTTATCAACAGAGGCAATATTGTTTTCAGATGGGAAACTGTTACTCATGCACAGGATGGACATTCCACTTAACAAAGGCTTTCAAAGTTTTGAAACGCAAGAAAGCTCCCAAATTTTAAACCAGTGGAGCTCAAAAATCATAGTTGGGATGGGAGAAGATCATTTCATGTGCATCCAAATATTTTGTTTGGGGAGCGTCAACTCTGAAATGTTTAGGTTTGGGGTTTTTTTCTTCAACATTGTATTATGATTTGTGAAAACAAAGTTTTAGGAGCTTAAAAAAAAAAATCAGACTTGCTGATTCCTGACCATTGAAATTTTGTATCAGGCTGATTTCCTGAAGCATTTTAACTTTGACGGGTCTAATTATTTTGATAGGGGTCGCGCTTGGCATTGTTTTCTCTGTGGATCTGTAACGTGCACCATTCGTACATGTGTCTTCCGTGCTGTTCAGAGTGTCTGGAGTCCTTATGCAGATCATCTTCTGCCTTTATACCATAGTAACCTTCCTGAAATATGTATTGATTTAAGTGGTCCGAGAACAGAAACTAATGACTTCTGAAAGCAGAGCAGTATTGATTCCGTGAAGATGGCCAAAGCCTTCAAGCCCGAGTGCTTAAATTTAGGTACCTAAGTCCAAGCCGAGCTATCTAAGTGTGATGATGTAATACTCATCCTTGTTAAGCACAAATTAGCAGCGCTGTGCTTGGTGTTGCAGAATTACTCTGCTAGAAACAAGCTTCTGCCTCCCAGAATGGGTGGAAACCCAGTGGAGCACGATGATGGACCGTGTTATATTTGGGGCAAATTGTTTCAGAAAGAATTAACTCGAGAAGCTCTATTGTTCGTGAAGGAATACCAGTATAAGAGCTCCCCAGCAACGTTTAGAAGGAAAAAGAAATGTCCTTAATGACACAAATTGCATTTGGGCTAGAAGAAAGGAATGGCAAAATTGTTCATGCCCTGAGTATCTCAAAGGTTTATAGAGGGCTGCGTGGGGATCTGAGTGTTAAGGGAGGCAATTATTCATCATTTCTGCTCGTTGATATCTTTACTGGACCTTCTTGTTCCCTGCGGCGGGGCTGGGAGGAGGCGAGCGCGGAGGGTGGTGCCCGGTAGCCAGCCCGCTCTGGGAAATTGCCCATTACTCTTGCTGTAAATCTCAGTATCTTCCTCCTTCTCTCAGTAAACGTTGATTTATGAGGACCTGGATGTAGACGGACAGCTTGTGATTGGGTGTACTGCTCTCTTGTAGAGAATTTACTCCAGATCAACAGAAAATTATTTCTGCAACTCCTCTGGTCATTCGTTTCAGTTAGGCAGCGTTTTGTGGGGAGGCTGGGGTGCCAAAGAGTGTGGGGAGGGCTCTGTGGCACCTTCCCTCTTCTCACTTATGCTGGAGCCAGAGGAAACACGCTCAGCCCGGGCCGGCTGGACTCCCCCTGCTCACATTTCTGGCAGTCATCACGTCTGGGAAACAGAGAGCGCATTTTTACCAACCACATGTCCTAAAGTTCTGCCCATCTGTCAGTCATCGTGGCTTAAGTGCTACTTGGGGGGATGGAGAATGTTGTTCCTTTCCTTCAGCATTTTTTTTTGTTGTTTTTTTTCATCTGTTTTCGTCATGCATGATTACATTTGGCTTTGCGTCTGCTCGGTGTGTATGTATGTATTTTCTCTTTTGCCTTTTTTTACATGACTATAATTTAACTGTGCTTTTGGGAATGAAATATCTGACAGTAAATGCTGCCTCTTTGCCTTTTCTTCAATTTGAACTCAGGATATTCTTCATGGTGAACATTTGTACAGTAAATGAATACATAGAGACTGTGTGCCTAATGGGTGAGAAAGCTGAGTCTCGTTCCTCAAGTCACAAGGGAGAAAACATAAAATATTCAAAAGAATAATCACCAACATTTGATGTATATCCAAAGCTTATCTAGATGGGAGAGAAGGTATCTCAATCACTCAAGATTGCAGAGTGTGTGGTGGATGAAACTCTGTTGTTTGTAAGCAACAAATGAGTAGGGAGAGCTCTAAAGGTCCCCTGAGTATTTTCTGGTTATTTATTGCTTTGAGCAACCCGTGTTGTTTTTGTTCTGAGGTGATGCTCCTCGATTCCCTCTGCCAGCCCATGCGTAGGGTTCAAAGCAGGCGTCAGAGGGTTGTCACCCGCTCCTGGGCAGACACATGAGCCATGGCATGGCCCTTGCCCAGGCTCTGCTCCATCCATGGCTGCACATGGATGTGCTGTTGACTGGGAACCTGGCTCCTGGGTTTTTGTCCTCTGCTGGGGCTTTGTCCCTGCTGCAAGGAAATGAAGAGAAGCTCAATTGCACCTTCCTTGGACTCCTTCTCATTCTTCCATATTGCCCTGTCTGGAGTAAATAATTCCCTCTACTTTGCACTGGTGAGGCCAGTGAGAACTGGAGTATGGCATCCAGTTCTGGGCTTCCCAGTTCAAGAGAGATGGGGAACTACTGGAGAGAGTCCAGCGCAGGGCAACAAAGATGATGGAGCGGTTGGAGCATCTCCCTGATGAGGGGAAGGCTGAGAGAGCTGGGACTCTTGAGCCTGGAGAAGAGAAGGCTGAGGGGAGACCTTATGAACTGCTTACAAGGATCTGAAGGGTGGGTTGAAGGAGGACAGAGCTGGACTCTTCTCAGTGGTTCCCAGTGACAGGACGAGGGGCAACGGGCACAAGCTGGAACACAGGAAGTTCTACTCAAATATGAGGAAAAACTTCTTTAGGGTGAGGCTGTTGGAGCCCTGGCAGAGGCTGCCCAGGGAGGGTGTGGAGTCCCCTTCTCTGGAGACCTTCAAGCCCCACCTGGATGCTGTCCTGAGTGATGTGCTCTGGGCAACCCTGCTTGAGCAGAGGAGTTGGACGGGATGATCTCTAGAGGTCCCTTCCAACTTTCACAATTCCCTGATTCTGTGAAACGTGGCATCTGCAGCTTTTGGAAGAAAGGCGTGTTTGATATGGTTGTTCTGTTTCCAACTCCTTCATGTGTCTTTTCTGAGCCTCAAATAGAGTCGACAGTGATCCCTGATCTTTCTGTTTGCCCTCTACTGATAAAGTCCTTCAGTTCTGTCAAATCTTTGTCCAGATTGTAATCTTGTCTGTGCTACATGAACTCCGATTGCCGCTAAATAATCCTCAAGCCTTTTCAGAGAGCCTCAAAACACCACAGTGTCTCTGAGATACTGGTAAATCACTGATTTAATTAGTTCCCATACAGATACTTAAAGCTGGCTCCAGATGGACGTTCAGGAGCTTTTCCCCTTCCCCGAGGTAGTGCGTAGTCAGACAAGCGGTTGTGGTGTAGCTGGAATGGTTGAAGTTTCACCTCTTTTTTATCACTGCCCCCTTGCCTGAAATGTAATTAGTGATTACATCAGTTACTCTGAGCCCATTTTCATGCAAAAAAAAGGTTAACTGGAATCTCTGCCTGCGATGGCAGCTTGCACTGGAAGGAAGAGGATGGCTCACACCTCTCCCAGAAATATTTGTCTCACCATGCTTTTAGTTCACGAGACGATGTTTCCCATTTGATCAATACCATAAGGTATTTTGTGATGTCAATTTGGATATGTTAATCAACTTATTTTGTGGGGTTATTTTGAAAAAAAAAAAAAGCCCTCAAGCCCCCCAACTGCTCTGAATCCCTTATCTTAGATGATGGGAACAGGAACCCAGTAGGGAGTTTCTCTAGCCAGCTTGCCTCATGCATGGTTCACACAGTGGGGTTTCTTTCTGTTAGTCCTTTTCACTCACTTCCATTTCACAGGCATTCAAGAGCTATGTGTATTTTTTTTTCCCCCTCCCTGAGTCAAATCACAAAGAAAGCTGCAATCAAGCAAACTTTTCAGACACGCTCTCCAGAGACTGCCACAGTCAGGTTCAAATGGGTTCAAACGAGAATAAAGTGGGGCTGGGCAGGAGAGGACAAGCAGGTTTGGAGGTAAAATTGAGCAAATCAGACAGTAGAAAGTTTCAAAAGTTCTTGGAAGGCAAATGGGTTATAAAAGTGATATAAAGGAAAGCCTGGTTATGATAGAAGAATAATGCAGAGGTCAGGGTGAGCGCAGTTTTGGACAATACCTTGGCTCCACTGTGGTTTTGAATGAAAGGATAATGATTCACCCTGCTAAAGGATTTGTGCAAGGAACAAGCAGTGGGGAGTAGAGATTTTTCAGTTCCTAGAAGATTCCCACAATGTTCTGCCTGATGGTTATTGTCGGATTTGTATTTCTAGATATACAGCGGTGAAGGTTACTTCAGCCTGGAAAGGGTGTAGCCTTACTAAGCACGTACAGATATATATTTTTTAATTAGATATACTAGCTGGTGAGAAGTTGTTATATTTCCCAGTGTTTCTTCCTATTTGCAAAATGAAAGTCCACTCCTCTGCGAGATTATCCCCAGGTTTCCTAGCCATTTCATAGCAAGTACTGTGTAGGCATAGAAAAAGAGACAGGCTGTCTCCTCCCCCATCTCTAATCTGATGGGCAGATGATGCCCTATGGGGTACCTATGGCAATTGCTCATAGAAATAACAAGATTAGACAAATACTTGGGTGTTTTAGCTGGTGTTTACTTGAATTTTTTTACTTCTGCTTATAAAAGGTGACCACAGAGGAGTAGAGTAGGAAACAAGTCGTACCGTCATTGACCACGAGCAAATCTTGTAGAAGCAGGAATTTACCTCTCTCTGGGTTATTGTATAACTGTGCTTTAGAAAAAAAAACAAACAAAACTAGACCCCACCACTGCCACAGCCCCCTGACTTCTGTGTGATTGTTTTTCAGGGTACCAGATCTCCTGGGAGGTGTATGGCAGGAATGAATCTCGTCTTGCCCGCGCGTTGCCCAACACCATGCTGGAGTACAAGATCACGGGGCTGTCGTCGCTCACCACGTACACAATTGAGGTGGCAGCTGTGACCGCGAAAGGCAGCGGATGGGTCACGTCCTCCACCATCTCTTCTGGTGTGCCCCCAGGTTGGTAGAAAACTCCATAAAACAGATTAAAATGGGCTTATTCTTTGTGTTTCTCTGTTCTAAAGGTCACAAATTAATTTGGTTCGGCAATAATAAAACCGGCTGTATTTATAAAGCACTGGCATTCTTTACCGCGTAATTAAAATTTCATTTCTAGAACACTTTGAAAGTTAACATGAACACACTTGCAATCCGAGATTAACAGAAAGTTGAGGCTGTTTAATACAAATACAAAAAAAAGTTGTAGGGACGGCAGGAGGAATGGACAGAATAATAAAGTGCATACAATATAGAATTTCTTGACATTTACAGAGTAACATAAGAATGAAGCCCAAGTCAATTCAAAAAGTGTTGCTTTGGGGGAAAAATAAAGTCTGGATGCTGTTTAAAGGGAAAGGTTTTTCCATTTATAAGCAGTATAGCTTATGTTGCCTATGAGATGACATTTGTCCAATGAAACTAAAAACTTATTTACGAGATTTGGGAGTTGTGACCTGAGAAAGATTTGGGCGGAGGTGCATTGTCTGAGTTACCCTTTGGGCGCTTGTAAATTTAGCCTTTTTGCATTTTCTTTATAAACTTGTGCACTCTTCCTCATCATATATAGAAAGCAAACTTAAAAGGCAATTCTTACTTCAAACAAGCAGTTTCGGTTAATTTATAGAAGCCGAATTTTCCAAAGTAGAGCCGTTAGTGTATATTTTTTCAATATTTTTTTAACTGTTCTGTATGTCTTGAAGTATGCTTGCCTTTCTTTTCCTTAATCATAGGTAATTGTGACAAGCTGTAGACGAGATCAATGCCACGCTCCCTGTTGTTAGCCAGATAATAGCATTATCTTACTTGGTCAGGGTTAGTTTATCGATCACAGTTCCTACAAATGTAAAGTAAGAATCAAAAAATACCGTGTATTCATGCATGCGTGAAATATATGCCCAAAAGCTGCCCGTTTTTTGCCTGCTGCCGTTGCACGCAGTACAACATTACGAATGATTACTGATTATAGTACTAATTCCTATTACTTACGAATACGGGTGCTATTGGGAATTTATTCTAGGCAATCTATATTTAATCTCTTTGCTGGGCTTCCTTTTGTTGATAATTCAGATAATATTAAAAATGTAAATTCCGCCGTAAGCTTGACTGAGGTGAGGCAAAGATCCGATTGGGGCTGCAGATTTTTCCCCATAGAAGGTAACCTACTTTTTCCAGCCATCGAAATTGCCCTATAAACCCCATCTGTTCCAGGTCAATATAAGAACAACAAAATCTTCCCCATAGACTACCCCGAAATTTGAGTCGTCTTCTGTTATTAATACTTCTTAACGTACATACAATGTTAATGTAAGTAAGAATTATTGTCACTTAATTGTGGAGAAGCAGGAGTGCAGTGGAATTAGGTGACTTGACAAGTGTCTGGCAGATCTGGAGCTGGGAAGTACCTTCCCGCTGAGCCACCACGCTTTGTCTCAGTTATGCAAGTTCTCTGAAATAGTAGCTCTAATGCTGTAGATAGGCTCTTTCTTTTCTGTTTTGATCTGTGAAAATGTGGTGCATGCTCAGAGCAACAGCAGTAGTAATGCGATACTCTATCAAAAAGGAGGAAAAACCCCAACAACCCACAGCTATTTGCTCTAGGATAATTGTTACCAAAGTATTTTATATCCAGAAATGCCGAATGTCAACCTGTGTTACTGAGCCCTCAACAAAGAGCTTTTCCACCTCTCATTTACTCTTCTCTTTCTTCAGAACTTCCCGGTGCTCCATCCAACCTGGTGATTTCCAACATCAGCCCTCGCTCTGCCACGCTTCAGTTCCGGCCAGGGTACGATGGCAAAACCTCCATCTCCAAGTGGATAGTTGAAGGGCAGGTATGGTCCTGACAAAAAGCTCTTAATGAAGTTTCTGGGGGAATAAAAAGGGTCTGAATACTGAATTGCTGTATGGATTGTAATAGTTTTTTTATAACTTTGGATCAAAGCTCCCCAGTAAATGGCCTGGTGGAAGCTGTTCAGGGCACCCTGCAAAGGTTGGAATGCAAGGGAGCTGGAAAGGCTTAAATGAGAAATGTCTGTGTGGTGACCAGTGAAAAAAGGTCATAGGAACGTTGTAACTTCTGCTCACAGAAAGAAAAATATGGTATATAATATATATGTGGGAGAATGCTTAATCTTTGAGTAATTCACGTGGACTTTTGTAAAGCAACTTTGCTGATGTTCAGAAGAACACCAGATGCATCAGAAGCAACACATATAGCAGAGCTTAAATCCATCCATTTATTTTAAAAAGGGTTTGAAACCTGTGTTTACGTTCTGCTAGTTGTATTTTCATATCAGATGCAAACCTCAAATTGTTACCTCACAGTGTCAGAAGTATAGGAAGAATTCCATGGAACAGTGAAGATATCATTACTCATGAAACTGAGTGTATTTTTCTATCTTGTACTATACTGAGGTTTTCTATCCAGGCCTCTGGATATAAACCCACTGAATTCTCTTCACTTTAAACAATATCCCTCTTTCTGCTGTCATTATGCCTTGGAGGAGTTATATATTCCTCATTTGTTCTCCTGACAGATGAGCTTTGCTTCTTCCTTTCCACCCACAGATCTTTATAAATAATATAATCTGTTTTTAAGACCAAATGTTGGACTTCTTAAATCACCGTCACCACTTAGACATGTTGATACAATCACTTCACTTGGTAATGAGATTGTTGTGAACAAGTTGGTACATTTTGTACAGTTTACATACACATTATTGCATATTACAGAATTAAACACTGAAATCCTGTAATACTGTGGCTTGGTGCATTCCGAGAAGTGGTTTTGTGCTGGAGCACCACATAGATATTGCTAGGAATTTATTAATTCATTCCTCCCGTGAGTTGTAGAGTGCTACTAAAATGAAATAAGCTTGAATACTTTAAAACTGCAGTGATAATTACCACAAAGTTCATCTGCATCCTTGAAAGAGCCCCAGGTACAATTAGTGGTTAAAGGGTCCAGGATGCAAGGAGAGAAGGGAGGACCTCTCTTGCTCACAAACCCTCATCAGTATCTTATCTGTCAGGGAATTTGTGGTTCTGGCAGATCCTGGATCCTGGGCTATTTGTTCTCTTTGGGCAAGGAGTACAGCCAAAGTCCTTGTGGAGTCTGTACGGTTCTTTTCAGCTACCCCTCAAGTTTCCTCTACACAATTGAATGGTTCGAGTTGGAAGGGACCTCAAAGATCATCCAGTTCCAACCCCCCTGCCATGGGCAGGGACACGTCCCACCACACCAGGTTGCTCCAAGCCCCATCCAGCCTGGCCTTGAACCCCTCCAGGGATGGGGCAGCCACAGCTTCTCTGGGCAACCTGTCCCAGTGCCTCACCACCCTCACAGCACAGAAGTTCTTCCTAATATCCAATCTACATCTCCCCTCTTCCAATTTAAAACCATTGCCCCTTGTCCTGTCACTCCACTCCCTGACAAAGAGTCGCTCTCCTGGAGCTCCCTTCAGATCCTGGAAGGCTGCTCTAAGGTCTCCCTGGAGTCTTCTCTTCTCCAGGCTGAACAGCCCCAGCTCCCTCAGCCTGTCCTCATAGGAGAAGTGCTTCATCCCTCTGATCATCTTGGTGGCCCTCTGCTGTCCCTGTTCCAGCAGGTCCATGTCCTTTCTCTGTTGAGGACTCCAGAGCTGGACACGGGATTCCAGGTGGGTCTCATGAGCACAGAGTGAAGGGGGAGAATCACCTCCCATTACCATACCTCACTCTTTAGGTTTGGCACAAGAAATGTTGTTCCAAGTGGATTTAATTAAAAAAATAAATAAATGCTTGCTCACATGAGTGAGCTCACACCTTGCTCACATCTTTTCAGGTATGCGGTGAAATTGGTGACTCCTTAAGGACAGAGCAAATCCTGTTTCCAGGCTGACAGCTGCGCATAATCCTTTGTTCACAGCCCCTTTCTGCCAGCACTCGGCGTGAACTCTCTTTTCTCTCTTAAAGTGCAATTTCACAGCACCTTTAGCCAATCTAAACCGGAGCTCTCGTTGTCCCGCTCCCGTTCCCTCTCCCCATCCCCATCACTCTTACTAAGACTTCCTTTCTCCTGCCTTCCACTGATTCCGGAGCTGCTGCCCGGACCTGATCCAGCCAAGAACAGATGAGTTTGGGAGAGCTCAGGTCCCTGTGTGCAGTCAGAAGAGCTCCATCGCAGGGGAGGGGATGGGACCGTGGTTGTGGGAGCAGAGAAGGCGGCAGGAATGTCTCTGTCCTCTCTTGGATTTGGCTGCCCTGGACCTGCCCTCTGGACTCCATGGGTTTTTCTGCCTACCCTTTAAAGACACGCCAGCTTTCACAGCCCAGCTGCCAGCAACACCCCAGGGTTCGCTTCCACCTTTCATGTAATTTGTTCTCAGCAGTGGTATGTCTGTGCTGGAGCGCAGGCTGCTGCAGCAGCAGCGGTACTTTAGCACAGACAACCATAATTGTTCCTTAGAACTATGTTAGATTGAAGGGCAGCGATTGCACCCAACCTACATCGGTGTTTTCTAAACAAAAATATAGGGAAGCTTTTTTCCTTCTGGGTCTTTCATTCACAGGCCCATGTTACAGCATTTAATAGCACTGTTAATTGTTTCATGCCTTAGAATTCAATTAAAAGCCACTTAAGGTGTGGTTTCACATACTGTGCTTTTATAGCAGGTGGTATTGCAGAGTTATAGGATTACATTTAACTGTAAAGCACTAATCACTATGTTCTAGTGTATTTTGCAATTAGTTAGCTGAATTAGAGAATAAAGATCCTGTCCAGGCAGGTGCAGGGGCTATGTCTACCCATTCCCAAAGTTTTTGACCGTTATTCTTTCTGTAAATTTGCAGCAAGGTGCAGGCTAGCTGAAAATGTCCAATATCTTGGGGAAAAAAATCTGTTGCAGTTTCCTAAGATCTTGTACAGCATGGTCAGTCCTGGAAGGAAGAGAACGAGGACCATGGCCCCACACAGAGCCGTTCCCTCAGCTGCATTTCTGCTTTTGGTGGGTTTAGGATGAAGCGTTTCACTGTCATGCACGTCACCCATGTCCTGCTCTGGCTGTACAGCTGGGTGATGGCTTTGCCTTGGACAACCCTTAGATATTGTGTCTTCCCTTCCATCTCTACTTGGGAGTATACCCTTCACTCTGAATTTCTGAGTCCTTACAGACAAACTACTTTATATTCACACAAACAAACAAGCTGCCACCAACTTTTTTTTTTTTCTTTGTTCCTTCATGTGGGCACAAAACTTCCTTGATAAGGGCAGGTCCAGTAAATGTTCCAGGTATTGCATTTTGGCTAGGTGCCATTTTTGAAGCCTGATACTTCATGAACAATTTGGATGAAAAACACAGCTGGGAATTCTAGTTGACGTGAAATTTTGCACATCTGGTCTTGGCTTCTGCTTTTTGTGCTGGGGTGTAAATTCACAGGAGCCACTGTGGAACTAATTCTCAATTATGTCAATGAACGAGAGGAGAATCAGATCTTTAAGATTTTAGTGCTGGTAGATGCTGAAATATCAAGCGTTAAAAATCCCATTTCTGTGTTTCTAGTGAAGCTACTTTCTGCACTTCTGACGGGATTTCTTAAAAATCACTAGGCTGTTTCATTTCCATCTTTCCATCTAGACTCAGAGGACTGGAAGAAACTAGATTTCCAAACAGAGAGCTCCAAAAAATACCAGTGCCATTTAAGAAAGTATTTCTAACATTATTTTTCCATTACATACAGTATAATCTAAAGAGAGCCAAGTCTAATGTAATGGAAAGGTTCTGCAGACACTTGTTCAGAAGGACCAGTAACTGTCTTGTGGCATTGACACTCAGAAGTAGCATGTTCATCCCCAAAGACTTGGAGTAAATCCTTCCAGTCGTCCCGTACTCTCAGATGGAGTTTTTTTCCTGGCAGTTTGTAACCAAGAATGGCACCGAGTCCCTGCTGTTGTTCATATAGTTTTGTGCTTGCACCCTCTACCTGCTGCAGTCCGGTTTCAGCTTATTTTCCTCGTGCTGGATTTTTCCCAGGTTTTTGTCAGAAGGTACTAAATGATATCATTACGATGGTGCCTTGGTATGTGCCGAGCTCTCCAGTGGGCAATTAGAGCAGCCAATCTAACTTCTGTCGAGTGCAGTGTGTTTTTCTGGTGGTTAATGTTATTGTACAGACATCAGAAAACCTGTGGAACAGGTGAAGGCCACTTCTGAAGAGGTAGGAGAGATTTAGATTGGATATTAGGAAGAAATTCTTTACTGTGAGGGTGATGAGGAATTGGAACAGGTCGCCCAGAGAAGCTGTGGCTGTCCCATCCCTGGAGGGGTTCAAGGCCAGGCTGGATGGGGCTTGGAGCAACCTGCTCTGGTGGGAGGTGTCCCTGCCCATGGCAGGGGGGTTGGAACACGATGATCTTCAAGGTCCTTTCCAACTCTTAACCATTCTATGATTCTATGATGATTCTATGCTCTGGGAGACCCATTTCCCAACAGCAGTGAGCACCCATCTTTGCAAAACAGGGGCTGAAACATCCCCCCTGGTTGGACCATTCTCTAACCATTCTGTGAGTCTATTGCAAGTCATGGAGCTACAAGAGGGTTTGCTTATAGCCCTTCTGCTGTTTTTAGAGAGTTTTATATGAATATTGTGGTGAGCGGTAGCAGATTTTCAAGGTAGTAAAACCTTTTAAGTATTATAGCTGTATTTGCTTGTAAAGCTGGGAGCTGGGAAAGCCGTTGTAACTTAAACCATGAATTTATCTGGTTTTGTGGGTCAAGTCAGTGACCCAGAGAGGATTCATCCATTGTACAAGGTGATTCTCTTGGTGTCGCTTTTACTTCGGAGCTGGTAAATAAAGTGTCTGAAACTGTGACAATTTTATGCCCGTGCCAATCTTTAAATCAAAAGTGGCTGAATCGATTTAAGGATTTTGTAAGAAAAAGGATTGCACCCAGGCTGACATCCTGTGAACCGAATTTCTCCCAAAGCGATTTCAAATGTGTGAGTTATGGACCTCTATAATGAAAACTCTGACATATCTTGAACTATAGTAGAACACAGGGTACCTGTGTAACGTACAGAAACATTGTGGTTTCCTTGCCTGCTGTTAGTACTTTGTAACTGCTCGAAAATTTGAAAGCGTGACTGTCTTATACAAAACACATACTGCAGCAAATGATTTTTTTCATTCCAAATGTTAATTATTTTGCGCTTCTTTTAAGTTGAAATTCTCCAACTTTGCATGTATAGTGCATCGCATCAGAAACTGTTATGTTACTCTATGAAATATGAATGCTTTCCATTTTAGAAATGGAGAAACTAATGCATAGAGAAGTAAAGGGTTCTGACATCACTTCCAATATTGTTTTATACTGTCTCATTTCTGTAATAATAAATGAATATGCCTTTTTTATTGAATGTAATGCCTTGGGAACAGCTGAGAGATGGGAATGAATATGTGCTAACTTGAGATGGCTGATCATTATTGAGAATTATGTGGAGTGTCTCGGTGGACGTAGGTGTTTTTGTTGTGGCAGTCCTGGTGGCCTCCTGGGACTTGTGGTCCTGTTGTCTAGAGAACTCTTGAGATGCAGAGTGCATTTCTTAAGGAGTTTTTATGCCAATGGTAATAGAAAAGCAGTTGGTGTACTCGTCTGCCTCCTAAAGCAGTGCACGCATAAATATGTCTGCATCTGTCAACAAACATCATCCTTTTCAGAAGTTTGCATACACTGTTATCCAAAAAACAGCTACAAGAAAGAAGCCTCCAAATTAACTGTATTTTATGCAGAGCAGCTCATAGTGGACTCTCTTGCCCCTCAAAGGACTCTTTTATCCTTACCACTGCCCGTAGTTCTTTTTGCCCCGTGGGAATCCCTTTGTACTCTGATTCTTGAAACTGATACGTTTCCTCTGATCTGACATCAGAGTGTTTCAGCAAAAATAATTTCCTTTTCCTGCAAGAGCCTGAAACTTGGAATCTACTATAGATCTTGTGGAAGTTAAAAATATAGAAGTCCGTCACTGACAGTTCTCTTCCAAGACTAATTTCTGAGATTGTTGCTAAATGAGTGAAACTTGTTTTGAGTAGAAGTGACCTTGAGTTGCTTGACCACACGAGTCAGAGGTTCTGCAAAGTCCCCAGGCTGTTCAAGCTACCCTACAGCCGTTCACCCTTCAGTCGTCTTATTTAGGGAAAACTCCCCAGAACAGAAGGACACTTCAATTGTACTACTGATTTCAGTAGAAGATCTAACCTTTTGAGTTAGTTTCTGCTGGCACCAGATCCTGGGAACATGACAAGGTGTTATTCTAACTAGAGCAAGTTCCTGATCTATTTTTCTTAAAATGTTTTGCTGAATCCCAGAAATATGCCTGTGGCTGGTTTGGGTTTCTTTTTTGATTTGGTTTGGTTTCTTTCTGCTACCTCTCTGTCATTACCCCTCAGTAGAAAATTAGTCAAAAAGTGGTTAATTGAGACTGACTGTGCTGTCGTTTGCCCAGGGTCCCCACCTCCCAACACAGGTAGAGGCCACCTGTTAATCTGCTCATTCCTGAGCTTGGGAACAACCAGCTTGGTTGGCATCTGCCATTTCTTCATGGGCTGCACCCATTATTCCTGGCAGGGAGAGCATTCAGAACTTGAAAGCTGTCTTCTGGGATAGTTTTTGAGGGGCATATAGAAGCTTTCACTGCTTCTCAATCGCTAAATGATCCTTAGTATTTCCACCTTTGCAGCCAGCTGGTAATAGACAGGCTGGTGGGGGGGCGTGGGTGGGTGGCAGGGTTTGGCCACCTCTCAAGCTTGAGTCAGTGTCAGTTGTTCACAGCCCTGTGGGTCTCTGGGTCTGGACCATGTGGTCCTTAATGTGTATTAATGACCTGCCTGCTGCTGCGGAACGATTGAAACCTGGGGTCTTTTTTTTTTTTTGTGTGTCTTTTTTTTTTTTCTTCTTTCTTTTCTTTTTGCTATGCAAGGAATATTTTTAAAGCTCTTACTGTTCATCGAATACAAAAAGACGACTAACTCACCTCTGGAGATTATTTGCAGCCTCCAAAGTGCTGTGGATTGCTGCTGTACAATTACTGCAGCACTGTGAGGTGGTGCTGTTAAGAGCAAGGAGTTTTGCAAAAATAAGCATTTACCGTAGACTTTCTATATTGTTAATCAAAAACTCTTTTGATGAAAAAGTGTTCTGTGTTTCCTTGACTGGAATCAACCCTGTCTTGCTTTCTTTTTGTAGGATGTGGGTTTGGTTTTTTTGAGTCTTCATCATCTGTTCTCTGAGTTCAGTTTGGGGCTGTTCTTCCATGCAGGTCTGCCTCAACATGCTTCCTTTAACTTCTACATCCATAGATTTCACTAAAATTGATGGAGCTTAGCTGGGACTGGGAATTTTAAAAGGCCCATAATTTTGGAGAGGTTCAAGGCCAGGCTGGATGGGGCTTGGAGCAACCTGGTCTAGTGGGAGGTGTCCCTGCCCATGGCAGGGGGGTTGGAACTGGATGATCTTTAAGGTCCCTTCCAACTCTAACCATTCTATGATTCACTGACATCTGTTTTACGTGTTGTTCGGTGTGTCCAGTGTCCTTGATAACCCACAAGAGTGAGAGGCTCATGAAGACCTGTGCAACCACATCCCTCCCTGAAAGCAGCCCTCTCCTTGGAAGATCCCAGAGCTTTCTTCTCAGAGTGCAATACAGAACTTATTTCTTTGGCCTAATTTTCCTTGTGTCATTTCTTCATGCACAAACATAAATATGCAGCACAGCAACTCCTGGGTGAGCAGAGAACTAAAACATCTATAAATAAATCAGGCTGCTTCTCCTGAAGGGGGAAAAAATAAAAAAAGAGTGAATGAAACCTAATTTTCTATTTGAAGTACTTGGGGTATGCGAGATACTTTGGGCTACGTTGCCGATGGAGGGCTTTGACAGCGTCTATGTCTGTAACTAGTGTAAAGAACTCGTAAGGGATCTGTTTAAAAAAGATTAAAGGAAATAGCTCTTCACAAAGTGGGTTGGGAGCTTCTGGAATTTGTTGCCACAGCAGTCTGCGGGAGTAGATAGTGTCAGCAGGTTAAAAAAGGATTAGGCATCTTCATGGATATTAAGTCTGTAAATAGATGTGAAAGGGAAATAGCTGCTCGTGTACCCTCATGTGTCCCTCAACTGTGACTCTGGGTGCCAGGATGGGGTGAGGGGATTGGGGTGCTGCCCTTTGTGGTAGGGTTGAAACAGCAGAGGAGATGTGCAAGGTGCTAGGGAATTATACTGGGGATTCTTGGCTAAGATCTCCTCTGTGGTTCAGCTCTAGCGAACCTCCAGATTGAAGCCCCAGCCACCTGCCACCTCTCTTCTGTCTCCTTCTCCACACTCCTTCTATGACTCCTGTGCACGCAACCCTGCTGCTGATGCTGTCCAACTCCAAGGTCCCAGATCATACTCTGGCTTTTCTATCACGTCTTGTTGACTTCCTTTTAAGTCCTGATTCATCTTCAATTTCTTCTCTGGAAAGCTGTATGGAAACTCACCTTTCAATTCTCATCACCGTTTTGTCCCTTCTAACACCGCCGTAGCTGAGGGACTGTGCTGGGCAACATGTTGTGATTGATTAATACAAAGGATTGCACGTGGAAAAGCCTGGTCAAAGTGGAGACCAGCAGATGAGGTTAAAACACTTGTTCTTTGACTTTGTTTGTGTTTCTCTGTCTTCATTTCTGTGGCATTTCACCTCCATTGAGGCTTCCTTAGTATGCATCAGTTCCTGCGAGTTATTATCAAGGCTATTTTTCATTTTGTTCTATTGCTACTTGATACTTTTGTATTGTGGCAGTGAGATTGAGCAGGGCATTAGTGGTCTCATGGTGTTTTTCTGGAATAGATCTTATCAGAGGATCCCAGCGAAGTCCCAACAGCTCCAAGGAAGCTTGGCTAACCTGGCTGTGTTGTCACTTTGCGAGTAACCAGTGCCTTGTCACATAAAAATGAGTATTAACTGGATAATACGTACTTTAAACCATTAGTCCTTCTGCTGCTGTGATGGTACACATTGCAAAAGAGGTTATATATATAATACTTTATACATATACAGTCTGGTTTATGTTCCTTCTTGTCTTTGCCATGTACAGGTTGGTGTACTGGGTGATGAAGAAGAGTGGGTGAGTCTTCATGAGGTGGAGAATGAACCTGATGCTCAGATGCTGGAGGTACCGAACCTTACGCCTTACACTCATTACAGGTAAGAACAGCAGGTAATTAGCTACAGCATGGAAAAAAAATTAGGAAATAGCAGTATGGAACAGGTTTCCTAATCGGAAACATCTGTCTCTGGTTTATAATCTGAACAAAAGAGAAAAGGTTTGCTGTTTTCATAGTTTTGGCTTAAAATTACTTGTCTGATATTATTAATTGCAGTTTACGTACAGGACAGCTTGTGACATTAAAATGGAAATCCAAGTGCACAGCGAAAGGCTTTTATGAGTGACTGCTGTCCTGCGGCTGCCCTCATCTGAAGGGTGCACCGGTGGAACGTCGGTCAGCGACAAATCAATTGTAGTTAAACTGGTGCAAACTTGTAATTACATATTTACATCAGTTTAAACAACATTTTATTGATTTAGGTTAATTTGGTGGCATCACTTAGATGAAACCTTTGTTTACAAGAATTTACCAAGTTAAGTTTAATAGATACATGCAATTCTTAAACAGATTGAAGTGAATCTACCTTATGGGTGCACCCCAGTTAAATGAGATTGATTTTTAAATCAATTCAATTCAAGTGATGCGTTGCTTTAGCGTAGACAAGATTTGAGAATTTGAGGTACTCAATCCTAATGAAAAATACTTCCACGAAACCAGCTCGCTAATGTAAAGGCTGGTTGCGAGGAGATACAGTGGCAAGTGCTAAATCAGCTTAATAAAAACTTGTCCCTTCTGCCCTGGCTGAAGGGCCTTTTAGCCAGCCCAGACACTGCTGTGAGCTGGTAGCAGATGTAAAGTAAGCTCATAGAAATTGCAATTAATTAAATGCTGGTACACTATTTTTTTTCCCTTAGTCAGAAACCTAGGAGAATCCTGAATTTCTCCCAAACTCTCCACTGAAGTGGTGTATGCCTCATCCTCAAGAGCTAAACCTTTTACTAAAAGCTCTTTGCAGTGTTCTGAACTTGAGCAGAGCTTTCTGGTGCGGAGGTTGAGGAAAATTATCTTTGGGTGGAGAAGATTTTTTGCTCTCGTAAAGGTGGATCCTTAAAGCTGAAAAGGCTTTGGTGAATAGTAATGTTGGAGGTTGTGCAGTCTTCAGCGTCTGGGAAAAATAGAAAGGACCCGCACACCCAGGGAGGGCGGTTGTCCTGGTTGGCACTGGCACCTTTCATGCGTCCAGTTCTCCTCTAATATTTTTCCTCATAATTTATAGACTCAAAGCAGCTCCTTGAATTTTCCCTAGTGTTTTTTTGGGGTTTGGTGGTTTTTTTCCCTCATGCATATGCGGATATAAACCTATTTTTGTTGTGGTTTGTGTCAGTGTAGAGCAATTTTACATCATTTTTGGAGACCTAGAAAGTTGTTGCTAAATGGATTTGTGGTCCTCTGGTCAGCTTTAGTCATCGCCCACTGAGGAGATACATCTCCAGAGCTAATTATCTGACCACATCTTTAGCCGCCAGCTTCTTCTCTGTATTTTGTGCCAAGGTTTGAGTGAAATCAAGGACAGTATTTGTTTAATGTGTTTCCTTAAATGCGTTTTCCAGGGAGATCAGAGCAGATAAATAAACACTGCTATGTTGACTGGCCCACCCTTTTTTCCAAGCTCAGTCATTAGGTTCAAAAATTAAGCGTTTAGTCTGAACAGGTCGTGTATTTATGTGCAAGCGCTGGATCCCTCTAATTGCTTGTGACGGGTGAGAATATCTGAAACGTACAGCACGTCTTAATTATTTTGTGCTTCCTGAAAAAAAGATTTCTCTAAATCTTTTGTGACCCAATAGGGATTTCTATTGTAGAAGAGATGGTTTCGAGCAGACAGGGTATTTTTTAAAGACGCATATCCATATTAAATAACTTAATCTTTCTTGTGCAGGAAGGCTGAAAACGCAGCACAGGGAAAAATCAGCTTCTTTCAACCAGTAATTGAGGGGAAATGTTATCACTAGCCTATTTTTTATATTGACAGGGAATGAGAATATCCGAAGTTTGATATTTTAATACCTTTCTGGATGTATTGTATAAACATCGCAGGAGAAAATCACTTAGTGTTAGCATAAGCTCATCAGACTTGGTATAATTAACATAAATTTCTCCCACAAATACCTAAGTTTCTAATAGACTCTAAGCTAATCTCATTTTCAATTTTTTAATACCTGAGAGAATCTGAAAGCAGTTACCATAAAGCGTTCAGCGGTGAATACAAAGGGGACCTGCACGCAACAACCTTTGTGGAACATTTAGAAGGACCTAATTTGTATTTTTCCATCTTTTTTTTCCCTGTTCTGGAAAGAGAGGTACCCCTCACTGAGCTGTTCCAACCCGTCCTACATCTTTTCCTCCCTCCCAGGTTCCGGATGCGGCAGGTGAACGTGGTGGGCTCCAGCCCCTTCAGCCAGCCCTCCCGTGTCATCCAGACCCTGCAGGCTCCCCCCGATGTCGCCCCCGGCAGCGTCACCGTCCGCACGGCCAGCGAAACCAGCCTGTGGCTACGATGGGTGGTGAGCCGGCCGGCGGGGAACGGGGGGCTCAGGATGTGGCTGCTTCCCCGGGGAGTTGGGCCAGCGCTCAGGAATGCCTTTTCCTTGCATTTGGCATAAGGAGTAACAGCAAAATTATTTCCTTTTTCAGAATAGTGGGAAATCTAGCGGCGTACCTTAAGTGCCTTATTAATCACTTAAATTGCCTACTGCCACTACTTTTGCCACTTCATCAGGGGAATATATGCCTGTGTGTAGAACCTTGGCTTTTCAGACCCTCTGGTTCCGTAGCCTGGGTCAACACGTGGGACAGGAATATAATACTTGAGCCAATTTGCAGCTTCCTAGGGCTGGGTTGTTTGCTTTGTACAAAACCGTCCCCAGAAGGTGCACGCGGGCTGTTGGCAATCACCCTGCAGGTCCCGAACGGCTGTGGTTCAAAGGCAGCACAAAGTTGCCCATTAGACTCCTGTAGGAAGATTATATTTATGTGAAAGGCCGTGGAGTTACGTGGTAAGACATAGAAAGAAATGATGAATTGAGAAGATACGGTGATTGATGACATTGTTGTGCCCCTTTGACTGTCTCAGTTACCTGCAGAGTTGCAACGTTGGGATTTATTTGGCAATTAACCTGCTCCAGAATGGTTTTTCTTCTCCCCCATTAGGCAGAATTTTCCACTGGGCTTGCTGTGGTGTGAAGTTGATGAAGCACAGGTTTCCTTTTGCCCAAATGTTAGCTTTCCCATGCATAAACTCATTATGGTTGGAAATCAAAATCGGGCTAAAAACAAGAGAGTTTTTCTCCCATCAGAAAGGAATAATTCCAGTTTCTCCAAGGGATGCTGCACCTAATTTTGAACCTTGAAAGACCAAAACACCTCACTATCCATCAAAAAACCATTGGGGTTCATTTGATAGGACAGACAGAACTCGCTCATGGCCTCACCATGTGAATAACATGCCCACGTTGTTCAGCCTTTGGTACTCTATCCAGACCTATATATCTGCCATCAAAATTAGCTCAAAGTTGCTTTAAGCAACTTTAAAACATTGTTAAGGTTGTGTTCCCATGCTGGGCTACCTGGAAGCCTGTTTTTCATGAGTCAAACTGTGCGGGGTTCAGGAGGAGCAATAGCTAAAAATGACCCGATAAGAGTTTTTTTCATGCTTAATAGCATCAGTATCGGCAAGTATTTAATCTCTTTGTTCGAGACCTGCAGGTGAATCTGTGTCCCCCTGGGAGCTGGGAATTCCTTCCTTCCTACAGAAGCAGGGTCACATTTCTAGCCCTGCTTGCCTGCGGGATACGGGCTTCTAAGCCGTGAAATGTTAATGTGTATGAAACTTTCCCAGTGCTTCAGAACTGAATCTCAGCCATCCACAGCATCATGGAGTTAGTTTTAGGGGGAAAAAACTCTAAACTTTGTGAAGTAGGCTAATTATTTCGTATTTTAATCTCTGAAATTGCTTGGGGAGTTCGAATCCTAGAATAAATCTCTGCTGATAAATGAGTAGGCAGAGAGTCAGTAAAGAAAGTAAAAAATGTACGATAAATGAATTTGTCACATGCTTCAGCAATTTATCATTCATTTCCATAATTAATCACAAAGCTCTGAAATACATTGTATTCATATCATCTCTGTTGATACACCCACAGCAAACGGCAGAGTTCTGTGAGCATATCAATTGGGTTTGAAATTAGGGGTAAAAATTAGAAGGAAAATATCAAGCAACACGGAAATGTAGAGAGCGTGAACTGCAAATAAAACAAAAAATGGACCTCTTGGTCTTTTTTTGACTTCCTATGGCCTTATATGAGTTCGGACAATCTTGGTGTATAGTTTGGAAAGCCCCAGCAATGTGTTCTGTGTAGGAATATTGTCCTTTATGTCGTTTCCCAGCCCCTCCCGGACACGCAGTACAATGGCAATCCAGAGGCCGTGGGGTACAGGATCAAGTTCTGGCGCGTAGACGTGCAGTCTCCCCCCTTGATGAAGGTTATTAATGACCGGTTGGAACGAGAGTACACCGTTGAAGATCTGGAGGAGTGGACAGAGTATGAGCTGCAGATCCAGGCTTTCAACGCCATCGGGGCAGGGCCATGGAGCGAAGTAGTGCGAGGGCGCACACGGGAATCGGGTAAGTGAAGGCACCACATCTGCTGTAGAAGGACACGTCTGAGAACTTCAGCATTTCCTGCCCTTTTGTTTTGGGTTTGGTTTTGTTTTGCGTTTTGGCAGGTTTGTTGGTTTTTTGTTTTTTTTTTTGCTTGCTGACCCATTAAATCTGAAGTGAAAGAAAAAACCCACAATCTTTAGATGCACTAAAGGCAAAAAGACATATAGACCTTTGAGGAAGTGAGTTGGTTATTTTATTGCTACCCTGCTTTCAAGCAGAAACCTGCAGGCTGATTGGTTAAAGCAAACAAAACAACCTCTCCCCATTCCTGCCCCTGTTTGGCAGCAGTACGGACAGCACAAGGAGACGTGGTACACAACCTTCTCTGGCTGAACAGGTCTCTCAGGCTTCCTCTCTCATCCCAGTACCCCCATTGCCCCTCATCCTCCCCCTTTCCCCATCCCCTTCTGGGCTCGGGCAGATTTTGTCCCAGTTGTGGTTATCTGAAATTTGATTGCAAACACCAAGTATTTCTAAAAAGGCGTGAGTTGTTTTAGAGAGCTGATGACCTGTATAGAAATAAAATAATTCTCTGAGCTTTTGATGAGACGTTCTCAAAACTACTTTCTAAAACTGTGGACAAGAGTTCCCATATATAGAGTTTTCTTGATAGGGACATAACCTGCATGCACAGACGTGGAGCATGGCTACTGTATTGACTAGCTGGGTTGCCCATGCTGGCACAGAGACTTCAGAGCTCAGAAACAAACACTCAGTCTCAGGCAACAATTAAATTAGTTGCTAGCTTAGTAGCAACAGTAAAGACAGATCTTGAAAAGCTGCTCTCTGTATTTCCAAGCCTACCCTACACGCACCGCATAAATTAAAATTTATATTGCAATTGCATAACAAAGCGGATGACATACACGGTTTAAAAGCTTAATAATAAAAGCTCTTTGCGACCTGTGTTTATGTGAAGTTAAACACTGATGGTTTTTCTTAGCATTCTTTTTTCCCATTTTTCTTCATTAAAAAACGGTTTGGAATTTAATCCTATGCGTACCCTACGCTTAGAGAAGCATATTTGCACGTCTCTGTGCTCTGTACCAGGCAGCAGTACTCGGTGGGAAGCGTGACCGTGCGGTACGTGGCAGGATTTGGTCTGCTGGTTCAGATAACTCTCCTTTGAACTAGCCCAGGAGAAGGCTAAACAAAGTCATCACCTTCCATTCAAGTGTTGCTTTTTGGGAAGGTAGTAATTGGAAAGCTATTGCCAGAGGTATTTTAAACAAGACGTGCTTGTGCTGGAGTTAGAGATAGCACGACCCAGGCAAAATAGTTTTGAAGTGTTCTGTGTCATAATAAAAAGATACCACATTCTCCACTTTCTCCTTGCCACTGCTCTTCAAACACTTCTTTTGAAACGTAGTAAATACTAAGATTAAGTGATTTCATAAAACCTTAGGATTATAGTGCTCTCGCTCGGCGTCTGAAGATCAGAGGTTACGCGTGTATTTGGCATTTTCTCTTGCAGTATTAAAAGGAGGTTGACTTGAAACTGATTGTAGGAGGCACACAGAAACTGGGATCAAAATAACACAAAGCTGTGATCTAGGCCATAAGGACTCATTTGTTTTTTTTCATGTGTTTTCTTTGATACTAACATCTGATTTCTTGAATAGAGCAAGTCAGGGCTCAGACTTTTGGCTGTATCTTCTTAGATGTAGAATATACAAGAAGCCCTGGTGTAGCGGCAAGCTGGGTGAGAGAACTTCAGGGAATCTGCAATTAACCTGTATGCACAGTCAAATAGGGTTAAAATGCAAATAAAAGAGATCTGAAGACAGAAAGCAAGGTCAAAGCATTTTTAAGTCTGTCTTCTGAATTGTAAAGGCGAATTCTGTTTATCACATATGCTTTCAAAGTGCTTTAAAAGCAGGTGTCCTAAGTATTTCTTTTTCTATTTTGTGGATGGCAGAGTGTTAGGGAAGTTGTTTTTGGCTGGTGCTGCAGGTTGTAAGCATCCCTCACAGCTGGCCAGGGGTGGCTTGGCCAGGATCAGGTGTTTAGTGTGTTTTACACCATCCAAGGAGCCTAAGAAGTTAGAGCCCAGGCATGAAATCAGCTCATGGGATCTAACGACAGTGCGGCCACTGGAGTCCCAAATCTTTATAGAAAATAAAGCTGTACTTGAGCATTTCTGTTCATTCTAGGATCGTATCACTGATAGCTGAGCACACATGCTAGCAATAAAGGAGCGTGCTGTTACAGGTATGCTCTTGGATATAAAATGTCTTGAAACCAAAGAAACTATGAGAGAATAAATAACGCTGTAGGTTTTGGTAACTCAGGCTTGAAAACCAGTTGGGAAACCCTAAAATGATAATCTGGGTTAGGGTTGCAAGCAGCTGATGGAGGGGGATGAATGGAGGTGTTTAAACAGGAGAAGTTTTATCAATCCAAAATGTTTTTATGATGTTAGAAATTAAATAACTCGTTAAATTTTACAGTGCAAAATAACTGCAGAGTTACAAGCTTGGTTTCCACTCAGTAAATTGACATTGATAGCAGGTACAATACAGAGAAAGAAAGAAAATGCCAAGACCTCTAACGTATTGGAACAACCTTGAGAGGGGCTGCTTCCTTTTAGATATAAAGTCTTCTTGCTTTCAAACCATTCATCTCGAACACTCCTAACTCAGTGCCTTGATATTTTAGGGGCTCCTAATATTCAGCTCCGTGAGTTGTGTATACTTGTCTCGCAAAATCAGCTGCCGTAGAAGCGGGGCCGCGGGTCTGTGGCAGGGATCAATCTCTGGCCCTTTCGGAGGTTGACCTTCAGGAGGCAGTAACTGCGGGGTGATAAAGCATCGCTTGATAATTCAGATGTGGTCCAACCTCACTGCAGGGATTTGACAGTTTATACACGCTGAGAATTTAGCTTGCGGTATCAAATTTTATAGGCAAGCTGGTCGTGGACTGCGGCTTTGCTACTTTTTGCCACGAACCTTGCTCTAAATTTGCACTTGTTAATGGACGTCAGTGGTACAGGATGCCAGCTTAATTTGTACTTTGGAAAACCAGTAATGGATATTCAGCTAAAACCAGCTGCAAAAGTGGAGAGAACCACTGCATCCCGCTATCCAGCTTTCTTAGAAAGCCAGGATAGGAGCTAACTTGTTAAAAGCTGCTTTTGGCCCAGTTAGAGACATAAAACAGCATCGTTTGCTATATATCAAACATGGCTATGTCAGCTGTAGAAAGAAGATGCGTGATCTTAGATGCCAACACAGATAACCTTAAAAACTTGAGTTCTTATTGAAGTTGCAGTGCAAAATGCCAGTAACTCTCTAATTTCCTTCGTTTGATCTTTTAAAGTACGTGGTGCAGCTGGCAGTTTGCTGGATTCATTCATCATTTAGTTTCAGGATTTCCGGTTCGTTTCGTTAAAGCTCTGAGATTTTTTTGGACACCGTTGCTTGGCTTCTGTACTGCTCTTGTGGGTTACTAATGAGAACTCGGCTTTGGAGCTCATAACAAAGTCTTCAGTGCAACAGTTAAGGAAACTGGCGTTAGAGAAGGGAGCTTGCAGAGGAGAGAGGGATCTCTCTGTGCCTCACTGAAGCCACTAATTAGTCTTAGCGAGCTATAATTTCTTTGAATCAGGCTATCCTGAGAGAGGAGAGGGGTCGGAGAAATGAAGGTTACGTTTCAATTCGTCCTTAAAGGGTCGATCAAAGGCTCTTACTTGATACTTGACTGGCAGCAGTAGGATCCATAGTATCGGTTGCAGGTGCTGAATTCATACATCCATATTAGAATTCAAATCCCCAAACTAATATGAGAACTGGAGAATTAAAGCACACTCAATGAACGCAAGTATTTTTGCCGTTTACGCGTCGGGCTTAGATTCCTTTTCAGGGGGAGGAGACGTTTAGCTGCTCTGGCTGCCCCTGGGAATTAAGAGGAGTCTGGGCTAATAAATCTTCAGCTGGACCATTCTCTCCTTTGTTGGCTTGCGAGTCCCCCTGCCAGCCCCCTGATCCTACACACACCTCAAAGCCATCGTGTGCCAGGAGGGGGGGACACCGGGCTGGGCACAGCCTCCACCTCTTGTCAATTCGGGAGCTGCTGATGAAAAAGAAAAAGAAATATTCATAAAATAAAGAAAACTCTTTTTTTTTTTTTTTTTTTTCTTTTGAAAAGCTTCAAACCAGATAAAATAAAAATAAATGTGGCTGGAAAAGGCTGCTTTCCTCTCCGCATTCTGGTTTCCTGCGACCCACCTCCACCCTTTCTCTCTCCAGAAGTGATTCATGTGGGAGTAGGTCTGTGTGAAGATCTACAGATAAAGTTATGGCAGCTATCCAAAGGCATTCATGGCTCCTGGCAATCTATTTTCCTTTAACATAATTATATCCTTGTGGGGGGATAAATCTAGGAGAAGATTTAAAAAAATAAAAAATAATA